>JAJQQW010000009.1:18714172-19116672 GCA_025583905.1 Ia io | reverse complement strand
GAGTTTGAATCACATCTATTTTACAAATTTGCTGAGGTCAACTTACATAAATTACATTATTACATTTACTTATATAAAGGGATCCATGTAACAGTGGGGAATTATAACCCACCCCATCATTCTTTTTTAGTTTGTTTCGGTAAATGCTCACTCTAATATATAGCCTATAGATAAATAGTCCATTATATAAAAATCCTAGGAACTAACTCCGACCTTCAGTCCCCTGGTTCTGGGAGATTTCATGATCTTCAACCATAGAACCAGGATGATGTTGAATCAAGATGATGAAGACCAGGATGATGCACACCAGATCATCATTTGACCAGTTTCGATATCCTTATCGAAATGGACTCTGCTGGCCTTCATGTAGACAACTTTTCAATCCCCTCCCCTTGATTTCTTTTTCTGCTTTCTCTCTCTGTTTTTATAAAAACCTCTGCCTGCACTGAGATGTTGAGATGGGCCTTGCAACAAGGTCCCCCATCTTATCAGGTAACTAACACTTGAATAAGTATTTTTCCTTTTTCAACAGCATCTGTTTCATGAGTTTGGCTTTCCTGGCAGCAGGCAGCCAAACCTTGGTTCTGGTTACATTAACAACATTGAGATGCTAAATGTTTCAAGCAAATTTTAACATTATGAAATTGTGGTTAATGCACAAGTATATTTGCACTTGGGTAAAATGAAATTCACAACTACACCAAATATTTATTAGTACATTTGTTATACACAGACATATTACTAGTAGAAATTAGGCCAAGCAATAATAATCTCAAATAGAAAACACAGTAGAAATGAAAAAAAAATTATAATATTAAGTACTACCTGTCTGTTTAACTCACTAAGTTATATTTAATTGAATAAGTTAATTTAAATTTATTTTATACAATTGAGCACTAGAATCAGTAAGATAATAATATCTCACATTTGTCTTGTGATTTAAAATCTAAAACTTGTTTAGAAGATATTTCAATGAATCCTCACGACTACGTTTGAAGTAGAAATTGTTACTCTGATTTTATTAATAAGGACACCAATACCCTGAATGTCTACCAGCTTGCTTAATATCTCAGTGGATATAAACTGGAGAGTTTTGGATTTGAAGTTTTGTCTTTTGATACCAAGTACAAAATTATGTACTAAACCAAATTACTTCTTACATTAATCATGTACTATAAAATATTGTGTCCCAGATCTTATTATTTTATTTCTTATTAAAACAACAACTTGGAATTATAAAGAAAAGAGCTAATTATTGTCTATTAAAATGACTGCAGCCATGGCTGAAATCTGTCTGCAACTCATAAGAGACCTTAAGCCATAACTACCCTGCTCAGCCACTTCCAAATTCTTGACTCAGGAACTGTGAAATAACAAATGTTAATTATGTTTTAACCCATTAAACTTTGAGGTAATTGGATATGCAACACAGATAACAGTAGAAGAAGCATTATTTTAAATTGTTATTGTTCATACATCATGAAGTAATCTTTATATAAAAAATCAAAATTGCACATATTGCAATATATTATTTCTCAGATTGCCTATTAATATATTATTAATATATTATTTCTAAGATTATTTATTAATATATTATACTAGAGACCTGTTGCACGAAGAGATTCCTGCAATAGGCCTTCCTTTCTTGGGCTTCTAGCACCAGTTTTCTCTGGCACCCAGGACCCAGGCCTTCACTCTGGCCGGAGTCTGCCTTCTTCGTCTGTGCTGCAGACTCCGGAGTGCCACTCCTGTAGATTCCTTTGCCCCCTGCCCTCCCTCTCAGAGCAGGTGCCTGCCCCTCTCGGCCACTCTGTGCCTGGAGCAGCTGGGTGGCTGCCATCTTTGGCCTTCTAATTTGCATATTCCCTCCTGATTGGCTGGTGGGTGTAGCAGAGTGATGGTTCATTTGCATGTTTCTCTTTTATTAGTGTAGATGTGTATATATAGGATTTTCTTGACTTAACAAAAATAAGGTAGCACCTCAGGATTTATTAATTTTTTCAAACACATTTTAGATGGGTTTGTATTGTTTTTCTATCGAATATTATTCAACCACTAAAAATAAAAGAGTGTAATTAGGTTATTTGCCTATCAAATGATTTCCTTATTATTTATAATACTATGAATTACAAAATGGAATGCAAATGGATAATCTATTATGTTCTGATTTTTTTTTATGCTATTACTATTATTATTATTGCATGGACTATAGTTTAGAGTGCCTGGAGCATGAACATAAACATGTTCTAGTTCAAGACTAATTTCTCTTCTCTGGAAGAATACACGTATTTTACTGTGACATAATTCAAAATAAGGCATGTTTTTATCATTTGCTTGTTTCATATTCATATCTAAAAAAATGTAAAATTGATTAATGTAAACAGAAGAGTTGTGAATTTCCTTGATATGTTTGAAGTACTGAGGAAGTGTTAGGCAATTCACACCCACTTTATTCTCAATTATTCAGAGTAATAGAGAAAAAGTATGGGCTAGCACTTCTCACATCACCTGCAAGCTGACAGAATATACACTTAGGCTTGATTCATAGCATTTATTAAAATTTCCATTTAATTGCTAATTAGTCTGTATAGATTTGTAAATGTAGAAACCGGCGCTCAGATAATTTTTCCCCCTAATGCTTAGCACAGCAGAGATCATTGAAATTTCTGCAGAGTAAAATCATAGTAATTCTTCACTATGCCCTGCAGTAGTCATAAAAATAATTATGGATTCACTATCTATTTATTTTCTTAACATTTTTTGTGTCAATCTCTGACTTCCATTCCACCCTACCTCCAACATGATATGTTGGAAAAATCATAGAATCTTAGAGCTGGAAACATTATGTAAGTCAATCTCCTTGTTTTGCATAGTTCAATATCAATGTCCAGAGAAATTGATTATTAAATATTCTGCTCTGTCACACAGTTAAGACATCAACAGAATTCTAACTGAAATGAATCTTAATTTCATTTTAAGGTTGCTAATATTCACAAATTATCTTTGATTTATTTTCTCTTTGATCCTAGCTAATTTGACAAAGAACAAAATTCAGAATATGTATAGGTAGTTTAGATAGGCCTTGAGACATTTAATTTATCTTTTCCTTCCTTCTTTTAGAAATTCAAAATTGTTAAAGATTGAATTCTACTACCTGACCTTCAATTTAAGATCTTTGAGTTATCCTATCTAATAAAAGGTTAATATACAAATTAACCATCACTCCATCACAAAGATGGCGGCACCCATAGCGACAAGATGGCGGCGCCCAGTCCTCTCAGCCTGGCCAGAGTCCCCTAGTCCCGGGGGGCAGCCACTGAGAACGGGCTGCATGAGTGGTCTGGTGGAATGCTTGGTTCGTTGCTGTGGTAACAAGGCAAGCATTCCACACCCGGCCACAGATGGGCCTCTGGGCAGCGGGCACAGAGCAGCCAGGCCCCGCAGAGAGCTACTGGTGCACAGATTCGTGCGCAGGGCTACTAGTTAAAAATAAGGACAACCCCCCCAGGTTATGTAAATATTGTGACCAATTCCTGAAGGTCTAAGAATTTACACATTTTGGTTTTAATATTACATGAAAAATGTTTCAGACCACTTAGTCATTCTTATTAGTACAGCTAGGAAATACAATGTGATTAGGACCATGGGCTTTGGAGGCTGAAAGGACATAGCTGTGATTGTGGTTCTACTCTCCTAATTACAGTCTTGGGTAAGTAATTTCCTTATACCTCAGTTTACTCATCTATAAGTAAGGAAAACCAATAGTATTTTGTCATAAAACTTTTATGGTATTTAACTAAGACATTTTGTGTAAAACCTAAGCATACTATCTATCTATCTATATAAAAGCCTAAGCAACCATTAAGATCGAATGACTGGAATGACCAAAATGACTGGTCAACCAGTCGCTGTGATGCACACTGATCACCAAGGGGCAGACACTCAATGCAGGAGCTGCCCCCTGGTGGTCAGCACACTCCCACAGCCAACCTCCCACGGTCCCTCCCCCTGGCCCACCAACCTCCCATGGCCCCTCTCCCTGGCTGGCTGGCCCCGTGATTGGCCTTGATCACTGGCCAGGCCAAGGGATCCCACCCATGCACAAATTCGTGCACTGGGCCTCTAGTGCTATATATAACTTTATACAAGTCTATAAATATTAGCTATTAACATGTATGAGATTATAATGGTAATTTTCACTTCTAAGGAGCTGCTTGACTCCTCTAATCAATGTATTTATGTGTCTGTTATCTATCATCTAACAATTTGAGAAATCATCTTTGCATTCACTTATGCCTTTAAATGTACACACAGAGATTAGATGTCTTTGTTTAATCTTTAATGATTCTGTGCTTTATTTATGATGAAATATAATTACTTTCTCAAATATTCATAAATCTCCCAGAGGTAGTATTTTAAAACTAGAAAATGGACTCTAGTGATATATAGAAATTTTATATTAAATAATAACCACCAAGATGGCCACCAGGCTCCAATTTAAAGATAATTTATATATGATTTATTCTACTGTGCTTATTTTGAGTAATCATAAAAATTTATGCCAACACCTGTTTTTTCTCAGCCCCCTTTGTTTATCCAAGTATTCCAGCCCATTGCCAATTTTACCTGAAGAAGGTTGAATTGTTAAGCACAATAAATATATTTTTCAGGATGGCTGCTAGAGTAGAGGTTCATTATTCATATATTTATTAATTGAACTGGTATTTCTTAGTACTGATGACGGTAATAAAAATACTGGCCAACATTTACTTTTTGTTGACTGTGTTAGACAATTCTTTACATATCTGTTTTATTTAGTTCTCACAAAAATGTGAACTAGATACAACATATCCCATTTTTAGTAGTAGAAGTTGAGACAGAGAAAGATTAATTGCCACAGATCAAAAAATTTGGACTTATTTAGATGGCATTTTTCATTTAAATTCCATAATATTTTTTATATAGTTAGCAGCTGATTTGTCTAAATAACAAAGCAAATATTTTAAAAACTGAACATTTAAATTTATATTTAGTATTTTGCATTTTTGCATATAATGAATATGAGAGTATCTTATTATATATTCATATTCCTGTCTATTAAATAAATTTATGACATTTTCATAAATTTATTTAACAGTTTCCTCTTCTATAAATACCTTGTTATACCTCTTTTCTGATATCTATATTTAAATTATTTTCATATTTATGTGTAGGCTTACACTGTAAGTGTTCAGCAAAAGAACCCTAACAATTTGTAAGATGAGCTCATTTCCAAGTACCAACTTCTCATTGTCTACCTCTCTCTCCTCCTTAACTCCAGTGATATAAGAGTTTTGTATACTCTGTTTATGACCTGTATCTGCACATAAGATTAAATACCATTTGGGTTATAGTGTTGTGTTACAAATGTCATGGAGCAATATAAAATAGTTAAAATAATCCAATAAAGTACATATCAACATTGATGAAAAAAATAAAGATGCAGATGAACTAAATAGGGTATTGTCATATGTAAAAATGTTGAGAAAACATGGAAGTTAAAATAATACATTGCTTAGAATATGTATGTATATATATATTTATATATATATATAAATATATATATATTATAATATTATAATAGTAATTCTATAAGGTATGAGAAGAAAATGGCAGGCCTGCATGTTAATTCTTTTTTGATTGCCACTATGTATAAAAGGCTACTTAAATATTCTTTTCTCTTTCCCTTGTAAAGTGAGAGCAATTCACTGAGTAATCTCTAAGATTTCTTTTAGCCTTATATTCAATATCTAAATTTTCCTGAACGAATTATAGGCTTAACTTTAAAAGAAGAATTAATGTACTATCCTCTTAACAAACATAAAGTAATTATATTGAATAATAATTTTATTCAAATTAATAATAATTTTATTCAAATTAATAATAATTTGAATAATAATTTTCTATGTAACAGTGGAGAGAGAGAGAGAGAGAGAGAGAGAGAGAGAGAGAGAGAGAACATTGCTTAATTTGCACTGGTTGTAACAAAGTGGAGATGAAGTGAATACCTAAGTGGGATGGTTAGATTATTTAGTAAGTGAGTGATTAACTTCTAAGAGACATCTAAACTACTTTCCAAAGTTGTGCAATCATAAATCTCACCAGTAATGTATAACAGATCTGGCTCCTCTACACCCTCACTATCATATGACATGTTTATTCTTTTTCATTGTAGTCATTCCAATAGGTGTGTAATAGTTCTTCATTGTGGTTTTAATTACATTTTGTTAATGACCAATTAGAGTTGAGCAACTTTGCATGTATATCTTTGCCATCATATATCTTCCTTGTTTAAGTGTCTATTAAAATCATTTGCCCATCTTTTGACATTTACTTTTGAGTTTAGAAATGATTTTAGATTTACATAGAAGTTCAAATATAGCACAGAGAATGCCCAAAAGATCTTGTATGCAGTTATCTTATTGTTAACAGGTTACATTAATAAGATATATTTGTCATATTATTGAATCAACATTATCACTGAATAAAGCCCATTCTTTATTCAGATCTCTTCAGTTTTACCTGCTGTCCTTTTACTGTTCCAGAATCTCATCTATCATTTCAAATTACATTTAGTTGTCATGAGCCTATGAGGTCCTCTGTCTGTGACAATTTCTCAGACTTGCCTTATTTTCAAGGACCTTGAGAGTTTTGAAGCATACTGGTCAGGTATTTTATATTGTTCTTCAATATATTATATATTGATTCTCAATATAGTTAGTGTTGTATTTGTTTCCTGACTAGACTAGAATTATGTTTCTTGAGAGGAAGACTACAGAGATAAAGTGTCATTTTCATCACATTATATCAATGGTATAGACTCTCATGGCTTATGATGCTAGCTAGCATTGATCACCTAGATAAGGTAATGTGTCAAAAGGTTTATCCACTGTAAGTTTAATTTTTCTCTCTTACATACTATACTCATTTGAGGACTGTCAAATACACAGTCCACACTTAAGAGGTGGGAAATTATGTTCCTATTCTTTCAGAATTTATATAAAGCATTTGGAATTTTCCTGCAAGGGAGATTTGTCTCTTTTAGATATTCAACTATTTATATTAATATGGACTCAAGGATATTTATTTTATACTCTTGGTTTTATAATTCAATACTATGATGAAAATCTAGATTATTTATTTTAAATAGTCTTTCTTTCTAACGTATCTATCTATTATACAACTTTTTTTCTAACCACCATTTCACTGCATCCTACAAATATTGGTAAGGCTTTTTTTTTTTTTTTTTCATCTACTTTAAAATATCTTTAATTTCCCTAGAGACTTCTTTGATCAATGGCCTATTAAAAATGTGTTGTTGCCCTGGCCGGTGTAGCTCAGCTGGTTGCTTGTTGTCCCATGCACCAAAAGGTCACCAGTACGGTCCTGGTCAGGTTGCAGGTTCAATCCCCAGTTGGGGTGGATGTGGGAGGCAACCAATCAATGTCACATCTATGTTTCTCCCACTCTTTCCCTCTTCCTTCCTCTCTCTCTAAAATTAATAAAAGCATACTTTTAAAAAAGGGTAATTAATAGATGTGTTATTTAATTTACAGATATTTGGAGATTTCCCAGCTATTTATATATTGATGTCTCACATAATTCCCTTGTGGCCAAACACAAATTTTGTATGATTTTTATTTGTTAAATTTGCTAAGATGTGTTTTGTGGCTCAGAATGTGCTCTATTTTGGTGGATGTTCCACATGAGCATGATAAAATTGTGTACAGTATTTTGTTACTATTGGATGGAATACTTTATTAATTTTTAATAGGAATTGAAGTAAGTAAGCCTTTAGAATAAAGTTTTATGTTAATCTAGTTAGGAATCAGACTATATTTAGCATTTGTTGTGTTTATATGTGCCAGATGTTACTAATTGCTCTAGAGTTTTAGTTTCTTGTTTGTTTGCTTGCTTGGTTTTTCCTCTCCTCTTGGCTATTGCTCCTCTGAGAGATTGTGTCTTGCATCTCTTTCAGTTGTAATCTGTTAATACACTGAAGCCCTGTGTGGTGGTGGGAAAGTATGGGGAAGTTGAAGCACTGTAATTAAGTCTCAGTCCTTCAGTGAGCCTGTACTCAGGACTGTGGTCTTCACTACTGTTTCTGACCTTCCTCTAGTGTAAATATGTTTTCTCTGTCCCTTACTACTTCCCCAGGATGCAATCTATTTTCTTGCAGCACTGTCTCTTGCTAGCTATTCCCTGATCCATGTTTCAAGTGATTCAGGAGAGTTAGAGAGGATTGAAATGGGGGAGAATTCCTTTCTTCTATCTAGGATAAGGTTTCAACATTGGGCTCTTATCAAGTCCCATTCCCTACACAGTACACCTTTGTTATAAAAAAGTATTTGTGCATATTTCATAATGGACACTCTTCCTGGCCCTTGTTATATCCAGGCAGGGGTTTTGCTTAATCTTCACTAGGAGAACCCAATGAGGTTCCTATAGGGAAAGCTCACAAAGGTGTGTGTATGCAGGGCTGGGGTGATGATAATAATACTATGGCCCCTAGGGGTTTCTCACTTTCAAGCAAGTCCACACTCAGACTCCAGCATTTGATCAAAATTACACTAATGAATTCTCACCTGTGTATGACTCCAGTGCTTTCTGCTTCAGATGAGCAAATCTCAGCTGTGACATTCAAGATATATTTGATTCTTCAGATCTTGATCTGGCAGTTTGCCTTGAGGAACCCCCTTCTCTGATGAGCTCATAACTATAGTGCAACTTTTTAAAATGTTCTTATTGCCTATATTTAATTACACATAAGGTTAATTTAATAATTTGTATAAGTAAATTTATTGAATTTAAGCATTATAAAAATAATTATCTATTATATTTATATTTTAATTTAGAATATGTGATATAGGTAGAAAATGTTACCTAGTATTCCTAATATCAGGAAATTAAGAGTAAATTCTTAATCAAAACTGAGTTTCAATTCTGAATCAAAACTTTGGGATGATTTTTTTATTGTAAAACAGAAACAATAATAACTATATCATAGAATCTTTTTAAAGAACAAAAGAGATAATGTATATATTTACCATAGTATATAGCTTATAATAAATGTTCAATTAATTATAATTATACTAGAGGCCCAGTGCATGAAATTCGTGCATGAGAGGGGTGTGTGCCTCAGCCCAGCCTGCACTCTCTCCAATTTGGGACCCCTTGAGGGATATCCAACTGCTGGTTTAGGCCCAATCACTGGGATCAGGCCTAAACAGGCAGTCGGACATCCCTCTTACAATCCAGGACTGCTGGGTCCCAACTGCTCGCCTGCCTGCCTGCCTGATAGCCCCTACCCCTTCTACCTGCAAGCCTGAGCATGCCTGAACCAGTCCCCTGCCAGCCTGATTGATGACTAACTGCTCCCCTGCTGGTCCGATTGCCCCTAACTGCCCTCCCCTGCTGGACTGGTCACCCCTAACTGCCCTCCCGTGCTGGCCTGGTTGCCTCTAACTGTCCTCCCTGCAGGCCTGGTCCCCCCAACTACCCTTCCCTGCTGGCACGGTCACCCCTAACTGCCTCCCTTGCCAGCCTGGTCATCCCTAACTGCCCTCCCCTGCAGGCCTGGTCACCACCCCTAACTGCCCTCCCCTGCAGGCCTGGTTCCCCCCAACTGCCTTCCCCTGCAGGCCTTGTCCCTCCCAACTGCCCTCCTCTGGAGGCCTGATTCCCCCAACTGCCCTCCACTGCAGGCCTGGTCCCCCCCAAACTGCCCTCCCCTGCAGGCCTGGTTCCCCCCAACTGCCTTCCCCTGCAGGCCTTGTCCCTCTCAACTGCTCTCCCCTGCAGGCCTGGGTCCCCCCCAACTGTCCTCCCCTGCAGGCCTGGTTGCTCCTAACTGCCCTCCCCTGCTGGCCTGGTCACCCCTAATTGCCCTCTCCTGCAGGCCTGGTCACCCCCAACTGCCCTCCCTCTCAGGCCTGGTCCCTTCCAATGCCCTTCCCTGCAGCCCACAACTGCACTCCCCTGCTGGCCATCTTGTGGCAGCCATCTAGTGTCCACATGGGGGCAGCCAGCTATGACCACATGGGGGTGGCCATCTTGTGTGTTGGAGTGATGGTCAATTTGCATATTTCCTCTTTATTATATAGGATGGGCAATTCTGCTTTATAGATAAGAAACTGAGGCTCAATGTGGTCAAGGGTTTGCCCATATTTCTAAAATAAATTAAAAAAAGAAAGAAAAAGGATATATGTTTTACTCTTGGGGAATAAAATCAAACAAATACAGAACAACAAGTGAACTGAAAAGCAAAACACAAAGTATTAAAATTTTCCAAATGATTACCCAGAAAATGGCTTTAGGGAGAGATGAGTACCAATGTATCTCATTATATTGTGGTGAAGTAAGGAAAGTCTCTGTGAATCAATGGTATTGAGATAGACAATGAAATCATGGAATTTTCACAGAACAGCTACATAAAGGAATCTATAATAAATGAATTTTATTCAGGAAAACAGCAAATAATGCAGTGTATCTGGAGGACAGCATTCATATTGATGAATATGGAGGATATAAATGAGAAGCTAGGCTTTCTGGGAGAGATAATGTTTGAACTTAATTTAGTAGTTGATCATCTTTTTTTTCTTTAAGCTGGAGAACAATATCATAAAATGTCTCAGCAGATTTTAAAATGTCTATTTATTTCTCTTTCACAGATTTAAATTGAATTTTTAATTGTTGGTAATAAAAGAATGAATAATCTGGAAAAGGAGTTATAAAATCATAACCTGAAGAGAAGGTTACTGGAACCTGTAGAACAAAAGTAAAACAATTATATCTCAGATAAGACAAATAAGTAAATTGGTGAGGAGTTATAAGAACCAGTGTAAACTTCAGCAAAGTAGGTATATTTCAAGCCAAAAGAGGAAGGATATCCTGCTTTTAGGAGCCTTATTTTGATTTCTCTTGTAAAATACTATATAATAAAGAGCTAATATGCTAATTAGACTGAACAGCCAAACGACCTTCAGGATATCCTTCTGGAAGACCTTTCGGATGAAGTCAGGGCTATGAGTTCTGGCTGAGGCTACAAGGATCGGCCGAGGCAGCCGGGGCTGCCAGGGCCAAGCCTCTTGCATGAATTTTGTGCACAGGGCCTCTAGTAGTACATACTTAGTTGTAGAGCCACGGATGGGTAGAAATTTCAAAGCAAACAGCACAAGCTCTATTTGAATTTTATAATATTATATAACTAAATATTTACAAATATAATGAATAATAATGTCTATTTCTTAAGAATACAAGGTTTAAAAGTTGTTTTCAGGTAACAAAATTAAACATTTATTTTGTTATATAGTACTAGAAGCCCGATGCATGAAGATTTGTGCAAGAATGGGCCTTCCTTTCCCTGGCTGCCGGCACCACCTTTGCTCTGGCTGGAGCCACCTTTCCGCTTTCCCATGCTGCAAGCATCCCACCCCGTCCCCGGCCCCTTGGCACCTTGTGTATGCAAATTAACCCACCATCTTTGTTGGGTTAATTTGCATACTCACTCCTGATTGGCTGGTGGGCGTCATGAAGGTACGGTCAATTAGCATGTTGCTCTTTTATTAGGTAGATTGTTAGGTTTCAACATATAAAATTGATTCTTAGAAACAAAATACTAGGAATAGTATAAGCACTTAATGGGAAATATCTATGATAGGCATTTCTTTTTTTTTTAATATATTTTATTGATTTTTTTACAGAGAGGAAGAGAGAGGGTTAGAGAGTTAGAAACATCGATGAGAGAGAAACATCGATCAGCTGCCTCTTGCACACCCCCTACTGGGGATGTGCCCGCAACCAAGGTACATGCCCTTGACCGGAATCGAATCCGGGACCCTTGAGTCTGCAGGCCAACGCTCTATCCACTGAGCCAAACCAGTTTCGGCTATGATAGGCATTTCAATAACAACTCAAGAAAAATTTAAAAGACAACATATTTTTTAATATATATTTGACTATTATTGTTGTGAGCTTAGTTTAAAGGCATTCTTATAATGCTTAGCTCAAGCTTGTCCCATATTTTTCATTATATATTCAATTCTTATTCATAATAGTAATTTTGAATTGACTTTATTGGTGTGACACTGGTTTATAAAATTATATAGGTTACAGGTGTACAATTCTATAACACATCATGTATATATTGTATTGTGTATTCACCACCGCAAGCCAAGTCTTCTCCATCACCATTCATCCCCCCTTTACCCTCTTATACATCCCCACCCTTTTCCCCTGGTAATAACCATACTGTTGTCTGTTTCTGTAAGTTTGGAGTTACTTTTTTCTGGTTTATAATTAGGATACTAATTATATCCTAATTCGTGACACTTTTGAAATGCATTTTTCCCCTGTTGTAAATAGTGCTGCAATGAACATAGGGGTGCATATATATTTTTGAATTAATGTTTCAGATTTCTTCAGATATATTCCCAGAAGTGGAATTGCTGGGTCATAAGTCAGGTCCACTTTTAATTTTTCGGAGGTAACTCCATACTGCTTTCTACAGTGGCTGCACCAGTCTGTATCTCCACCAACGATGAATGAGGGTTCCCTTTTCCCCACATCCACACCAACATTTGTTGTTTATTGGTGTATTGATGATAGCCATTCTGACTGGTGTGAGGTGATATCTCATTATGGTTTTAATTTACATTTCTCTGATGAATAGTGACACTGAATATAATTATTAACTTATATGTGAAGAGAATGTCAAAAGAATAAGCAAATGATCATTATTTCAGCCATATGAGGGCTCTGCTAGCAATGTCTGTTCCATGCCCCTGTATGTATGCTAAGTGAATAGATTTAAGCTCTTCATTAATGATAAGGGCTGCATGCTTGTGTATGGATCACTTGAAAGAACTTGCAGTGACATTTTGGATGGATATATACTTTAGAAGTAGACCAAACCCAAAAGAGAGAGAATATGCACATGAGCTTTTTCCTCAGATGCATGACTGTTTCATTTCTTTACTTTCATAATTAAAGGTTGTTTTAAATGCAATTTGAGTGTTTTAAGTGTTCTGCTGACAAAATTTTGTGAAAAACACACACACAAGATTATATGATTTTTTACTTTAATGGCAAGGGTTAAAGGAGAATTACCACGTGGAATCCTAAACAGGCTACTCTCACAACAGCTCAGAAATCATGACGGCTGCAGTCTGGGCCAAGATTCATTTTGTTTTCTCTCTGGCTTTCTTTGCCAGTGGGGAAAGCTAAGTAATGCTGCTGTCTCTTCAGTCATCCTCATCATAAATGATCACTCTGTGTGGCATGCATTAATTATTCCAGCCGACTCTTTTTCTCTCTATTAGATTAATAGTTGCCAATTCTGATTCCTCTCTCCTGCACTGCTATTGTGTACACATTTTCTAATCCTCTTCATTATACCAGTGATTACAGTTATAAGTTATCCATCCATCTTTTCAAGGACAATGAGTAATGTAATGCTGTGAAAGCTTGGAGAGTGTGTGTGTGTGTGTGCGTGTGTGTGTGTGTGTGTGTATGTGTGTGTCTCACAGAGAGAGAGGAAGAGAGAGGATATGCACACCTTGGATAAATATAAACTATATACATAAATATGATTTATTCATATTATCATTTAAAAATATAAAACAACAAGGCAAAAATGAATTAATAAAAGCCAGGTCTTGTTGGAAGCACTTAAGTCTGACCACTGAATAGCACATTCCCGTACAGTTCACATCTCTTTTGGGGATGCATCCAAGGTCTTCATTCAGTTTAGACATTTAAAGAGTGCATGTTCCATAATCTGGGTAAACCACAGAGATGTTAATTATCATATCTACTAAAAGTCACATGTTGCATAATTTTATAATGTTCAGCAAGAGTTTGGTGAGGGTAATAGAGAGAAAGGATGAAGATAATTTAAGTTACAGGCTGGTCATCCTCAAAAGGAAATGTGTTAGAAAACAGAGGTGATGGCTTCTGAAGACACCCATTTCCTACCTTAAGAAAATTTTTTAGTTAATTTTTTACATAATAACACAATGACTAAAAGGCAGAAAAGATTAAAGAAGCAGGAGAAGACATTCATTTTTATTCTCTAAAAACATTAAAATAGGTTTAAGGCAAACTGGACAGTCAAATATTCCTAGGTCAAAACATTGCACAACTGGAGGCATAAGGCTGTTGCTGGAATTTCTCAAACATTCTTTCCTCTCATTTATGAGAAAAGTACCAGGAGCCACCAGAACCAAAATTGATGGTTTGTACAGTAGTTTTGTCATAACTGTGGCCAGTCAGGGCTTTGACCTTTATCTACTTAAGAAGAGATGAATGATCTTCACTCCCAAACTTTTCAACCCATGAACTCCTCATATTCATGTAATTCATTATCATTACAAAGCTTTTCCTGGACTCTGTGCCAGAAAATGGCCTCACTTAATTCTGCATTCTTAACCTTTTATATTGCACTTAACATGTTACCAAGGCTTGTTTATGTAGATCTGACTCTATTCCTAGACAATGAACTTCTAGAAATTAGAGTCCTATTGAAACTATTTATAGTTTCAGTTTATACCATAAATCCTGGATCATAATTGCTGTTCAATAATCATCTTCTAACTAAACTGCATAAATGCACTTTTGATAAAGTCAATCATTTAGAAAGTATTATGTATCTACTTTCTACTACACACTGTGCTAGGTGCTGCTGTTAAAATCACCAGTTAGAGCCACTCCCTCAGGTAACATAGATCTAGAAGCAAAAAATAAATAAAACAGAAACAAAATTTAATACAAATATATATATAATATATTTAACATGTCCATTATACAAATTGTAAGAAGAACATCATACATAGGTATTTTTATCTACACATACATGTGGATTAATGTTATGGTAGAAATGCATATATACTATTATATATTATAATTATATTAAATATATATATATATATATATATATATATATATATATGTGTGTGTGTGTGTGTGTGCTTGGCCTTTGTGTATAAATTGACTTCTCAATATTTGAAATGCAATTTTGTAAAAAAACATTCTAAGAATATTCAAACTAGTTTTTTTAATGAAGTAACATTCTTTTTGTAATAGCGATGCAATTAAATACTAATATTTATATCATATTTAAAAATCAATTTCCTACTTGTACATAATGCCATCTGATAAAGAAAAAATAATTACTATGTATTTATTATACTTGCATATATTTATTGAGTGTGCAGTATGTGCTTTGTATTAGACAAAAAAACATATGTAGAAGGGCTTCTGGTTAACATGGGAACATAGGTAAATGCAGAACTCCCATCCTTCTACAACCACATCAATATTACAGCTAAACTACAGAGCTACCATAATTTAGAACAGGGGTGGGGACCATTTTTCTGCAAAGGACCATTTGGATATTTATAACATCATTTGTGGGCCATACAAAATTATCAAATTAAAAATTAGCCTGCTATATTTAGACAAACATTTAATTAATTCACCCTAATGCCTTAGCAGGGCCAGACCAAATGATTTTGCAGGCCTTATATGACCTGCGGGCCAGATGTTCTCTGATTTAAAACAACCTGAAATCTAGGTGAACAGAAGTCCTATAACTGTGGATATAAAAAAGAAACCACAATAAGACTAGCAGGAGTGATGGAGATGTGGAAAGGCTGGTCACACACTCACATGTGACAGATAAAAATTAGGAGGGATAGTTCAAATGCGGAAGTCCCTCTGAATAGTGAGGGGTCCCAGCCCTACATTAGGCTCTCCAGCCCAGGGTTCCAGGACCAGTAAGAGAAGTCCTCATTACTTTTGGCTGTAAAAATCAAAGGAGATTGTGGCAGAGTGAGATGGAGGATACTGGAGTCCCATGCCATTCCTCTTGAAGGTCCCATGCACAGACTTACACAGATTTACTCGCTCTGAGCTCAGTTCTGGACAAGAGCCTGAAAGGTGATAAGGACATTGAAGGTAAAACGGAATTGTCCAGCAAGGGCTGGAGGGGCAGCTTTCTCCTATATGGAAGTGCTGACATAGGCCATGTTTCATTGTTGAGCCCTCTCCCCTCAGAGCTGGCAGGTTGGCACCATATCTGAGTCTCCATCACCCTGGCTGACACTATTCACTCTCTCTATTGATTCTCTGAGAAACCTCCCCATCTAATTTACAGGCCCACCAAAGTTGTTTCCATTGGCTATTTCATACAAATGGCCTTTAGTGGCTCATGCTAGGGACTTCCCTAAAATCTCTGAAGGTCCAAAAGCTCCAAATAATCAGCATCTGGCCTCAGCATGTCTCATACCTCTTGCTAACTGTCCCAGGAACTAGTGGAAGTGGCCTTGGTTTGCAGTGTCGCCTCTCCCAGGCATCTCTAAGCCCAGCATAAATAGCCGCCATCTCCATATTGTTTTATAGCTCATGCTGGGTGGCCCTGGGCAGGGTTCAAGTTGGGGTTAATCTTGACCTGCACCACCTGGTGAAACCCAGAGCCAGTGCACCCAGTTGAAAACATTAGAACACACTAGAGCACCATATAATCACTTCAATGAGCAGCCTCCACACTCAAAAGGTGGACTCATCAACCGCCAGAGCCCTGCTGAAGCTAGTCCTGCTCCATGGGGTCCGCTCCTGCACAGAAGCTCCTCCATTGTGGTGGGGTGGTGGTTGTAGCCTGTCCTCACAGATGATAGCCTGCAGGTAAATCCCTCCCATTGATGTGCCAACCTCAATCAAGGATCCACTACAACAGGAGGATGCACACAGGGCACACCTAGAATGCTCAGATCGGGTGACCATGGAGGTTGTGCCACTGGACCCTACAGGACACCTACTACATAAGGCCACTCTACCAGGATCAAGGGATGTAATATCTCTAACTAATACATGGAAACAAACACAAGAAGATATCCAAAATGAGGAGACCAGGAAACATGTCCCAAATGAAAAACAAACAAACAAAACACTCCAGAAAAAGAACTAAATAAAATGGAAAAAAAGCAATCTACCAGGTGCAGAGTTCAAAACACTGATTATAAGAATGCTCAATGAACTTAGGAAAAGAGTAAATGAACATAGTGAGAACTTCAACAAAGAGATAGGAAACATAATAATGGAGATATAAAACATAAAATAGATCCAGTCAGAAATAAGAATACACTAACTATAATAAATGTATTACAGGGAATAAACAGTGAAGTAGATGCAGCAGATGATCAAATCTGAAATTTGAAAGATAATGAAACAGAACAGCAAAAGAAAAAATAATCCAAAGGGAGAAAAAAAATAAAAAAGACAGTTTAAGGATCCCCAACATTCACATCATGGGAGTGCTGGAAAGGGAACACAGCAAGGAATAAAAAACTTATTCAAAGAAGTAATGATGGAAAACTTCCCTAAACTAGTGAAGGAAATAGACAGACATACAAGCCTATGAAGTGCATAAAGTCTCAAACAAGATGAACCCAAGAGGCCCACACCAAGACACATTATTGCCAACAATTAAAGACAAAGAGAATCTTAAAAACAGCAAGAGAAAAGAAGTTAGTTATCTACAAGGGAGCTCCCATAAATCTGCCAACTGATTTTTCAACAGAAACTTTGCAGGCAAAAAGAGATTGGCAAGAAATAGTCAAAGTGATGAAAAGCAAGGACCTACAACCAAGAATATTCTACTCAGAGAAGCTATCATTTAAGATAGAAGGTCATATAAAGAGCCTCCCAGACAAGAAAAAGCTAAATGAGTTCATCAGCAACAAACTAGTATTAAAAGAAATGTTAAAGGTCTTTCTTAAAAAGAAGAAAAAATAATAAAAATATGCATAATAAAGTGTCAATAAATACATATCTGCCAACAATCAATTTAAAGGTAAATGGATTAAATGTTCCAGTCAAAAGACAGTGGCTTAATGCATAACAAAACAAGCTCCTTACACAATTCTGTCCACAAGACATTCACTTTAGATTGAAAGATACATGCAAACTAAAAGTAAAGGGAGAAAAAAGATATTTCATGAAAGCTGAAATGAAAAGAAAAGCTGGGGTAGCAATACTTATACCAGACAAAGTGGACTTTAAAACAAAGGCTATATCATGAGACAATGAATGCCCCAGCAATTCCACTTGTGGGTATTTATCTGAATAAACCCCAAAAACTAAATTGAAAAGACAAATGCATCAATATGTTCATTGCTGCATTATTTTACAATAGCCAAGATATGAAAGCAACCTAATTGTCCATCAACAGGTGACTAGATAAAGAAGTGTTGCATATATACAATGAAGTATAACTACAACATAATAAAATAATGAAATCTTCCCATTTGCAATAACATGAATGGACCTAGAAGTTATTGTGTTGAGTGAAATCAATCAAACAGAAAAAAAACAAATGCCATATGATTTCACTTATATGTGAAATAAAATATTAATAATAATAATTAAACAAGGAGACCAGAAACAGACTCATATATAACAGAACATTTTGCTGGTTGCCAGAAGGTACGAGGGTAGGGGGGGATGAGTGAAAAAAGATAAAAGGTTTAAGAAGTACAAATTGGTAGTTACAGAATAGTCATGGGGATGTAAACTAAGGAATATAGTCAATATAGCATAAGGAATATAATCAATAATACTGTAATGTAATAACTCTGTTAGTGTCAGATGGGTACTAGATTTATTGAGGCAATCACTTTGTAAGTTTTATAAATAGCCAATCGCTGGGTTGTACACCTGAAACTAATATAATATTGTATATCACCCGGAATTAAAAAATAAAAAGTTGATTTGAAAAATTAAAAAATAAAAGTAAAATATATATATATATATATATATATATATATATATATATATATATATATATATATATATATATGTACACATACACATGGTGTCCCAAAAATGTATATACACATACACACTCATACACACTTTAACAGCAATAGCTTAATTTTGAAAATGAAATGTATTTTAATAAACACTGCCTTCATAATTATTTAAAGTGTGTGTATACAGTTTTTGTGACTATATATATTCACAACACTTTATTGATTTTCTCTTCCTTTGTACCACATAACCACAAACTCTGTGCCTTAATACCATATGCATTTATAATCTCACGGTAATAGTTGTCAGCTTAATGTGTATGGATTATTTGAATCCTCTGTTTAGGATATCACAAGACTGCAATCAAGCTCAACTGGTATTGCTCAGTGGTTGAGCATTGGCCTATGAACCAGGAGGTCTCAATTCGATTTTGGGTCATGGCACATGCCCAGGGCTGTGGGCTCAGTCCCCAGTGATGGGCATGCAGGAGGCAGCTGATTAGTGATTCTCTCTCATTATTGATGCTTCTGTCTCTCTCTCCCTCTCTCTTTCTCTCCCTGAAATCAATATATTTTTAAAAAGATGAGACTATAATCAAGGTACTAATAGGCTGTGTTCTCATCTGGAGGCTTGACTGTAGATAATCTGCTTTTAAGCCCACATCAGGGTGTTGGCAGAATTCATCTCAATGCAGTTGTAAGACTGAGGATACTGGCTTCATGCTAGTTCTTAGGTGGAGGTTGTCTCAGCTTTTAGAGGACTCATCTCCTAAAAACCACCCTGGCCTTGTAAACCTCCTAACATGGTTATATGCCTCTTCAATGGCAAGGGAGTACGTCTCTGGAGTCTTCTAGTAAGTCATGGTCTTTGTATAACAGAATGTGATCACATAAGTGACATGCCATTCATTTTTGCCAGATTCTATTGGTAGTATCCAAGTCAGAGGTTCTTCCCACACTTCTGAAGAGGGAATTATATAAAGATATGAACCTCAGGAGTCAGGAATAATAGAGGATCACCTCAGAGTCTGTCCATAACACATCCTATGAAGTCAATCCACATTTTATTATAAGGATACTAAGGACACCAGGCTATGATATGACTTGCCTGAAGTTTCACAGCAGGAAGTGGTGCACTGGGATTCTAAACTAACCACTCCTGTTTTAGAGTATACACTTTTAAGTTCTATGCATGCTACCTTCTAAAATGTCAGACAAGTCGCTTTACATAATCTGAGTGTCCATTTTAGCTCTTAAAAATGATTAGACATGCGATGGTCTTAAATTAGGTTTCAGAAATTCTGGAGAACAATAGCATTGAAATATCCAGCTCTAGGTTTAGCTATGGTATGCATTCAGTTCATGTTTAACCTGTAAATATCTACTTCACTGTGGAGGATACAATAACATTAATATAAGTGGCTAGATGTGAAAAGAATCAAATTAAGTTAACAGAATGTAATACATAAAATAAATGCTAAATTAGAATGTTAGAAAATTTTAGGTCCTCTGGATGAAGTCAAACAAATGTATTGTTCTCAATAGAGTTTGGAGATCACATGATGAACTTACATATAATATTCACTTTGCCTACTCCAGAGACAAATTAGACCTGGAAGAGGCAGATTATCCAGTTATAGCCTCCTAAAGAAAAACACTACCTTAAACAAAAATCATAACTTGAATTGAAGATTAATTGATAGCTATTTGAGAGCAACTCAATTGTTTCCCTTTCCATAAATTTAGAACTGTACGTTATGTACAGATCAGCGATATAGCATCTCAAAGAAAAATTAAAAAACCCAGGTAGCTAAAGAACAAATATAAATATTTATAATACAGTTGATTGTGAATGAGTAAATAATAATAATAAATAACAGAAATGGTTATTAAACATGTTTTCTAATTGGCTGATATAATTTTTAAAAATCAGAAACAGTACTTATGAAATCTAAATTGTAATCATGAAAACATTTATTATTAATTGATTTAAGGAAAACCACCTAAGTTCTCTCTGCTTCATGTTTTATTATTGGTAAAAATTATACAATAACATTTAGTTCATCAGGGGTAAACATATGACATAAATATGAAAGAACTTTGTATGCAGCACTTTAAAATGATATTAGATAATGTATATTTTTACTTGACTTCTTTTATATAGCAAATGCCAAAAATAGATTAACTTACATTTTAAAAAATTTATATTAATTTGCATAGTGAAGATAATCTAGACTTTCAACTTTATACACAATATTGAAAATGAATAAGTGATTTTACACTGCAGGCTATTTTTTTTTTTTAAATTTGGGTCAAATTGCTGATGGCATCACCAAGTCATTTTTAAAATGGGCCTTTTTCTCATTTAACTTAATGAGACAGATTACAACTTTTCACTTTCCAGGTGCAATTTGATGCCTTCAGACATCTCTCTGTTCACATTCCAATTAAATTAAATTAAATTGTTCCTATGGATACAATTAAGTAATTTGGTGTATAGCAAGGAACTCATTATTATGTAGACAGGCTAAGAATCCAGGTTGTTTTCCCTTTTGCCTGGTTTCTTTCTACTTTCCAAATGTTAATCCCAGTGAGCACGAAAAGTTATTCATTTCCCTAGGAAAAGTTTGTTCTTCAAGGCTATCAATTGCACCATGAAGTGCTTCAAGCAGAGCATGAAGAATGAAATGGTTGGAAGCATTTAACCTGTTCTTCTCCACAAAGAAAAGCAAGGATGAAAAGAATACAAAATGAATAAGTAAAGAGAATAGAGGTACTAAATTGAGTAAACATCCTTATGAAAATAGCCTGTGGAAACACTCAAGAGGAGAATTTAAGTGCTTTGCCCAGGGTCAAACAACAAATCAGTAATAAGTGGCCCCAGGAGCTCTTACTCCTTGTCTGTGATCTTAGAATGAGAGAGTTGTTTGTTTTTTTCTCAGTGTTACACATGGTCATCACTCACACAATTGTGCAAAGCAAAAAAAGAAATTTTGTTAGTAAATAACGAGAGAAAACTTCTCGTTCCTCTCCCACCCGGCGATTCCATGAATCACACCACACAGGCATAGAGAAGCTCTGATGCAGTACAGTTGCTATTTAGAATGGTGAACTTTTATTTGGCTAAAAAGCAAATAATTTTCTTCAGGGGTCTTGAATTCAGAAGAAAAAATTTCACTTACCCTATTGTTCAATTTACACCTTTTTGTTTGTTTTTCAACTATATGTGGAAGTCAGTATGGTGGGAAAAAATAAATAAAAATAGGAATAAAAATATCTGCTTTTGAATATCAGGTATATGAGTAATATATCTTTTTAAAATTTTGGGTATGTTAACCAATCTATGTTTTAGTACTCTCTGATGTCAAATTACCATGTATAATGTACTTAAATTGCACGAATTTTGCTAGGCTTCCATCTGTTGTAACAACACATTTAACAGTTAAGATGCCCTAATGTTCTAAAAAAAATGCTATGATTCAGATGGCTTATTTTATATTTGTATGTTTAAAATATTCTGCTGCTCCTAAAATATATCAATGAATAGTATACAAAAATAAAAAATAAAGTCAGTATAAAAACAATATAAATAATTTTGGGACCACAAACATAACAAAACAACAATAAAATCTAAAGTGGGTGAGCATGCTGGAATTTTGGCTTGCTTAATGGTAGTCCGAAAGCCTGCTGAAGTGGCAGGAGCCCCATCTCTGGCAGAATAATGAGTTAGTAGAATCATTCCAAAAGAGTCATGGAGTTGAAGCTGACATGAAAACCAGGGACTAAGGAAGGATTTTTCAGGTTCTATGAGCAAAAAAGGTCAATCTCCTACCATTACTTCTGTGATTCTAGTTTCTATGGAGTCTTGGAAGGTGAGAAAACATCAACACAACCATGAGACCAGAAATAGAACCATATATTTTACTGTTTCTGCCACCAATAATCATTTCTCTTTCGTTTGTAATATTACCTCTATTCTTTATGTTACACCTGGGAGAATTTCTCTACTTCCTTAGTTTTCAGTATTGCCTAAATGTTTCTAATACCAACATTATATTTCCAGACCCCAATTATTTCCTGAAATCTCTTCTGGAGGCATTCTATGCACTTCTAATTCACTACCTGCAAAATAGAACTGGAGAAGAGATAATAGAATCCAGACCATTGGATTCGAAGATATCCTCCATGAAGAAATAACAAGCAGTGATATAAATTTTTAACCAGCCTGCATTAAAGACTCACCAAGCTACCCTGCTATACTGACATATTATGCTGTGGTAAAAAAGAAGTTCTTACCATTTGCAACAGCATGGATGGAACTGGAGAGCATTATACTAAGCGAAATAAGCCAGTCAGAGAAAGATAAATATCACATGATCTTACTCATTTGTGGAATATAATGAACAACATAAACTGATGGACAAAAACAGATCCAGAGACAGAGAAGCATCAATCAGACCGTTAAACCTCAGGAAAGTAGGGGAGGGTGGGGGTATGGGGGAGAGATCAACCAAAGGACTTACTTGTATGCATGTAAGGACTTACTAGTAAGCCTAACTAATGGACACAGACACCAGGGGGGGTGAGAGCATGAGTGGGGAGTGGGGGGGAGAGAGGGGGGATAAGGACACATATGTAATACCTTAATCAATAAACAAAACAAAACAAAACAAAACAAAAACTTACGTATTTATAGCTCAAATTAAACTCGGTTTTAATTTTTTATTTAATTTTTAATTTAGTGTGTGTGTGGGTGGGTGTATGCTAGATTAGGACTACTTTATAACTAGCAGTGGAGGTGGGTGAGTCTGTGTGCATTGATACAACCAATATTTATTTAGGGCTGTTAGGTCAAATATGATGAGTCAGTTTTAGGAAAAAAAGTATTTGGATTGGCTTACTATAATTGCTAATATGTAATTGGGAAACATTTTATCTGTGAAAAACAGTTACTTATTTAAAACAGTTTATTATTTTATTTTTTATTTTTTTTTGCTCCTTTCTGCATTAGTATGTTCCTCATTGAGCAGTGATTTTCCCAGATGTGTCACAAGAATTTTTAAAACATGCAATACCTGACTTTAGTCAGGGGCATTGACCTCTTTTTCCTTAGATTGTCAAATTAAAAAATGACAACAGCCAATAAAATAGCTGACTGGCCAGTATGAATGTATCAAAATTGTATCTATTTTTTTTGTCAGATTGGAAAAAAAATATGTTTATTGGTATGCTGCAGAATTTAACAATTAATTTACATGTGCCCGAGATGAAAAAGGTTGAACATTGCTGCCATAGAGTAATTACTGACTTTGATTGATATCCACAAAGTAACTATGGCAAGTTTTGAAGATTTTACTGCCATTGGGAATGTCATTGATTGAGGAAACTCCTTCCTAACCTAACTCTATAAGCATAAATTAACAGAAATTGTTTTCTCGTAATTCTTTTATTCTCTTCTGTATCTACAGGTACTTTTTCTTTCTTATTCCCAACCTTGTGAATTTTTCACTACCTCTTTTTTTTTCCCTACACCCAAGTTTATTTTCATTTGTCTTATCAAAAGTCTAACTTTTGGTGATTTTTTAATCTTCTCAAATAATATTACTATTTAAAAAAAATATATTTTTATTGAATTTTAGAGGGAGAGGAAGAGAGCAGGATAGAGATATAGAAATAGTGATGAAAGAGAAACATGGATTGGCTGCCTCCTGCATGTTCCCTACAGGGGATGGAGCCCAAAACCCAGGCATGTGCCCTGACCAAGAATCTAACTGTGAACTTTTGGCTCATGGGTCAATGCTCAACCACTGAGCAACACTGGCCGGACAATCTTACTATTTTTTTGTTGCCACAAGTTCTCTTCTATCTCCTCTAGCAGCTCAGTTTCATTAGAAACTATTCCAAATATTTCACTTGTACCTTTTCTTTCTGTCTAGTGATTGCTGTTCATACGTTTTATTCTTTTGTCTGCTTGATAGGTAAGAGGTCCATCAACTGCAGCAATCTGTTTTGTGGATGTTCAAAGTGTCTTAATGAAAGATGTCAGTTCCTTATCGGGACACTAGGAAGAAGCAACATCAACAACAGAGAGGTTTGTATCCATCCATTTGTATTTTCTGCTACTTCTTGGGGACAAGGGGCACCCAATAAGTTCAAACAAAATGGCATTGCCTCTTTCCAGAGGGAAAGAATCCCTTCCATCCCAGATTTCCCCTGAAGTCTTCCATGTTCTGATCCTTGCCCCAAGTCTCTCCAGTAATGATTCCTGAACTCCTGTTTAGCCCAAAAGATAGAGAATTCTCTACCCAAACTCAAGGTCAGTTTTTTTTTTTTTTTTTCACAAAGCCTGAGTTCTTAATCATACCCTTCTCTCCAGCCTAAAGCCTCAGCAGCTTCTAGATTTTGGAGGAGTAAATGGGATTAGAATTCAGAATATATTGCAAGAGGGAGAAGAGTTCAAGCTTCCATGTCGCAGTATCCTCCGTAACTCTTGAAAGAAAGGCTTTGTATGAGTTAAGGAAACTTGTCTAAGGGCCGAGAGAATCCAGAAATTTTTATTCATTCTCACCCACGCCTATTCAATTATATTATCTCTAATTTAAAGTCAAAGCTCAAAATGGACACTTCAGAGTAATCCTATATACATTTTTGTTTTTACTGATTTTCACTTTTAAAACCTTACACTCAACTTATTGTTAAGTCCAAGTAAGGGTCTAGCCACCTGTTTCTCATAAATCCTCACTATTCTGCCTGTCAGGTAACTAATTAAGATTTTCACCTTTAGACTAAATTGTTGCCATAATTTCTTAACTGATATATCTGCCTCTAGCACCTTCCTGTTTAATGTCAACTTCAAAGATAGCACACACACTATTAAAATTCCTTGCTTTCCCACTAGCTAAGAAAAGAATAATGCCTACACATTACCTAAAAATTAAAATAAAAAATCCTTATAATATCATTTAACATTTGCCCATGATCTGAACTAATTCTTTGATCTTTTGCAACTTCACCTATAGGCAATTCTCCAGTACAATTAATCCATCTTAGGAAGACACCAAATTTCAAAGACCAACCCTCTCATTATGAGGTTGAATGGATTGAGTCTATAGAAAATTTGTTATAGGTTCAAAGTGATTTAATTTTAATTAATTTGCTGATGCATTTTACTTGCTTTTGCAAAGTTTTAGAAGTAGTTACAGAAAATTATACAATACAAAAAGACAACAATATTTGAGGGTTTGAGGGAAAGCAAACCATAGGTAGATGTCAAAACAAATAATCATGCCATAACCCCACTTTTCCCTTAGAAGAAATTTAAATATCTCAGTGGTCAAAGAAAAATGCAAAAATTAATAAAAGTTATTTTATTGATGGGGTCTAAAATTCAAACATCAGATTTTAAGATAAAGATAGCACTAATAATATTCAAAGGTAAGAAGATTTCTTTCTGTGATAATAAAAAAGACGTATCTGTGATGTGTACACACACCTTAATAATATTACCATTAGAGATTCAATCACTAACCACTGTTTCTTGTTATATTCTTTAGCAGAAGTCAATGGTCCCACATCTAAAGATACTTCAGTATAGATTTTATTATGGGAAGCCTGGGCAACAGGGTTCCATTGTGCTTATTTCAGACAGTCTTAATTGTCTTAAGAAGAAAATTATTTCATCTTTAGAGCAAAGATTATTAATTTGCTATCATGACTATCAATAATAATAATAATAGCTATTGTGGGTTGAATTGTGCCCCTCTGCCCTGGGCAAAAAAAAGCCATGTGCTGCCCGGCTTTAGACCATCACCCGATACACCCAGGTTGTGGATTCAATCCCCAGTCAGGGCACCTACAAGAATCGACCAATGAATGCATGAATAGGTGGAACAACAAAATCAATGTTTCTGTCTTTCTCTCCCTTTTTCTCTCAAATCAATCAATAATTTTTTTTAAGTTATGTGCTAATTCTCAGTACCTGTGAATGTGACTTTATTTGGAAATAAGATCTTTACAGATGTAATCAAGTTAAGATAAGGTCATTAAGGTGGGTCTTATGGGAAGAGACACAGATATTGACAGAGATAATGCCATGTGACAGCAGAGGTAAATATTGCTGTGATGCTTCTATAAGCCAAGGCACATCAAGACTTACTGGCAACACCAGAGGATAAGGGAAGGGTATGGAATAGATTCTTTCCCACAGCCTTCAGAGAGCATGGCTCTGCCCACAACTAGATTTCAGACATCTAGCCTCCAGAACTGTGAGGGGAAAAATTCTGTTGTTTTAAGCCACCCAGTTTGTGGTACTTTATTAACAGCAGCCCTAAGAAAATAATATATTAACATGTAGTGTACATTGACTAAATGCCAGACATTACTCTAAAGTGTTTTAAGTGTGTCATTTTATGTCATAAAAAGTCTTATAACATATAAACTATAATTTCTATTAATAAACTGAGGCAAAAAGTAATTGTTTACA
This sequence comes from Ia io, assembly GCA_025583905.1. Classification (NCBI taxonomy): domain Eukaryota; kingdom Metazoa; phylum Chordata; class Mammalia; order Chiroptera; family Vespertilionidae; genus Ia; species Ia io. Next base: position 19,089,348 of record JAJQQW010000009.1, on the reverse strand, counting down.
TGAGTTCAAGACCTTACATTTAGAAAGTGAAATTTAGCTCCAGAATCTCCTCTCTAAATAACCTCATTATGTTATTTTTTTGTATTAGTTTATTAATAGGCACCATTTAACACTCTAAAACAGTATGCATAAAGGTATATGCACAATACCTAAATTAAAAAAAATAATAAATTGTATTTAAACAAAATTAAATAATTTGACTCTTCAAAAGATACCTTTATTTTTCAAAACTAAAAAAATTGTTAAGTAGAAGAAATTATTTCCAAATTATAGATCTAATAAAAACTTGTATCCACAATATACAAAGATCTTTTACAATAGAATGAAAATGAATAAAATATTTTAATTGATATTTAACCAAGGAAGATTTACACATAATTATTAACTATAGGAAAACATTATTAACTATTGGGAAATGAAAATTAAAATTGCAATAAGATACCACCATATACACGATAGAATGTTTAAAATCCAAAAGACTGACAATACAAAACACTGGCAAATATGTGAAGAAACTGGAACCTCCATTCAATACTGGTAGGAACATAAAATAGTAAAACCATTTTGGGATAGTTTGTCAATTTCTTTAAAAAATTAAACATATACTGATTATCTGACTCGGTAATTCCACTACTAGGCATCTACCCCAAAGAACTGCAAACATATGTTGAAACAAAGATTTGTACACAAATAATCACAGCAGTATTTATTCATAGAAGCCAAAAACTAGAAACCATCCCAATGTCCATGGCCATATATGCCATATAGTTCTCTACAATATTCTAATGGTTTCTTTTATATATAACATAACATTTCCTAGTAATTTTTGTAACAGAAAATTTTCTTTCTATAAAAAGGGACCCACATCGAATGTCATTTGTTCACAGCTCTTTTAAAGAAAAATAATGACATCTGAAAAATGATACCATTAGAAACAACAGCAAACACCAATTTCAGCTATGGAGTTATAATATGTGCCTCCTCATGCAGAGATCCTTCACCTGGAAGATTGTTGGAGGAGTTTCACTCGGCCCACATGTGGCTGATATATCTGCATATTTTATAAATACACACAAATATTTTTTGGAAGTACTTTGATTCCTCTTCTTCTTCTCTCTCCTCCTCCTCCTCCTCCTCCTCCTCCTCCTCCTCCTCCTCCTCCTCCTCCTCCTCCTCCTCCTCCTCCTCCTTCTTCTTCTTCTTCTTCTTCTTCTTCTTCTTCTTCTTCTTCTTCTTCTTCTTCTTCTTCTTCTTCTTCTTCTTCTTCTCTTCTTCTTCTTCTTTTTCATTCTCCTTAACCTGATAAAGTTTTTTTTCTATATTGCTTTTCATTCATTAGTACTTATTCACTAAAAAGAGTTTACATGACAATCACTTATGCCAATATTATTTGTAAGCAAAGTACATCACCTCATCATCATTAACAACTGTTTAATGGGCAAAATCTGAGAGTACAATGACACATATTAAAACCAAAACACCAAACACTCTAGAAATAAGAGTCAGTTTGATGGATCATGCTATTAAATACTATATGGTCTTTCATTGAAAAACGTTTCAGTAATCATAATAATTTGAATACTCTATTGGTCTCAACTTTTAAAATGAACAAAAATATGGATGAAATCCAGCTGTAACACTCTGGTATGGTTATAACAGCTGCTCACAGATGATGTCTTATCCTATTGGTGGGTGCTGCATTCCAATAGGCTAGATGACCATGCCAGAAAAGAGAAGTACATTTATTATCAAATAGACCTATAAACAAAAATAGCACTAGTCAGCTTTACTCAGTGGTTGGAGCATCGGCCCACAGACTGAAGGGTCCCGGTCCGATTCTGGTCAAGGGCAGGTACCTCAATTCGATTCCTGGTCGGGCACATATGGGAGGGAACCAATCAATATGTCTCTCTAACATTGATGTTTTTCTCTCTCTGTTTCTCCTCCTCTTCTTCCACTCTCTAAAAAATCAATGGCAAAATATCCTGGGGTAAGGATTAACGATAACAACAACAACAAAAAACAAACAAACAACAAAAAATAGAAGATATAACTGTGGTCACAAACTGTAATGTAAATATTAAAAACATAGGCATCATGCAGAAATATATGGAAAAGTGTAGAAATAAATGTAGCAATTTTACTCAAAAAATAGACAATAAGTATTTACTCTTTGTAGTTGATGGAATAAAAAATGGAGTTCTTAGTGTATTATTTAAAGTTACATGAGCTACCACAAAATTACTTAATTAGTAACATAAGTATCTAAGATCTGGAGAAATTTGGAGGAAGGAAAGTTTGCATAAATAAGTGATATTCTCATTTTTCTATATAGTATATAGTATATAGTCTGCAGGAAATGAATTAGAAATAGAAGTGTAAGGATATTTAATATAACAATAATAATATAAATAGTAACAAAAATAAAACTAGTATGCCCAGCTGGCGTGGCTCAGTGGTTGATCATTGACCTACAAACCAGGAGGTCATGATTCAATTCCCGGTAAGGGCACAGGCCCTGGTTGCAGGCTCAATCCCCAGTGTGGGGTGTGCAGAAGGCAGGCGATCAATGATTCTCTCTCATCATTGATATTTCTATCTCTCTCTCTCCCTTCCTCTCTGAAATAAATAAAAATATATTAACAAAAATAAAAATAAAAACTAGGAAGTGAGACAGAATAAGTAGAATTGTGGTTTCATACTATTTGATTAGCAACTATATATATGTACATTTATAAAATCATAAATATTAATAATTCTATATTGAGCATTTATTTTTTCTGAGAAATAAACTAAGTTTTTCTCTACTGAGAGCTATGAAAGATGAGCACCTATTTCTGAGCTTAGTTGTTTGTTTGTTTGTTTGTTTTTCCATCCACAGATTTTGCACAAATATTGGTAGAGGGAAAAAAAGACTGCAAGTCACCAGCAAAGTGATTACTTTGTTTACCCTTTGTACATTTCTGATTCCATAAAAAATAAAAATATGCAAAAAACATGAAGAAGTTAGCATTGAGGTAAAATACATGAAGAAGCTTTGTTTTTTAATAATTAATTTGTCTTTAAACACATCCCTGAATAAAATCTGTGGTCGGTTTGATACCAGACTTGCCCTTAAGCATCATTGCCCTAATTCTTTTATGGAGCACACTGATGTCCTGCAGTGCACATCACAAGCAGTTCATGTCTATGTTATTTATTCTAATTAATGGAGAGGTGTGCAGGGACATCACAGCTCACACTAGGAGGGTTACAGGAGTTGGCAACCTTCTATAACTGGGATTATCCTGACCATGTAGGAGTTCGTATTCTCTAGCTCTCCAGTTCATTAGGTTTCCAGGGTCTGTAAGAATTTTTTTAAGTATTTAAAATAAAAGCACCATCCAGTAGCCCAAATGGTATGTGTTTAATTCTATATCAAATCAGGAATGAATAGAGAAAATTACAAATTTTACATTTTAATGTTATTTATAACTTATATGCTTTGGTGTATTATTTTCATCCATGAAAACTGCCATGTTCAAATTGTGACAATTCGTGCTTATTGATAAATGTTTCACCCTTATTATGGCTGCAAGGGAAAAATAATCAAAAGGCTTCTTTTACTTTCTTATGCCTCAGGATAGACTCCTAATTTGTGTTAACACAAAATCCTATCTAATAATAGAGTAACATATAAATTACCATCACTCTGCTACACCCACGATTGGGTGGCGGGAGGCTGGGGGGCGGGACTCGGGGTGGCCTATTCGGCCATTGAGAGGCACGGATACGCTGCCACTGACGGGGGCTACCCTGCTGTTGAGAGGCGCAGGGGGCCTGCCGCGGTCACCCAGCTGCACCTCTCAACGGCAGGGTAGCCAGGTGTCCACGGCAGCCCCCCTCGGCGGCCGTTGAGAGGCACAGGGGGCGGGAGTCCCGCCCCCTGGCCTCTCAACAGCAGGGTAGCCCCCCTCAGCGGCCGCGGATCATCAAAAGTGGGGGAGCTGGGTGCCTGTCTGCTCCAGCACCAGGCCTTTCAGAAGCCTCCGCCGAGCCGGAGGCTTCTGAAAGGCCTGGTGCACCAGCGGACAGGCACCCAGCTCCACCCTGAAAAGCGAAAGCGTGTAGGGGACCCTACACGTGCATGATTCAATCATGCACTGGGCCTCTAGTTTTAAAATAATAGACTAGCGGCTGCAGGTAAACTACCTTGCAAGAATTTGATCAGAGATCATTTCCCCCCATGAACAATAACAATTAATCATGCCTATTACTTTAACATAGTGAAAGAATTAAATACAGTTATCTGGAATGTACAAGGTCTTGGCTTCCTTTTTCAGAGCTCATATTTCCTATTGACATAGGGATTCATACTTTTGTCCAGTAATGCATCAGCATACTCATCTGTATACAATTAGACAAAATAATTCCATAAGGACTACATGTTTGTGGGGATGTTCCTTTCTATAGTGCTGCTGTAGAAAACAATCCACTTCTGTGTGTTGGATTCTATACCTTTTCTGCAATGCCTTCCTGGATCCCACGGCTTTCCAAATGCTATTCATTATTGAAGCCCTTTCTTCAGCAGTCTGACGCCTTTCCTGGCATGCCCAGACCATGGGCATCTCTTTCTCTAGTGACATCATGATAGCATTATTGTGAGGAGCCTCATTTGACATTTAACTAATTATCATTTTACTAAAAATGTTGAGAAAACTGAAAACAATATAACTTTACACTTTGTATGCAGTCCTCCCCAAATATATGTAAACTACTTGACAACAAAGGTAATGTCTTTGTGTCTCCAAATGGTTAACACCTATGTACAGAGTAGGCATTGACTATCTAGGTAATATGTGCAATAGCACCTTGAACAACAGAAATTTACATGAGTGTCTTGTATCTTAAACATTCTCCCAAAGCCTATTTTTTTTCTCCATAAATTCAAGGGCATATATTCTCTTTATTCATAAAAATGAGCATTTTTATTATCAGTATATTGTGTGAAGTGGTCTATTCATAATCAGGTTATTTGACTCTATGTACTTGAAGGCACTAATTTTTGAAAATAACACATTTAAATTTTTAAAATACCTTCTACTGACATTTTCTTACTTAATTTCAATCCTTGAATACAGCCTCCCTACCATGTCTTCACCTCGTTAGAACTAAATATACCAGTTAAAAAGAGAATTGATTACTTTGAAATATATAATAGACTGTCACTAGTGTGATAAAGGATGGGAAAAGAGAAAAAAATCTATACATACGGATATATATATATGCACAAAATAATGAGAATTTGGTGTGATTTTTAGCTCTATAAAAATATATCCAAGAGATGCTATATATTAAAGTTTTTATTGAGTTGGCTCCTCTGGCTGCATTAAAATTTTTGAAAAAAAGCTTCTTGAATCTAAGAATTATTTGTTTGAGATGTTCATATTGGTGCAATTTTTTATTGGCACACAAGGAATCCAATTTCCAGGTTCATTACCCAAAACAACACAGAAATTTGAAACAAGAAAATATCTTAGTGCATGAACTATAGATCAAACTATAATTCATAGACCACATTCCCTTATGGATTCTTAGGATAAGAAGAAAGAAGAAGAGAAAAGGCAATTTTTCTGCCTACTTGATCGATGTTCCATTTACCTCTGTAATGCCCTCCTGCCATAACCTTTTAAATACCATCTGCTCTTTTTGTGAAGAGTGTGATGGGAAGGACTCACTTCCAGACAGCAATTGATTATAAGAGCATTAATCAAGGGCATGGATTATCTGTAGCATGACACCGTGTGCTGTAGTTAAGCAATCTGTTCTTCAATATGATTGGAAAGGCTAATCCTTATGTGGAAGCCTAAAATGGGCTTAGCAACACATGTGTAAGGACAGCAGAGCAAATAACCCATGGACATTATTGGAATCTATGAAAAATTTCAGCAATTTTAGGGCTAATTTGTTTGCCCAGTGTAATAGGATTAGATTGACTATAATATGCCTTCACAAAGTGCCACACATAGCTCGGATGTTTGTTCTCATCACAGGGAACAAAATTGTTATGCAGCTTTTGCTTAGGACTTGACAAAATATGGCGTTTCTGGAATAATATGATAACACACTTACCTTATTTTTCCATTTATTTGTCCCCATAATTAATACATTCTAAAATAGGCTTTAGTAATATAAGTAATAACAATAATAATAATAATAATAATAATAATACAAGCTTTAGCTCATAAAAAAGATTCTACAAATATTACATTCATGTAAGTAGAAGAAAAATTTTTCTTTAGCTATAAGTATGAATATTAGAAAGCTAGTATTTTATATGTCCATAGACCTTTTTAAAATGTATGTATGACAGTCTAAATTAGTGCTCAATGTTAAACAAAAAGTCTTCATTAAATAACAATGAGAATGGATTGACAAGAAATGCTGAAAGTGTGTGTGTGTGTGTGTGTGTGTGTGTGTGTGTGTGTGTGTGTGTGTGTGTGTGGTGGTGGGAGGAAATTGAGAGACATTACTTAAATAAAAACACTTGAAGCATTTTTTTCACCTGCTTTTTGCCGGCCCAGAACACAGAGTTATTATTTATACAAAGAATTTCTAGGGAAAACAAATCACATTACCACTGGAAAAGGGGAGGCAGGTTATCTCAGCAGGTGAGACATAAGGAAATGATAATTAGAATAGGGTAGTTTTTGAAAGAATGAACATTTAATCCCTAAACGGAAAGAACAACATCAAAAGCCCCTTACATGGTGAAGGGGACTTTGCAAGTGTGATTAATTAAAAGACCTTCAAATGGGGAGAGTAGCATGCATTACTCAGGTGGGCCCAATCTAAGCAAACAGGTCTTTAACAGTAGAGGGACTTCGCTGGCTATGGTCAGAGGGAGAGTGTCTATGGAAGAATATTCACAGTAATGAAACATTTCCATTTTGGAGGTAGAAAGGGCTATGAGTCCCTAGAACAGTGATTTTCAACCTATGTGGCAAAATTATTTTTAAGACATACAATACCTGACTAGTCAGGGCACTGACCTTTTTCCTCTTAGATTGTCAAATTAAAAAAAAAAAAAATGACAACAGCCAACCCAACAATAGCCATCCTGTGTGAACAAATCAAAATGAAAACTATTTTTCTGTCAGATTGGCAATATATATATATATCTTTCAGTGTGCCACAGAAATTTAGTAATTATTTTATTAGTACATGTGCTGTGCCATGAGATGAAAATCACTGCTCTAGAAGCTGGAAAAGGCAAGAATATGGATGCTCCAGAAGAGCCTCCAAAGGAAATACAGCTCTGCTCAAACCTTGATTTCAACCCAGTCTGACTTCTGATCTATCTGCAGAACTGTAAGATAACACATTTCTGGCATTTGAAGACACTAATTTTGTTGGTAATTTGTTACAGAAGCAAAAGAAAACTAATAAGGGACTGAGTGGGCAAAAGAGAAAAGAAGTTGCCAGAACCTAGGGAGAGTATCTGTGTCTCCAGCAGAAAACTCCCAGCAGGAGCTGTAGACATCATTGAACCTGGCATACACAGGTTAAGGAAATAATGCCCAACCTCACCCTTTTCCTTTCTAACTTTTTAAGTCCCTTAAGCTGGCAAGAAAATAGTGAAAATCAAAGGGCAAAGATGTGTTTCATAGACAGTGTAAAGAAAAGTGGGTAAGATATAGAAGCATAAGTGGAAAATACCTGACACCTATTATTTTCAATGTGGTCTCATAAAACAGAGCAGATGGCTACTTGTCATCATTACTTAAATATACAAATGATGCTTTTATCTTAAAACTGGTAAGCAAATACATTAATATAAAATATATTAAGATAAAATAATATCTAACACTGGACACTTATACTTGTTACACATATTTAAAAGTGCTTTATAATTAATAAAATTCATTTAATATTTAACACAAACTTTTGAGGGAGTGACTGTCTTTTATGTCTTTTATTCACCACTCTGCTTTGTTTGTTCTTGTTTTGTTTTAGAAGAGGAAACTCAGGTAAAGATAGTAAAGTAATATGTTAATAAGCAGTAACATCAGGATTTTAACTCAAGAAGTCCCATTCCAGAGTGCTTGCATGCTGCAAGGCTGTGATTTATGCCAAAATCCTGCTTTTATGCCCTATGTTAAACAAATAATGATATATGCTGATTGGTAAAATGTATTCCATGTTTCACAATATAAAGAAAATGAACAATCTTTTCCAAAGACCTATCCTATATAATAAAAGGGTAATATGCAAATTGACCAAACAGCAAATGGCCAGTTCTTATGATGCACACTGACCACAAGGGGGCAGACGCCCAATGTAGGAGCTGCCCCCTGGTGGTCAGTGCGCTCCCACAGGGGGAGCACTGCTCAGCCACAAGCCGGGCTGATGGCTGGTGAATGCAGCGGCCCACCTTTGTGGCAGCACTAAGGATGCCGGGCTGACGGCTTAGGCCCACTCCCATGGGAGCGGGCCTAAGCCATCAGTCGGACATCCCCTGAGGACTCCTGGACTGTGTAAGGCCACAGGCCGGGCTGAAGGACACCTCCCGCCCCCCAAGTGCACAAATGTCATGCACCGGGCCTCTAAGAATAAATATTAGAGAAAATATTTTTAGCCTTCATTTCTTATCTTGACAATTTAAGATTTCTTTCTTGTCTTTTAGCATATGTCGTGTGTGTGTGTGTGTGTGTGTGTGTGTGTGTGTGTGTGTTAATAATTACTGAAGGTAATTATTTTACCTAAAGCTCTTACCAGAGGGAGTCATCAGGAATGCTTATTGACTTCCCTTGCCTGTAAAGCGCTATACCAGAGAATGAGATAATGAAGAAAGGAAAGTCCTCACAGATAAGTGAACAATTACAAAGCAGAGTGATAAGCATGTTGAGCTCAGAGAGTTAAAGAAAGAAAAGAAATGTTTTGCGCACATGAAAGCATGGGGTAGGTAGTCAGGGTAGATTTGCAGAATATGGTGTCCATAGAGTTAAGGATCTTAATAACTAAACCAGGAGAAATTGGTAAAGAAAAGGGGCTAGAAAGGGGTGTTCTAGAAAGGAAGAGCATGATGTTAAAAGAGAGGGGAATGGATAAACACACTGCTGTGTATCCAGACTCTGGAATACTATTCCCTGCTTAAAAGACAAAAATAAAAAAAACTGTCATTCCATAAAAAGACATGGAGAAAACTTAAATGTATATTACTAAGTAAAAAACAACAAAATCAACCTGAAAAGGTCACATATTATATAAGTCCAACTACAAGACATTCTAGAAAAGGCAAAACTATAGAGACAATAACAAGATCAGTGGTTGCCAAAGTGTGGAGTGTGGGAATGCATGTGTGGGCAGAGACAAAGATTTTTAGGCTATAATAATGAATAAATGTCCACACCCATAGAATGTACAATATCAAAGAATGAATCATATGTAAACTATGGACCTAGGGTAACTATGTTTCAATGTAGGTTCATCAATTGTAACAAATGTACCACTTTGGTGGGGGATGTTGATAATGAAGGAAGCTATGCATGTTTGGGGCGAGGGAAATATGAGAAATCACTATACATTTTCCTTTATTTTGCTTGGATAATTAAATGGTTCTAAAAACATAAAGTCTTAAAAAGAGAGAGGGAAGAGGACTAAGGACCACTATGTATAAAGAAACTCTTAATATTTCAACTTGACTAAAGCATAGAGTGGGACATTAAAATGGTGAGAACTGAGGCACTTGGTACTCAGTGATGTTCATAATCTTCCCAAGTCTAGACAAACAGCCTGAATACCCAAGCTAAATTTAGATCCCATCTATATATGTATTATGTTGACCTTGACCTATATCCTGTCTCTATTTTATTTTCCTTAACTCAGTCTTTATAATTCCCATATCTTCTTGACTACTTGCATTTGAATATCTTTCAAAGAAACTGTGTTAGTTGATCTTTTAAAGGACTTTCATTGTTCTAGAATTCAGCTAAGTCAGACTTTACATATAGTAATTTTGCACCTACCCTTTTCAGTTAAGCCTACTGTGACTATTATATTAATCTGTCTATGTCTACATTATTGTAGCATTAATGCATATATCATGCAATTTAATAATTGACACATAATGTAAAATTATATTTAGCTGGCCATTCTGTTAATTCTCTTAGATTAATTTTCTAGTTATTTATGAGGAGTTAGAAATGGCTAGGCAGTCAGAGACAGGGCCTTGGGAGAGGGAAAAGAATGGGGAAGTCCTAGAATACCAGGACCTTGCAGAGGTTGGCAGGATGCAACTTGCTGATTGTGACCTGTTCTGAGAGAGAAACAAATAACCTAGAGCTGAACCCAGCGAGGCAGGAGTTGCTAAGGTAATCCAGCAGGGTGGAAAGGCTGGTGAAGGAGATGTGAGCTTTAAAATGTATGGATGTTGTTAAGGCAGAATTCTTTGACAATACTAATCAGGAGCTAGCAGGCAGAATTCTTTGAAAGGACCATGAGCTAGAAAAGCATATTCTACATCTAGACAAAGAAGCTTCAGAGGAAACCCACTCTGGGTCATCTCCCTGCTAGGGGGAGACCTTTCATCTCTCAGTAAACTTTGCTTCTGCTAACCGCCTTTGTCCAAGTACTCATTCTTCGATTTTGTGAGACAACAAACCCAGATCCGATCACAGCACTTTGGTTTCATTTGCATGTATTTATACTTGTGAGAAGGAAGTTCAAGAGTTAGCTCTCTCTTGAAGTTCTTCCTTGAGATACATTAACATTCTAGGGTTTTTTTTCAGTACTAAGATGGTTATGCTAGTCTTTGATTTAGGGAGAACTCTGATCAGTCCATTCCCACGGCTTTGGCTGTCAAATATCATCATTCTTTCAAGTCTGGTCATGGAGAGCCCCTGCCTAGAGGTGCAGGGATGTTCTTAGTGCCAGCCAGCAGCAGATCCCAACAGGCATAATTCAGATTTCTCTTGATTCGTATTGAGATGCATATCCATTGATCCCCAAAGCTCAACCACTATATTAGGGTTACTAGGTTCAGCAGATTTTCTTCCCACACATTTCTCAAATTTTAGCGCTAAGTGTGAGTTACCAATATTACAAGCAAGCCATAAAAATGAAAGTGCTATCCACATTCAAATCAGCTTAATTTGTTTAGTGAAGATAGGGGTAGAAAAATGCCTGTAGTGGCAGGTATGTCATCCATTCTGATAGTTCTCTACTGACATTGTGGGCTTGATAAGTGTTTGGGAGCTGCCTTGTGCATTGTAAGATGCTTAGCAGTATACCTGATCTCTATGCAATAGATAACAATAGTATTCAGTTACAGAAAAATTATTTTAACACTTGTTTAAAAAAAGAGAGAGACTTTTGCTCTGGCCACTTGTTAAAAAAAATAAAATAAAATAAAAATAACAGCAAGGAAGACTTTGTTCAAGATTACAGCAGAGGTCAAGGCTATTGCCAGAGGGAGGGTATATTGAACTAGGTCCCCAGTACAGAAAAGATAGCTGGGATTTATAGCCATGGGGCAGTGTGAAAGGACCAATGAATAAAAATTCCTGAAAGGATCCTCCTAGAAAGCTGGTAAATATAATATTAAGATGCTCCCCTAGGACCTCCCCTAAAACCTCCACCCTTAAAAGCTCTTAGGCTGGAGTTTCCTCCCAGGAGCATGCCTGCACCTTCCCCTTCCCCCTCCTCCCCACCCCCAGGTTCATTGTTGCCTGAGCCCATTTCTTCTACCACTCACTTCTTCTACCTCTATAACTTATTAAATAAGTTTTCTCTTATATTTTGAAAAAAAAAAAAAAATCCTGAGAGGAGCGCATTAGATAACAAGGGTAGGGGATTCTTGTTAAACTGGCTTAACAGGATTCTTGATAAAGGCAGACCAGAGATTTACATATCAAGAATGCGGATGAGGAATTTGATCAGAAATCAAGTGTTGGGGGGAGAGGGGGCACCTGAGGGTTTTCTCTAAACCAAATGACCAGATTCTTTGTTAAAATTGGACTCAGCAAGTCAAGGATAAGGAAGGCCAAGATAGAGGCCTAGTTGAAAAGAGGGCTCAAAGAAGCCAAAACTAAAGTGTGACCAAGGACAGAGTCCTGTTAATCTGCTCCACTTCAAGTGAGAAGGCTAAAAAGGGCTAATTCCAATTTAACCCTGATATTTGGAGGCTAGTGATCTGAATCCATGCCAGCAAGCTCAGTGTACATTCTTGATAACCTATAATTACGTCACTGTCTCCTTCCCAGATACTGATGTTGCAGAACCGGTTACAGAGGCCATGGGGCTGTGGGCAGTGCACTGCCCCAGAGGGAGGGTTATTAATGCTGGTGCCAGGCCAGACCATCAGATATGGCCTGGAGACCCCCAACACCTGGGGGCTTTCTTGCAAGGCCCATGAAAAGGACCGGAAGCATAATCCATGTTTGCAGGGCAAAGACCACAGGGACATGTAAAGGAAAGCCCCATGCATGTTCCTTCACTCAGATTTGGAAGGCTGTTCCCTGAGTCCACCGGTGTATTAAACAGTGTCCCTCCTCTTCTTTGAAGTGTCCTTGGTTTTCTTTGGTCTTCTGCAACACAAGCAGTAACAATAAAAAACATTTCCAGATATGGCCAAATGTTCCCTGTGGGGGAAAAATCACTTTTCCTTGAAAACTTTCTAGAGGATCATTTTGGACAATTTTTACTCTACAAATTAATTGTCCTAGATCTAGAGAGCTAAGATCTTTTTATTTTATTTTTTTTACTTATTTTGTCAATCATGACCATAGGTTCCCAAATTTATAAAACACAAAACAAAAGGAAGTGATTACCACCTGTTTTAATATATTTTTTATTGATTTCAGAGAGGGTGAGAGAGGGAGAAAGAGATAGGCAGATCAATGATAAGAATCATCGATGGTCTGCATTCTGCACTCCCCACAGTGGGGATCAGATCAAGCCCGCAACCAGGGCATGTGCCCTGACTGGGAATAGAACCGTGATTCCTGGTTCATAGGTCAAGGCTCAAACAGGTGGCCGGGCTACCACCTGTTTCACATGTCCTTTTCACCATTTGACGGAGAGCTTTTGGAGTAATAGGCTTTTTTTGGTATTTAATGTGATTTTCTATTAGAAGCAGTTATTGAATATTTTGTCATTCACTGTTTGGATGGTTTTACTTGTGTTCTCTTTGAGTAGCAGCAAAAACTTAAACCATTTTTTAAAGGAGGAAAGAAAGTAATAACCATTTATAAAATATATTGATTAAAAACTCCTCCCCTTCCAAGGAGGCACTTTATTTATTCCTTTTCTATTTCCTGGTGAACATGAGACAGGCTAGTAAGTCAGGAAAACTGGAATAGGGAAACAGAAACATAGTTAAATGGCCAAGCAGTTTAGAGCCATCTAGTGAATTGCAAAATCCTCTCTTACCTAACCAAGGACACTTATGAATAAATGGTTTACACTTCTCCCCAATCGGAGGGTAGATAGCTTAAATCAACCTGCTCAGGGAGCTAGATAACAGAAATCCAAGTAGTGTCATTTGTGCCAACCACACCTAAGGACAGATGAAGTCAGGGGACTAAATATCATTTTGGTGAGTCAGCATAAAGCTGGATGACATTTCTATTAAGATCCTCCACAAAATTCCCAGCCTTTAAAACCCTCAGGAGTAAGACCCAGGGTGCGCTCTCCCTCTCAGGAGCATGCCCTCCTCATTCCCTTCCTTCTCTTCTTCCTTCCAGGAGCATTACCTTTGCCTTTCTCTCTCCTAAGCTCCAACGGCCCTTCGTCTGCCTCTGTAACTTGTTTTCTTGGCCCATTTCTTCTATGGCTCACTTCTACTACCTCTGTAACTGCCAGAGACAGCTAGAGCTCTGCATGAGCACTGTACAGCTCTGCTGCTCTGAGTTGCTCTGAATCTATATATTCTTCTAATTTATTCCCGACTACACCAGGGTAGGTTTCTTCTCGAACCCTACTTGCCGGAAACCGAACATTGTCACTATTAGAGAAATGTGAAAAGGAAATCTGGAAGGCTGGTCAACCTTAATTGCTCTGAATGGTCAGAGCTATTCACTCATTGTTTAGTTGAGACATTGGTAGTTAAAGCAATCTCCACCTGTTAATCATATGTAAATTCTTGCTGATTGCCTATTATGGGAATTTCCTACCTAAAGAATATGGGTGTATCTCATAACCTCAATAAAAGGGATAGCAAAGGCCAGAGCAGTGGTAGTCCTCCCCCTAGAGGTGGACTTACGCCTGGCCCCCCAATTTCCCAAATTAACTCTTTTCTAGTCTCTTTTTATTTGTATTCGGCCTTTTCCAGAACACGGAACCCTGAACAGGAACCTGAACCTTGCAGGACATGGAAGGGGCTCCCACATCTGGCGCCTTCAACGCAGGACTTCTGGAGGAGATGATATTTTTCGTCTAGAGCGAAGGAGGAAAAATACACCGAGAAAAGGTGTGGAAAATCCACTGTAAAAAGGTGAGGGAGGTTCACCGCACTCAAAAGCCCACGGACCAGCTGCAGAAACCGGATCTGTAAGTAGGGTGGGAATGTCTTTTTCAGCCAGGCTAATGGGGAAGAATTAGGTTATAAATATAAACTTTATTATAGACTTTTGGTTTGCATGCTTAAAGAATGTGGTTTCTTGTTCAAATTAAAATCTTGATTGGTATTTGGAATTTAAAATATGTAATAAGAAGTGAAACTCCACTGCTGAAACCGCTTCTGGTGCAGAGAAATTCAAAGGTGGCAGAAGAGGGCAAGGCTATCTGCTCTCCCGCAATGAGATTATTCAATGCTTTGTTTAAAAATTATAAGAGAACTCGCAGAGAAATTCAAATCTTGGCCAAATTGGGTGTTAGTTATTACTTTGGAAAGCAAAAAAGAAAGAAAAAATTTGAGATCTGTCTTTATCTTTTAAGCACGAAAAAATGTGTGGCCAGATCTGTTGCTGAAACTTTCCCCGAAGTAAGCAGGATGTGGGGGAAGGGAGACAGGTGGAGATCCTATATGGAAGCCCACTCTCCCAGTATGCTAAGGAATGTGGTAATTTACATTCGAATGGCTACAAACTTCCTCCAAACTCATTTGGCAGCAAAACATTTCTTTTTTGGAAGTTTGTTTAATTATATAAATAATAAAGTTAAAGGTTTAGATATTTTGAAATGACAAAATGCTAAATATTTGACTTGCCAGCTTTAAAAGTTCAAAATGCAAATTAAATTGGGAGAAATTATATAGTTGTGGTAATTAAACGTCAAAAGTATAAAAACTTATTTTTGAGAAAATAAAATGTGTTTTCTCTAATAATTAGGAATTCAAAGTAAGTTGCTTATTATTGCTCTAAAGAAAAAAGAGGATTAATTCTGTGATCTCAACCAAATTTTTTCTATGCAAAAGTAGTTTAAAAATTAATTGATATCTTAAGATAATTATAAAAAATGTTATAATCTTTGAATCATATATGGATATATATGTTTGATGGTTTTTTCCATGTTAAAATTTCAAGGCCTTAACAGAGATGATTCTTGGAAAGTTCCAAGGGCCTGGAGAAATACAAGAAATTTATTCTCTCTTCTTAAAGGAAATCTTTTAAAACAGATCTAATATATTGAAATTGCATGGAAAGCCTTATCAAATAAAAATTAATAAATATACTTTAAATGTTTTAGAAGGTTTATAGGCATGTATTGTTACAGGCAAAGGAAAGCAGTTAATAACTCAGATAGGATATCAACCTTTTTAGGAGTGGTCACTGCTCAGTCTCCTCACCCTCATGCTGATCCTATACAATGGAAAGATGATAGACCTGTATGGGTGGATCAGTGGCCATTAACCAAGGAGAAATTAAATCATATTCATGAATTAATACAAGAACAAATAGAGGCTGGCCACATAGAACCTTCCAATAGTCCTTGGAATATGCCTATATTTACAATCCCTAAAAAGGCGACAGGAAAATGGCAATTGTTACATGATCTTAGAGCAGTTAATGCTACTATGCATACCATGGGAGCTTTACAGCCTGGACTCCCAGCGCCTTCCCAAATTCCTTTAAATTGGTCTCCCATAGTAGTAGGTATTAAAGATTGTTTGTTCACCATTCCCTTGGCCCCAGAGGATGGCTGGTTAGCCAGAGATGGGTAAGATTCCTCAGGGAAGGAACAACCTAAGACAGGCACAGTCACAGAGAGGCCATCAGGAGAGAATTTGGGGATCAACAGAGGTGGGGCACAGATACTCACCCCCCCCAACATTGCAGGGGCTTGAACCTTTGCCCCTTCTGAGGGAGGTCTCCTGCCCCCATGGCTGCTTTGCGCTTCCCATGCCCAGCTCATATCTGGACCCAGGCAACAAACAGACTTGGCCCAGCTCAGATCGGGACCCAGGCAACAGAGATGTGGCTGACGGCAGCTGCCCTATATCTAAATCCAGCCTAAATCCAGGAATGCTCAGGGCTTTCTCAAGGATGCAAATAATCCTTTCCATTAATATTTACAGGATAAACTAAGATTGTTGTTAGAGTATTTAATTTGACAGTAAAATAGTCAAGTTTTCAGATTAATTTAAATTGGCTAAATGAAATAAGTGAATATTCAAGAAAATTTAATTGTACAAAAAGCTGTTCCTAAAGTATTAACCAAAATTTCTATTGGTAGTTCATTTCATGGTAAAATTGCTTAACATGCAATGAACCTAAAGCAGTCATATTTTTGTCCAAAAAATTAAAATTTAAAGTTATCAAAACTGCATTATAAAAACTTTCCAAAAGCTTCCTAATAATTAAATTAAAAAAAAGGGGGGATAGTGGAAAAATACCATGTAAGGAAAAAATATCCTGTAATTAAATTACATCTAGACAAAATTTTTTGCTTTGAAAATTAATTTTCATTTGTAATGCTAACAGCAAGACAGCCATGAAAAACACACATGGTGTCAAAATAAGCCAAAGGAAAATCGTTTGGGCAAAATATAAAAAGGATCCCAAGTAAAATTTATAGAAAAGATTCCTTTATTAACTTTTGGTTGAGAATATGTTTGTATATTTTCAGAAAACAACTCCAAGACCATGTGGATTCCTGCAACAGAGAGGAATTAACAAGAATGCTCCAGCCATGAAGACAAGAGGAGAAACAGTACAGAGATGGAAGACACTGACAATGCCTTACCATGCTAGCAGTCAGCAGCTGTGCATCGCTGCAGGTTGCCCAGGACCAAACCAGAGAGGGTCGGACCTGCATTGCTACCATTTGTCCACCATCCAGACATCATTGCTGACATGTACACATAAGGAACTGTTGGACATTGAAAATTGGACTCAGAATTGTTTGACACTGAAACTTGGACTCAGAACTTTTGGACATTGAAATTGGGACTCAAACATTTTTTGTTTTTATATGTTTATTTCTGGTCTGCAGATGCAAGATTTTTTAAAGGAAAGAATTGGGGGGAGATGCCGGAAACTGAACATTGTCACTAATAGAGAAATGTGAAAAGGGAATCTGGAAGGCTGGTCAACCTTAATTGCTCTGAATGGTCGGAGCTATTCACTCATTGTTTAGTTGAGACATTGGTAGTTAAAGCAATATGTAAATTGTAAATCATATTTACATAATCATATGTAAATTCTTGCTGATTGTCTATTATTGGAATTTCCTGCCTAAAGGATATAGGTGTATCTCATAACCTCAATAAAAGGGATAGCAAAGGCCAGAGCAGTGGCAGTCCTCCCCCTAGAGGTGGACTCCCACCTGGCCCCACAATTTCCCAAATTAACTCTTTTCCAGTCTCTTTTCATTTGTGTGTGGCCTTCTCTAGAACACCCTGAACCACGTGGGACGTGGAAGGGGCTCCCACACCTACTCATTACACTAACTGTCGGGTCTGAGACCCTCTGCCAGGGCTGGACCTTCTAGGACGTCAGGTGTTAGATAGAGAAGCCATGATAAGTTGTGGGTGTATAAGAATGAGTCTTTAATGCAGAGGCCAGTGGCCATAAGTCATCAGAAAAAAAAGTCCTTCACAACAAAGTCCATACAGGCAATCACACACCAGCTGGTAAATACATATCTTTTCCACACAGTAGTAGCAGTCTCTGAACCAAGAGCTATTATCTGAGCAGCCGCATGCTGCCCCCTAGACTCACCATCTCACATAGTAGCAGCACCTGAGGTTTCTCTTAGAGATACAGCCTCAGCTGCCTCTCCAACCTCTCTGGCTCAGCGGCTTCTCCTGTCTCCCCTGCCCAGCACACTGGCTGGTCTCCATAGCCTCACATAGTAACTACCTCTGAACTTCTCTCTCAGCACACTGGCTGGTTGACATGGTAGCTATATCTGAGCTCTCTGTAATTTCTTGGCCTTACATCGTAGCAGTGCCAGCTCTCAGCTCTGTCTGAGCTCTCTAGCCTTTTCTTTCCTTTAGCCCACTGGCTGGTTATCAACATGTATAATATTACCTAGACAAAAAAGGGCCTCTAGCCAACAATGACATCAATCATTTGGCTATAGAAGGGCACAGCGTACAGTGAGATGGCTGTGGCCTTGCACCTGCTTATAGTATCTCAGCCTTGAACATTTGATTAAGATTCCCATGTTCAGAGCGACCATGGCCATCAGCATACTGTCAACAAGGCCACCACACTCTAATGAGCCTTGACTATCAGGGACTATGGCATGGTTCCTACAGTAACTATTTCTTGGCTCTGAATTCTTTCTTTGCCAAACTCAAGAACTGAAGTCAAACTTCACCAATAACAGTTGGTGCTGTTTCATTGCCAACATCACCAGTAATAAACACAGTGAAGAGATTATCAGGTGGTATAAATGAGAGAAAAAAGTATTTGATGTAACAGTTAAAATGTCCACATTATAATTATATATGCAAGTTATTTTATTGATCCATATATGTGTGTCTATGTTCTAATATATTCTACCTTTTTTCTCTTTTAGGAGAATATTATGATTTATCATTTCTAATAGGATGGGCACCGCTTGCTAAAGCTTCAACAATTAGAAATTTAAAAGAGATATATTTTAATATATAAAATATACTCCTATTAACAAGCACTATAATTAGATATTGAATGTACCAAAAAACATTGATCATATAAACAGATTTATAAATAGGACAATTAGAGTGTTAATTTAAAAATGGACAATTAGAGTGTTAATTTAAAAGCAGAAGCATTGGTAGTCACATAAAAAAATTGCAAATCCATTCATCTATCTTTTCTTCATTTAAAATCTCATCTTCAATAAAATGCTTTGCAGTTTTCTTTGGTCTAAATGACTGCTTTCGTTTTTATGCTATTATCATTGTGAACTGAAGGATCATTAATTTGGAAAGGATGATTTACTTTGCTTTATACTATGTATTGCAATTTGAGGTTCTGACAACTTACATTGCACATTATTTTCAGCCCAGATAATTATCATATATTTGAATCGTGAATGTAGAATCCTATCTAATAATAGAGTAATATGCAAATTAATCATCACTCCACGACAAAAATGGCAGCCCCCATAGCCACAAGATGGCGGTGCCCAGTACCCTCAGCCCCGCTGCTGGAGTGCAGACCCCCTGCAATCAATCGCAGAGAGCTGGGGGTTGCTTAGGCCTGGTGCAGGAGTGGACCCCCTGCGATTGATCACAGGGAGCTGGGTGTCCACTCCGGCCCCAGGCCAAAAGCCTCTGGTGGAGGCTTTTGGCCTGGTGCCGGAGCAGACCCCTGCAATCGATCGCAGGGAGCTGGGGGTTGCTTCGGCCTGGTGCCAGAGCAGACCCCTGCAATCAATCGCAGAGAACAGGGGGTTGCTTAGGCCTGGTGCAGGAGTGGACCCCCTGCAATCGATCACAGGGAGCTGGGTGTCCGCTCCGGCACCAGGCCGAAAGCCTCCGCCAGAGGCTTTTGGCCTGGTGTATGAGCGGACCCCCTGCGATTGATCACAGGGAGTTGGGTGTCTGCTCTGGCCCCAGACCGAAGGCCTGGTGCTGGAGCAGACCCCTGCAATTGATCGCAGAGAGCTGGGGGTTGCTTAGGCCTGGTGCAGGAGTGGACCCCCTGCGATCGATCACAGGGAGCTGGGTGTCCGCTCCTGCACCAGGCCAAAAGCCTCCAACCGAGGCTTTTGGCCTGGTGCCAGAGCAGACCTCCTGCAATCCATCACAGGGAGCTAGGGATTGCTTTGGCCTTGTGCACAAGCGGACCCCCTGCGATTGATCGCAGGGAGCTGGTTGTCCGCTCTGGCCCTAGGCCGAAAGCCTCCAGTGGATGCTTTCGGCCTGGTACTGGAGCAGACCCCCTGCAATCGATCGCATGGAGCTGGGGGTTGCTTCGGCCTGGTGCACCAGCGGACCCCCTGAGATCGATCACCTTGGCAGGGAGCTGGGGGTCTGCTTTCGGCCTGGGCAGGAGCGGACCCCCTGCGATTGATCGCAGGGAGCTGGGGGTCTGCTCCTCCCCAAGAGGCTTTCGGTCTGAGCCAATGATCAGAAGGAGCTGGAGGTGCCTGCCCAGGCCTAAAGCTTCGGCCAGAGGCTTTAGGCCTGGGCAGAGCCCAGCCCTCGATCGGTGTGAACTATAGAAGAAACACCTTTACTAACTGCACATTGGCTAAGCTTCCTGTATGCCACTGGTAATATTCTTAGTAGCTTGCGTAATAAGAATCCAAAAAGGTGGTCTAGGGTTTTTCCACCACACTTCTGGGGAAAAAAATGAAGGTCCGCTGCTGGAGGGCTAAGAAATGTCATATCCTGCCCTAGCCGGTTTGACTCAGTGGATAATGCCTCGGCCTGCAGACAGCAGGGTCTGGGTTTGATTCTGATCAAGGGCATGTACCTAGGTTGCAGGCTCCTCCCTGGCTGGGGCCCAGATCAGGGTTCATGCAGGAGGCAACCAATCAAAGTGTTCCTCTCACTTTGATGTTTCTCTCTGTCTTTCCCTTTCTATTCCACATTCTCTAAAAATCAATGGAAACATATCCTCAGGTGAGGATAAAAAATAAATAAAGAAATGCATATCCTATGAAAGACACATCTTGAAAATGTCTAAAGAAAATTGTCATTTTTTTCTTGGTGAAGGGACTGGAGTCCATGTTGATGAAAACACCTTGGTGGCTGTGGTGACTGGCAGTGGCTGTAGCAGTGGGGTGATGGGGCTGGTGCCTTCCCCTGACCAGCCCGGTTGCCTCCCACAAAGGGAGGCCAGACTGTGGCTTAGGTCCGCTCCCCGTGGGGTGTGGGCCTAAGCCGTCAGTAGGACATCCCCTGAGGGCTCCCAGTATGTGAGAGGGGGCAGGTTGGGCTGAGGGACCCCTGACCCCCAGTGCACGAATTTCGTGCACCGGGCCCCTAGTCACTGTATATAATAATGAAAAGACTGGAATTAAGAGAAAAATAAAAACTCATGATTTTACTTTGCAGAAGTCTTTCAAAAATATTTTCAAATACTAGTTAACTATATAGCAGATGAATGGCAAAAGTGATTCTAAAATACAAAAAAATACATACATACATAATTAATAAAAAACACACAAAATGGATTGGGAATAGCCTATTTATGAACAAATACTGTAGTTTATTAAAATTAATAAAAGGTATTATTAGGTAGGCATGATTATTCTTATTTTAAGATATTTAATTATTATGTATCCCAGTTAGTAATATAAAATTGATTTTTCTTACACTTTATTTTCTATTTGGAAGTAAAAACCAGGATCCAAGAGGAATATGATACTGTATTGCCCAAAGGTTAAATACTATAATTCTGCCTAGATTGGATGGATGGAAACAGAATCACTAAAAATTTCACTTTTAGAATTGTCCAGAGATAGTATTTTAGTTATAATTCCCTTGTCAATAAACCAAAGAAAAAATAATATTTTTCTGTCTATAAAAAATGATTGAAGAAGCAATTTGATATATCTGTACTCTCTTCAAGTAATACAAAAATAGATTAACAAAATATTACCATTTTGCTAGTTAAAATATATTATTTTAGGAGTGAGGGCCACTATTTGTATCTGAAAAATCATGGCCCAATATTGGTTCCTCCTGTAGAGTCTTTTGAATGTATTCTACAGTGATTTTCATATGTGGCTAACATAAAGAACTCTTTTTTTTTTTTTTTTTTCCCAAGGAGGAGCTTTGTATGATTTTGTAAATCTCCAACAATCCTACTGTAAAATAGATAGTAGTTTTTACATGACATTGGTCATCTAAGATGTCACCAATATTGCAACAGTGACAGAGATGGAGCAACATTACCACATAAAATGGCAATCACTTCCAAAGGTCCTTAAACAATTTATATCCTAAATAATGACTAATGGTAGTGGCTCAGTTTGGTTGTTGGTGATGATTTTTGTTTTTGTTTATTTGCTTGTTTTTAATAATTTGCTAGGATTGTCACATGTTACAATTTTGATTGAAGCATTTTTCAAAGTCAACTTCATAGAAGCTTCTTAAGAAGGAATTAGTTAGTGAGCTTAGAAATATTTCTTCAAGTATCATATTTATTATTTTTATTTTTAAAACTTTCTCACATTTCTTGTTGAAATCAGGAGATAAATATTTACAAGATCTATTTTTCTGGAGTTATCTGGGGAAAAAAGTTCCCTGGTTCTTTCTAGCATTTTGTTTATTTATTTTTCTTTATTGTTAAAGATGTCCCCTTTGTTTTTTCCCATTGACCACCTACACCTACACCCGCCCCTCCCAGACCTTCACCACTCTATTGTCTGTGTCCAATTCCTCTATTCTTTCACATAGCTTATATCCAATTTTAGATATTTCCGTAGCATTTCACAATTTGGAGTCCGTGAATTACATCTGCTTCCTAGTTTCATAAAAAATTGAGTTTATAAGTTTTTTTCTCTCCTTATGGAGATTGTTGTAGCTTTTATTTTAAAGAATTTTCATGAGGAAAAGGGAAAAATCTGACTTACATAGTCATGTCCATGCTTGAAATCTCACCTAAATTTCTTTTTAAAATATTTTTCCTATTCTTCTCAGACATGTAACTGCCTCTATCACATGTTCCATGGGCTCAGTCTCAATAGACACTTCCAAAGACTACTTTACAAAGGAAATTGAAACCACAAGACTGAATACACACAGATTCTAGTTACTATATCTCAACACCAAAATACTCAGATCTAAGTTTTAACAATCACCACTTAAAGACAATAACTCCTGCTGTGCGAAATTCAATTATCCCTTCATCCTTGAACCCAATGAAGCTTTTTTGCATCAATATATTTATCTATCAGATATTCTTTCTGTGCTGTGTATTTTCATCCTTTTGACTGCAGTGTTTCATTAACATTGAATTTCATTTCCAGCTATTATCCTACTGTTCAGCATCTATCTTCTCATCTTTAGAGCCAAATGCCCAAAAGAATTGTCTACATTTTATGATTTCATATTATCAGAGACAGAGAGTCAAACCAGGGTTAGTATCAGAGTTAAATATGGAGAATATGAAATGAAAATTTCAACTCTCAAATTTATTGTTGATGTACATCTTATTATGATAAGATTAATAATTTATTTTGTGTTTTTCCAAAACCAAAACTAGACTTGCTACAATGATTTTCTCATAAAAATAACATGCATTGATAATTCATTTTATTGACTATTAGTAAAAGGCATTCAATGTTGTAAAACTTGCTAATATGAAGATATGTAGTATGTCAAAAATTAAGGAGGTAAGGGTTTTTTGTTGCTACAATAAGAACAAATCTTCATCACCCTATTCTGTTGAAGGTGTTCTTACCATAAATGAGAAGAGAATATGCCTTTAGCTCTCAGAGTATTATAATGGTTTACTGAGTTACATCATCTTAGAAGCTTTAGAGCTTATATTTTGAGACTAAAACATCATAATATAATTTAAACAACAACAAAAAAGAAAAAGCAGATAAATTAAGTACTATCTAGATATTTTGTCCTGGGACATATAACTGAACAAAAATAACTTTAGCACCTAAATTGCTAATTTATTAATATTCTATTTGTATTGTACCATTTCATCTGAATGGACATTCTGTTCTTTGGCTTGTAAAAGTTATATATGACTACTAAATTAAGTTTATATAAACAAAATTTAGGATAATACTAATTTGATGTGAAATAAAAATTGATTTATATTTAACTACTTTTATGTAGAAATAAGAATGTAAATGTTTAATATTGTATATAACAAATATAATAAGTTTATATTAAAATTTAATTTTTAAATGAGGGTGATACTTTAGACTCCACACATTTAGGATCAGAGATTTCTTAGTTAAATGATAACAGCTAGATATAGGGAATCCGTTTTACATGGATTTTTCGACAGTTAAAGTTAGGTACTTGGGGAAGTTGAGTTAGTGCTTTCAGGTTGCTAAAGACCATTTAGAAAATCACCACTTCTTTGCACTAATGACAAAGTGTAAATAAAATAGGACCTCACAGGACCATGCCAGACATGACTGGAAGAGTGAAAGAAAAAAATGAATAAAAGGAATGTTTATCCCCCTGAGAAATCAAGGGCAAACACAATAATGAATAAGATTAGATTGTGGGTGGTCCATTAGTGTTGGAATAGTGGATTTAAAAAAAATGAAAAACCAAGTTCCTATTCTCTGTTAGCACTTAGTTGCACAAGCAAACCAAAAATTAAATTCTAATAAAAGCAGAGCGATATAGAGAAAGCATTAAGCCAGAGTATATATTAGTTGAGAACTCATTACAGAACTGTTAATATGCAACATATGCTTATATGTATATGTATACTGTATATACAGTAAGAAAATGTAGGTGAGCACAGGCTGTGTGGCTGAGTGGTTGAGTGTCAACCTATGAACCAGAAGGTCACAGTTCAATTCAGGGCACATGCTTGGACGGCAGGCTAGATTCCTGGTGGGGGATGTGCAGGAGGCAGCCACTCAATGATTCTCTCTCATCATTGAAGTTTCTATCTCTCTCTCCCTCTCCCTTCCTTTCTTATATATATACTAGAGGCCTGGTGCACGAAATTCATGCACAGGGGTCCCTCAGCCCAACCTGTACCCTCTACAATCCAGGAGCTCTCAGGGGATGTCCTACTGATGGCTTAGGCCCACTCCCCATGGTTCTCTGCTCTCTGCAGGGCCTGGAGGTTTCCCTACAGCCATGGAGATGAAGCCCCCATGCCCTGCTGTCCACTCTCTGCCTGCTGCTGCTATGCGCCATGCAAAGGAAGCTCCAATGCCCTGCAGTGTGCTCTGTCTGCCAGGCCTGGGGGCTTCGCTGACAGGGACACACTAAGGAAGCCCCCATGCCCTGTTGTCTGGGCTCTGTCTGTGGGGCCTGGGGGTGTTACCACCACCACCTTGCTAAGGAAGCACCCAAGCCCTGCTGTCTGGGCTCTGTCTGCAGGGCCTGGGGCTTTCCCACTGCCGCGCTAAGGAAGCCACCATGCCCTGCTGTCCGGGCTCTGTCTGCAGGGTCTGGGGCTTCCCCACTGCCGCAGTGCTAAGGAAGCCGCCATACCCTGCTCTCCAGGCTCTGTTTGCCGGGCCTGGGGCTTCCCCACTGCTGCACTAAGGAAGCCGCCATGCCCTGCTCTCCAGGCTCTGTTTGTTGGTCGGACAGGCCAGACACTCCAGCAGCAGGGCTGAGGGGATTGGGCGTTGCCATCTTGTGGCTATGGGGGCTGCCATTTTGTCACGGAGTGATGGTTACTTTGCATATTACTCTATTATTAGATAGGACTAGAGGCCTGGTGCACAAAATCTGTGCATGGGGGCAGTGTCCCTCAGCCCAGCCTGCACCATCTCCAATATGAAACCCCTCGAGGGATATCTGATTGCCCGTGTAGGCTCAAACCCACAGGGATCGGGCCTATACAGGCAATCGGGCATCCCTCTCACAATCCAGGACTGCTGGCTCCCAACCACTCTCCTGCCTGCCTGCATGATTGCCCCTAATTGCTTCTGCCTGTCAGCATGATCACCCCCTAACCACTCCCCTGCCAGCCTGATCAACGCCTAACTGCTCCCCTTCTGGCTTGATTGCCCCTAACTGCCATCCCCTGATGGCCTGGTCACCCCTAACTGCCCTCCCCTGCCAGCCTGGTCACCCTTAGCTGTCCTCCCCTGCTGGCCCAGTCACCCCCAACTGCCTTCCCCTGCTGGCCCAGTCACCCCTAACTGCCTTCCCTTGCCAGCCTGGTTGCCCTTAACTGCCCTCCCCCACAGGTCTGGTCTGCCCACCACTGCCCTCCTCTGCAGGCCCTGTCACCCCCCCAATTGCCCTCCCCTGCAGGCCTGGTTGCTCCCAACTGCCCTTCCCTGCAGGCCTTGTCCCCCACAACTGCCCTCCATTGCAGGCCTTGTCACGCCCAACTGCCTTCCACTGTAGGCCTGGTCCCTCTCAACTGCCCTCCCCTGCAGGCCTGATCACCCCCAACTGCTCTCCCCTGCAGGCCTGGTTGCCCCTAACTGCCCTCCCCTGCTGGCCTGGTCCCCCCAAATTCCCTCCCCTGCTTCCCTGGTCCCCCCCAACCACCTTCCCCTGCAGGCCTGGGTCCCCCCAACTGTCTTCCCCTGCAGGCCTGATCGCCCACAACTGCCCTCCCTTGCAGGCCTGGTCCCTCCCAATTGCCCTCCCTTGTGGCAGCCATCTTGTATCCACATGGGGGAAGCCATCTTTGACCACATGGGGGCAGCCATCTTGTGTGCTGGAGTGACGGTCAATTTGCATATTACCCTTTTATTAGATAGGATTTGAAACTATGTAGATAGTTTCAAATATCCTCTATAATAATAAAAGCATAATATGCAAATTAGACCAGACAGGCGAATGACCTTGTGGACGACCTTCTGGATGAAGCCAGGGTTGCGAGGACCAAGGCAACCCACCACAGCTGCGACGGCCAAGACCTTTGCACAGATTTCGTGCATTGGGTCTCTTGTATATAATAAAAGCCTAATATGC
The DNA here is from genome assembly GCA_025583905.1 of Ia io. Taxonomy (NCBI): domain Eukaryota; kingdom Metazoa; phylum Chordata; class Mammalia; order Chiroptera; family Vespertilionidae; genus Ia; species Ia io. Next base: position 19,062,389 of record JAJQQW010000009.1, on the reverse strand, counting down.
TAAGTGTGTGGTCATCAGGTCATCCATTCAACCAATGAAAGCATAATATGCTAATGATATGTTAAGGCCGCTCAACTGCTTGCTATGACATGCACTGACCACCAGGGGCAGATGCTCCAACTGGTAAGTTAGCCTGCTCCTGAGGTCCAGCCAATGGGAGCTGAGCAAGATGGACCAGACATGCCCTGGTGCCCTCCCACGGTCCCTCTCTGGCTGGCCAACATCCCACGTCCTTCCCTGACCCTGATCATACACCAGTGGGCTCCGTCTGCCTGGCCTGCACCTTCTCACAATCTAGGACCCCTCAGGGGATGTCAGAGAGCCAGTTTCAGCTTGATCCCACAGGCCAGGCCAAGGTACCTCACTGGTGCACGAATTTGTGCATTGGGCCTCTAATATAAATATAATGACGGTGAAAAGAAAAGATCTTAAATTTTCAGCCTAGAATATTTTTTTTCTCTGTAAGTATAATCAAAATGTAAAATAGAGAATGTAGGATCTGTCTTAGTTTGAAAGGTAGAAAGTTTTAGAATGTCTTAAAGTTGTCAAATGTAGATTTTGAATTATTTGTCAATTATAAGATTACATTTTTTAAAAATATGCTTTTATTGGTTTTAGAGAGAGAAAATGAGAAGGAGAGAGAGAGAAACATTGATGATAGAGAAACAATAATCAGCATGCTCCCTTCTGGGGATCAAGCCTACAACCCAGTCATGTGCCCTGACTGGGAATTGAACCATGACCTTTTGGTGCCTGAGATGATTGCCAACCAACTGAGCTGTACATGCCAGGGACCTTTTTCTTGAATTAATAAGCCATTGGTTAGCATTTTTTACATTAGAAAATTTAGTTCATATTTTAAAATTTCAATTTGATGAAAATCAGATAGTCTTTAGAGCTTGGGCCTACAGATCAACATATTATCATATTTTGCACATTCTCTCTATACACAGAATGTACTTTTCCCACATTATATTCTGGGTAATTATTCCATACTAGAGGCCCGGTGCATGAAATTCGTGCACGGGGGGAGGAGGAGGTGTGTTCCTCAGCCCAGCCTGCACCCTCTTCAATCTGGGACCCCTCAAGGGGTGTCCGACTGCCCGTTTAGGCCCGATTCTACCAGGATCGGGCCTAAACGGGCAGTCAGACATCCCTCTCACAATCCAGGACTGCTGGCTCCCAACTGCTCACCTGCCTGCCTTCCTGATTGCTCCTAACTGCTTCTGCCTGCCAGCCTGATCACCCCTTAACCACTCCCTGCCAGCCTGATTGATGCCTAACTGCTCCCCTGCCAGCCTGATTGCCCTTTCTGCCCTCCCCTGCAGGCTTGGTCCCCCCAACTGCTCTCCCCTGCAGGCCTGGTCACTTCCAACTTCCCTCCTCTGCTGGCCTGGTCATCCTTAACTGCCCTCCCCTGAAGGCTTGATCGCCCCCAACTGCCCTCCCTTGTAGACCTGGTCCCTCCCAACTGCCCTCCCCTGCTGGCCATCTTGTGGCAGCCATCTTTGACCACATGGGGGCAGCCATCTTGTGTGTTGGAGTGACAGTCAATTTGCATATTACTCTTTTATTAGATAGGATCTTTCAGATCTTAATGTAAATATCACTTTTCCAAGTAACTCATCTCTGAGAGTCAAAATTATATGAACTTTCCCTCTAATTATCTCTCATTTCTATTTTGATTTTTTTCAGTGCTTATTATAATTTGTAATCATATATGCATCGTATGTGCTCAATAATTACCTACATAAATGAAATAAAAAAGAAAGAGTGTAGAAGTTTAAATAGCATTTAGCAGAGTAACACTGGTGCATTTGACTATGGACATTCTCTTCCCAGAATTGTGGTTGCTAAAAAGTGTTTTCTTTGGGAGGAGGTTGGTGGCATTAAAATGTTAAGAATTCACTATTTTCATGTGTTTTCTACTCTGTGTTTATAAAATGATTAAATCACATGACAATATTTTTAATTATCATAGCTAATCAACTATTTTGATAAATATTTCCATTTTTGTTTCTTTGTATGAGTATGTATTTGTCAAATTAGCCACTCTATAATAATTTATTTCATGATTACTAAGTGTTGGTAATCTTCTAACTGACTACCTATAATATACATTTTTATGGTTTCAAAACCATAAAATTAATGTTATTCTCAAATATCTTTATAATTTAACTGAAATTTTTAGTTGCAGTTGAGTGTACTCCTTCAGAATGTCTTTTCACTTTTGAATAGGTATCAAATTTTATTCAAATAATTATGTGCTATTAAGTAAAGAATGAATTAGAAAGAAAATTACACCATTAGTAAAATTTAAGTTTTTAATTTCACATAATGATGGTAACGTTTTTTACTATGACATTGAAATTTAACATTAGGAAAGTTTCATTTTTAGCTAAAATATATTTTAGCTATGCTCTTTTATTATTGTCTCTGATAATGCTTTACTTTATTTATCTCTGGTTATCAAAAAAATTAAGAATATTTGTACTAATATATATATATAGCTGTCCCAGAATATATTTTCTAAATGTTTTTCATAAACATTTGATTCATCTATATAATAAAAGGGTAATATGCAAATTGACCAAATGGTGGAATGACCGGTTGCTATGATGCACACTGGCCACCAGGGTACAGACACTCAATGCAGGAGCTGCCCCCTGGTGGTCAGTGTGCTCCCACAGGGGGAGCGCCACTCAACCGGAAGCCGGGCTTACAGCTGGCGAGTGCAGCTGCCATGGCAGGAGCCTCTCCTGCCTCCGTGGCAGCACTAAGAATGCCCGACTGACAACTTAGATCTGTTCCCGGCCATCAGTTGGACAACCCCCAAAGGCTCCCAGAATGCGAGAGGGCACAGGCCGGGCTGAGGGAGGCCCCGCCAAGTGCATGAATTTTGTGCACCAGGCCTGTAGTGTAATCATATGGTCCTTACCATCGTGGAATTTAAACTCTAGTGAATGACACAGGTAAGTAAGGAGACTGTTACACTGTAGTATGAAATTTTTATTTTGTAAATTTATTATTATACCAGATATTCATTGGACATCTAATATATGTATCAGGCATTGGTCTAGGTACTAAGAATCCAATGGTCAATAAAACAGATAGGTCCTGCTATGTGACTTAAACTCTAATGAGGGATACTATACAATAAAAATTTTATTATCCACATATAGATCATATATATTTATATATAAAACTTAATTAAATATCTTATTTATACACCAATCTCTTTTAAATTATAATTCTGAGTCACTTTAGTGAATTTGTTAATCTCTGGATAAACTAATAATACCAATTTGGGGGCCTATAAACTGAGTCTGACATCCTGCTGTGTAAGGGCCACATAAAATTACTGAACTTATATTCAGTGTCTTTCATATTCTGCCTAACTGTTGAAAACATTTTGTGGAGTCATAAATCTTATGACCAAGAAGTATATTTTTATTAATTACTCATGTTGTTTATTTACAGAAGGGACTTAGAGGATTCTTATGTAATTTCTAACCAATTTTCTGCTGCACTGAAAAGTGACAAATTTCTTATAAACTTACAATTAGAACTAAAGGGAATGATAACTATGTATTTCTATTTAGTTTACCAATTAATAAAACAGTGGGAATGAAATTTAGGGTAAGAGATAATCCTCCCACTTTTTACCAATAGGAGCCTCAAAACATGCAAATGATGATCATGGTGTTTCAAAATTACTGCTCTTTTTAAAAATAAAATGTCCTTCCTACTCAGTAGAGCATTGAAAGGGGAGGAGGTAAACAAAAGACATTTTCACAAAGTCCAGAGATATAACAAAAGAATTATATTACATACACATAACATGTTGTGAGGGGATGCGTATCAAAGTAGTTTCCATTAGAACTTCAGATATAGCAATACTTTTTAACACTGAATGGGCATTAGAGTTACCTGGGGGAGCTTTAAAAATACTGAAGCATTGACTTCCCTCCACCCTCAAATTAAATCAAATTCTTCATGGGCATGTAGACATTAAGCATCGATGTTTGGAAGCCTTCCCACATGCTTATGAACTTTTCTCGGTGCTGAGAATCTGAAGTATAATGAAAAGTGATTTCCCCTATGTGTTAAGCAAATGAAGATGTTCATTCCAGCTGCTTTTATTTTTGCTCATTCTTTATTTAGAGCATAATTACACTTTGTTCTAGTTTGGTCCAAACTTACATTTAAATGTTCCCCAAACCTATATTGAAAGAATGTTTTACTGTTCCTAGAAAGAGTATAGCAATTCAGTTTACAAGAATCTAGAAAATACAGTTTAAGAAAATGCGTTGGAACTCTACCTCCTTAAAGTGGATAGTACAAAAAACAGATAAATCAAGAAAGAAGAATTAGGCCTATAATTAGCATTTATTTTGTAACACATATTAGGGTCAAATCTGTAACTGAACAATGAAGACAGAAGCTATGCCATCCATTGAGCATATGTGCATCCTCAAAAGTGAAAAAGAGCCAAATTGAGCATCTATTTAACATATGGGCCCCTAGTATTACTACCAGCACTATGAGGATGCATATAATCCAAAGAAAATATAGATGAGATTTAGAGTTTTCAAATATTAAAACCATGGTTCCATTCCCATTCTAATACCTTGCAAAGGTTACAAAACCAAAGGACTCTTAAACAACACCAGACTCTGCATTCTTTATTGGCATTGTTTTCCATCGAGAGTAGAAAATATAATGCAGTCACACTTCAGGGCCCAGATGCTTTGCTGATACCAAGCGTCCCAGACCACCTGTTTTCACATACTCACATGCACTTTAGTCTGTCATTTACGGATGCCCCATGCACACATTTGGCAGTTTGCTTGTCCACTGCTTTGGCAATTTTCCAAAGACAAATAAATACATTGCACTTTATAATTTCTATGTGCAATGCTTTCCAAATTCAGTTGTTACCGTCTCTAGAAGCATTAAAGAGATAGTATAACCATGGCAAATTGCATAGGCCAAAATAATGCTAACTAAAATTTATTAATCCAAATATTTTAAATGGGATTACATATGATTATAAGAAACACCACATGTCAACGGAATATGTACAAAACAAATTAATTAGATGACTTACTTTTTTCTGTTCTTTAATTCTGGTAATCACAAAGTATGGAAACATAGTAAGAATAAGTTTTATGTAGGGTTTTAATTCTATTATTTTGTTAGACCCGCAATACATTTAGGAACACTCTAGAAAATGAGTGAACAAATAGCAATCTTTAAATAATTAACCTGTCTTTTCACTTCAAGAGCTGGGGCTAAATATATCCAGTGATTCTTAATGAAAGCTGGCATTTCTTTCCAAGAATATATATATTTGATCACATACTACCTTTATATAGAGAAAAAATAAAACCTATATGCAATATGTAAACTCCATTTTAAAGAAAAATGCCTACTTGACTAATTTATTTTTCAAGACAGCATTTAATTTTGTAATACAATGGCATCTTAATTAAGTATTAACAAAGTGTAACAAATAAAATAAGAACCATTGAAGTTAAAGTAAGTAATTGGATAAATGAGGCCTAGTTATATAAGTTATAAATCCTAGAGTCATTTAGAAAAACAAAACAAAACACACACACAAAGCACTCAACTCTGCCCCAGGTGCTTTATAGGGAGCAAACTATTAAGGGAATGCTTCATGTATTGATTAATACAAAATTAATATGTACAGAACACTGACTAGATAATGAGAGTAAACAAAGACCTATAAGAGTAAATTATTATCCCCCCAAAATAAGAGCTTACATTCTTGTGTTGAAATGCATGTATGCCCCTCACTCCACACCATATACATTAAGAGAACATGAATATATTATATTTAAAAACATTATTGTAATTTCAGGGGAGGTGTATACAACTCATATTAGAAGTGGCTGGCTCTTTTATTTGGAAAATATATTAATAGTTTGTTTTAATGAGTCAAATATGCTCCCTCTTGCCCATCTCTCTACTGGGAATAGAATGGGAGTGTGTTCCACACACCTCCAAATTGCACTGCTTGAATAATAAATTAACTTGAAAAATAAATTACTGACATCATATTATGCTCAAGTCAATACACATCAAGTGAGAAAGAAATGTCTGATGGCAGACATAATTCAATAACTTTTAGAATGACATTCTATATTTATTTTTCAATTATTGCCTGTAGTTTTCTGGAATACTACTATATTTCTCCCAAACTTTAGGGGAAATGTGTTAAATGCAACAGTCATGCATCTTCATTTTTTGCACAGTTTGGGGAAAAGCACCTGGTGTGTTGTGCAGTAGTGAAGAGAGAACAGCAGCTGTGGGGTCTGAGGACAGTGGAAAAGACCCGGGCAGCAGAGAAGAAAAGCTCCTCTACATACAGACCGGGAACAGATAGGAGATACTCTCTAAAAGCAAGGATAGGAGCTTATATTTGGAAGAGGAATGCTAGGGGAAACACCTACAAGGAGAGAAGTTAGCTAAGCATAATTCCAACAATCCCAGAGAAGAATAGGGCTTCCTACAATATATGACATCATAAGCTAAATTATTTTAATTTGAGGAATTAGTAATATCTGGGATGTTAAAATATATGTTCTCTGATAAGGGCTATAACAGAGGTACCAAGTACACAGATGTTTTACGGACAACTAGAGCAGCAGTTATATCCAACCTCCTCCATCTATAACCCATGTGGTATCAGCGAAGAATGGCCCACTCTGGGACATGTTAATATGTCATTGGATAGATCCATACAACAAATGTGTTTAAAGCACTTGGCATATCATAAGCACATAATACATCTTAGTTCCCTTTCCTAGTTGTCCTATCCATCCTAATCTCCAATATGAACACTAAGAGACAGGCCTGATAACACAATAAGAAGTCAAAAATGTTTTGTGAAAAATATTTACTTTGAAAAATGGCGGCAGAGTAGGTGGAGTTTGGTAAAATTTACAAAAACAAATAAACAAAATTTACTTTGAGTTGGGCCTTGAAGAATATCTATGTAAAAAGTACTTTTATGGATTTATTGGGGGAAACATAATGTAATTATAGGGGAATTTAATAGTATAAATGGATGTCCTTAAATGTAAGAAGTATTCATAGAAGTGGAAGTAGTGAAGTGTAGCTAGCTAGAGTTGAGATTTTTGATGTGAGCTGGGCAGGGTTTTGGCCCCTGTAATCTTTGCTCATCCACATTATGACTGAGATTACCTTATATGCCAAGGAACAGGAAGAGGAAGGCAGGAAGGTTTTTCAGAGAGGTGCAATGTAAGGCCTTAACCTCCCTGTACTGGCTTTGAAGATGGAGGAAAGGGGCCATGATCTCAAGAATGCTTGTGGCTTCTAGAAGCTGAATACATCCCTCAGCTCACAGCCAGTAAGAAAATGGGGGTCTCAATCCTACAATCTCAAGGAACTGAATTTTGCCTACACCAGAAGTGACTGTGCTTTGTTGACACCTTGATTTTAGCCTGCTTAGAACAATACAGGACTTCCAACATATGGAACTGTAACAGACTGTTGTTTTTAGCCAATAAGTTTATAGTGATTTGTTATGGCAGCAAAGAAAAACAATAAGTAATTTGAGGATGGGGGAAAACAGAATCAAGTGTCACAGAAATGTTGAATGCAAATTGTTTCCCAGTGCTAGTGGAGATGAGAGAATTATTACTTTGCTTTGCATGCCCTTTTGTCCTTTTCCCCTCACAAATATTTTTTTAGAAGCACTCATGTAATATTTTATGGGAGCAGATAGACAACAATAAATCAGTAACAGTTTCTGTTTCTGTAGTTTGGTTGCTGTGGTCACAATCTGATATTCATTAAATGGCATAAGAGTAAATACTACAAAATATCCCAGGTATAACATAACATGAACCAAACAAAGGTGAAGAGGCTGATACCTTACAGAAATACTAAAAATCTAGAGGCATTCATTAAGAAAAGATTGCTTATGTAAATGACAGGTTTGCATTTACTTTTCTTCCTTAGTAGAAAACAATGGGTTTTGTTGTTGTTGTTTTTCTGTTTCAATAATTGTTTGGTTCTGTTTTAAAAATCCCATAGAATAAATGTTCGTTACCAACAATGTGTTTTCTGTGATTCATGGTGTTGAGGGTGATACAGATATTTTCATCACAGTAAAGAGACATTTAAATTTCAAAACCAATATATATATAATTATTATCCTATATAATAAAAGCCTAGGTGGTGTCATGCCCTCACGCCACATCCTTGTGCGACATCATCACAAGATGGCTGCCACAATATGGCCAGCAGGAGGGGGCAGTTGTAGGCGATCAGGCCAGCAGGGGAGGTCAGTTGGGGTGAACAGGCCAGCAGGGGAGGGCAGTTTTGGGCAATCAGGCTGGCAGGGGAGGGCAGTTGGGAGCAAACAGGCCAGCCAGGGAGGGCAGTTGGGGGTGACCGGGCCAGCAGAGGAGGGCAGTTGGGGGCAATCGGGCCAGCAGGGAGGGCATTTGGGGGCAATCGGGCTGGCAGGGGAGGGCAGTTGGGAGCAAACAGGCCAGCCAGAGAGGGCAGTTGGGGGCAATTGGGCCAGCAGGGAAGGGCAGTTGGGGGTGATCGGGCTGGCAGGGGAGGGCATTTGGGGGCAATCGGGCTGGCAGGGGAGCGGTTAGGGGGCAATCAAGCTAGTAGGCAGAAGCGTTTAGGGGCAATCAGGCAGACAGGCAGGCGAGTGGTTAGGAGCCAGCAGTCCCGGATTGTGAGAGGGATTTCCGAATGCCAATTTAGGCCTGTGGGATCAGGCCTAAACTGGCAGTCAGACATCCCCCGAGGGGTCCCAGATTGGAGAGGGTGCAGGCCAGGCTGAGACCCTCCCATGCATGAATTTCATGCACCCGGTCTCTAGTATAATTATAAGACCAGTGGTATCTTTGAAAATATTTCTACATCTTTCATAAGTGTTCATTGATATTCTAGAAATATAACTCTTGTAACCAGCACTCTTGGTTTTGATATTAATATATTTCTAATTATTCTAAGGTAATTTTGTGATGTTAAGATTTGATCTGCAAAGTAATGTGTAGCCTAATAAATTAAAATCATAGCAATTTCTAGGCATATCTGGGGCTGCAATTCATTCTTTCCCTTTTAGAATAAATCAATTTGTAACACAAAAACCAATCAATAGAGTATGTTTTGGATTGGTGAATCAAAGATGCACAAAAGGTTAAATACATAGGTTTGCCCCTATTTATATATTTTTCTGATAAATTAGAATTATTCTGCTTATTGTTTTTTGTAACAGAAGGCACCATTTTGGGGGGGTAACAGAACACATCTGAATTGTTCTGTATCTCCTGAAATCATAGCCAGATTCTAACATTATCAAAGTGACCGTAGGGATAAAAAGAAAAAAGAAAAAAGGTACAAGTTGTAGCAGGAACCCAAGAGAGTGTTCATGAAATTAGCTGAATAACATTTAATCCCTTAACTACTTTCTTAGGTGTCAAAGACATGTATTTCCACTCTAATATCTTTTCTAATAGCCTTCTGTCTTATTCTGATCTTTCTATATCTAAACCTATGTTTTTCAACATCTCCTAAAGAAGAACTGTGTGTCAGTGCACTACTTGCTTTTCTTTCCCTAGCCTCCAGTTCAGGTTCTGTCCTTTTCACTCTATTACCATTTTATTAGCTCATTATTTTCCTCCTGCATTACCAAAATTTGTGTCTTTCTGCTTTGTTTCAATTGGATGATGCCAGATTCCATTGTTACCAAAATAATCTTTCTAAAATCCAAAATTATCATTTCATTTTTGAACAAAATCTCATATCTTCTAAATTAGATCCCAGCTCCTTATGCAGAATACAAGGATATTTGCACTGTTGGTCTATTCTCTAACTGTGATCACAGTAAACACTGGTAAGCCCCTAAATCCATGCCCATTGAGATCTAATGATAGCAATCACTTACAAGTCTCCCAAAGGGTATGGGTTTTCCTGTCTATTTATGCATTTGCAGAAATCGGTTTTGCGGTTTTTTCCTACCACTTAATTCACTTTTCCTTTCTCTTACATAAATCTCCTTCTGCAAAAAGAAAAAGTTATAACCTAAGTATTGCCACTAATTGAAAGCCATACCTAGATTCCACTCTTTGTACTCAAAGTCGCCGCTGCTTCCATTGCTTTTAGCACATATTAGATTTTATTTTCATAGAAAATTGTTCCACATTTCACTTTTCTGAGGACAGTGACTCTGTGCTCATTATCTTTTTCTCAATTCTGAGTAAAGATTCTCAAAGACTAGTACTTAAATAAATTAATTGGTCAATGGTTTAACAAAATTAATTAAAATTTGTCAAAGGCTGATATGAGACATGACCTTATATTGAACAGATCCACAACCTTTATCAAATACACTAGTGGTCCAGTGCACAAAATTCATGCACATTAAAAGGGAATTAATTAGAGGAAATATTTTAATATTGCTATTTGCCCTTTCTCTATAATAGAATTGTCAGAGATGAAAAAAATTATTAAATTCCATATGAAAATATCCCTCTTGTCAGAGTCTGGGATGTGCTTTGGAACCCAGAGTCAAGTCCCCCCCACCCACCCACACATGCTTTGAAATCACACAGCACCCAGACCCGGCCGGCCACACCCCCATCAAGCCCCTCAGGGCGGAGGGCACAGCCTCAGGTACCCCGGCCCAGCTCCAGGCAGGGGGAACAGCCACAGGTCCCCCATCAAGCCCGCCAGGCAGGTGGCACAGCCTCAGGTCCCCCGCCCCAGTGCAAGGGTGCGAGGGCGTGAGGGTGCGAGGGTGTGATGACCATTTGCATGTTAACCCTGTATTACATAGGATAAATTTTCCTCCATATGAAAGCAATGCTATACTTATTTTGAACAACAGAAAAATATGTTCTGATCTAGTATATAAGAAAAGAGGAAAAAGTGGTATATGTTTCATAATATTCTTTCTTTAATCTGGGTTTTAAGAAGCCTAGAGCTGATTTACTGTTGTTGCTGTTCTGACATTAGTAGTCAGCTTTTTTTAAAGGATGGACCTTTTCTTAGGAACTCATTCTAATAGTCTGCTCCAAGATTAAAAGCCCAAAAGTTTGAAAACATTCTTATCTGTAAAATGGTATGATGGTAGGTACCTTACTTAGGCACTGCTTTAAAATTAAATATAATAATGTTTATATACAAAAGTATAGTATACTAGAAACCCAGTGCACAAAATTCATGCACGGAGGGGGGTTGTCCCTCAGCCCAGCCTTCACCGTCTCTAATCTGGGACCCCTGGAGGGATGTCCGACTGCCCGTTTAGGCCCGATCCCCAGGATCAGGCCTAAACGGGCAGTTGGACATCCCTCTCACAATCCGGGACTGCTGGCTCCCAACTGCTTGCCTGCCTGCCTTCCTGATTGCCCCTAACCACTTCTGCCTGCCAGCCTAATCACCCGCTAACCATTCCGCTGCCAGCCTGGTTGATGCTTAACTGCTCCCCTGCCAGCCTGTTTGCCCCCAACTTCCCTCCTCTGCTGGCCTGGTCACCCCTAACTGCCCTCTCCTGCAGGGTTGATCACCTCCAACTGCCCTCCCTTGCAAGCCTGGTCCCTCTCAACTGCCCTCCCTTGCAGGCCTGGTGCCTCCCAACTGCTCTCTCCTGCTGGCCATCTTGTGGTGGCCATCTTGTGTCCACATGGGGCAAGATCTTTGACCACATGGGGGCAGACATATTGTGTGTTGGAGTGATGGTCAATCTGCATATTACTCTTTTATTAGATAGGATAGAGGCCTGGTGCACGGGTGGGGGCCAGCTGGTTTGACCTGAAGGGTGTCCCTGATCAGGTGGGGGTTCCCTTGGGGTATGGGGCAGCCTGAGCGAGGGGCCTGTGGTGGTTTGCAGGCCGGCCATGCCCCCTGGCAACCCAAGCAGAGGACCTGGTATCTGGAATTTATTTTCCTTCTACAACTGAAACTTCATAGCCTGGAGCGGAGTCAAGCCTGCTGCTCCCTCCACGGCCGGCAGCCATTTCTATTGCAGTTAATTCACCTTCTGTAATTGAAACTTTGTAGCCTTAAGCGGGTGGGCCTGGACAGGGTGTGCGGAAAGCTTTGCTTCCCCTGTTGCTGCCGGCAACCCTGGCTTGCTCTCTCAAAGCTCCATTCTGCCCCCATTTCTGTTTGAATTTGTTTACCTTCTATAATTGAAACTTTGTAGCTTGAGTGGAGGCTTAGGTCTGGCAAGGGCAGGCGGAAAGCTTGGCTTGCTCTGTTACCTGGGAAACCTTGCTCTCTGTGGCTGTAGCCATCTTGGTTGGGTTAATTTGCATACTTGCTCTGATGAGCTTGTGGGCGTGGCTTGTGGGTGTGTCAAAGGTATAGTCAATTTGCATATTACCTTTTTATTAGGTAGGATACTTCAAAGTGCATTTTTTATGTTGGCTATGTAGGTATGATTTTTTTATTAATTTTAAAAATGTATTTCTGTGTTATGGATACTATCCTCATTGTATGTATTATTTTCAATATAAACCACCTCAAATATTGGTTTGTTTTTAAATCAGTAAAATATAAATAAATGAACACATAAATGGTTAATAAATTTGCAAACTGTTGCTAAGAAATTCTGAACTTATAAACTGATTAAAGGGTAATTATATAAAATAGTAAAAATATTTTCCATATTAAATAAAATAATAAAAATAAGAGAAAATTTACATTTATGTTGTCATCACCTCACCTCTGCATGTTATCATTTATGTTACTTACCAATTTGGTCTCCTTTTCCACCTGCTTTGTGTTTCTCTCTCATTTTATCATCAGACTAGAGGCCCGGTGCATGAAATTCGTGCACGGGGGAGTGTGTCCCTCAGCCCAGCCTGCACCGTCTCCAATCTGGGACCCCTCGAGGGCTGTCTGACTGCTCTACCAGGATCAGGCCTAAAAGGGCAGTCAGACATCCCTCTCACAATCCAAGACTGCTGGCTCCCAACTGCTTGCCTACCTGCCTTCCTGATCCCCCCCTAACCACTCCCCTTCCAGCCTGATTGATGCCTAACTGCTCCCCTGCCAACCCGATTGCCCCTAACTGCCCTCCCCTGCAGGCCTGGTCACCCCTAACTACCCTCCCCTGCAGGCCTGGTCCCCCCCAACTACTCTCCCCTGTAAGGCTTGGGTCCCCCCCAATTGCCCTTCCCTGCAGGCCCAGTTGCCCCCAACTTCCCTCCTCTGCCGACCTGGTCACCCCTAATTGCCCTCCCTTGCAGGCCTGGTCTCTCCGAACTGCCCTCCCCTGCTGGCCATCTTGTGGTGGCCATCTTGTGTCCACATGGGGGCAGCCATCTTTGACCACATGGGGGCAGCCATCTTGTGTGTTGGAGTGATGGTCAATTTGCATCTTACTATTTTATTAGATAGGCTTCATCTTTCTAAAGTATGGATATGATATTGATGTAAATACTGAAAGGAGAAAAGACACCTATTAAGAAGGACTCCTGGTGGCTAACTGGGCTCCAATGAAAATAAAAAAGCAGAGCCTGCCCTTCCTGTGTGGCTCAGTAGTTGAGCATCAACCCATGAACCAAGAGGTCGCCGGTTTGATTACTGGTTAGAGCATATGCCCAGGTTGCCAAGGCTCAATCCTCAGTGGGCGGTGTACAGAAGGCAGCCAATCAATGATTCTTTCTCATTATTGATGTTTCTATCTCTCTCTCTCTCCCTTTCCCATCCTCTCTGAAATCAATAAAAACATATTAGAAAAAAAAAAAAAAAAAAAGCCCAGAACCTAACAGCCGTTTCCCCACAGGGGCTGGGATGCTCACACAAATTGCACTTCATCTAGAAGCCTCTGCACAGAATTTTCTGCTGTTGCACTGCATTGCCTGCCTGCACTGTGTTTCTCCAACATCTGAGCCATGCCATATAAAGGTTTCCCAGAATCCCATTCCAACCAATAGGATGGAGGCTTTCCCCATCCCATCAAAGCTGTGCAGCTCCAACCAATCAAAGTGGCTCTCTTCTGACTAATCAGGATAGTGTCTTTTGGACCAATGAAACTGTGATTTGGAGCCCCCATTTGCATGAGGATGGTCCAATTAGGGACCAGGGGCAGGGGCTTCTGTCCTTATGAACCTCCTTCCCTCTGGCTCCAAGATCGAACTTTTCCTTTCATGGAAAAATGAAGACTTTCTCCCTGGCTGAAACACTGAAGATGTCTGCCAGAACAAAGTGAGACAAACTGGTGTGGAGTGGTGCAGACCAACATGGAGCAGAGCAGAGCAGGTGATCAAGCAGCAGAGCAGAACTGTCCAACCAAAGAGGTCCCTAGCTTGCTGCCATGCTTTTTTCACAGCCACACAGTCATAGTATTGAGGGGTGTACACTGAGTAAAGTTTCCTTCTTAACTGGACCCCATATTGGGGATTCCTACTGGCATTGAATTGGCACCAACGACCATCGGTTGACATTGAAAACCTCTTTAAAACCAATTAATTATTCTCTGTTACATATGAAATTATGCCTTAGTTTCTAAGCATGGTGTTACTACACCTTAGTCATAAGGTCTCTTCGTACAAACTAGACTCACCCCTGCCAGTCCCCTACAAGTACCCAGTGAGTTTAAACTATGTACTTGAAGTCTCAAAATTTAGCTTAGTCTTGGCCTTTACACATGGAATTCCATTTTGCTAAAGAGTCCTTTCTTTATCTCCACCTACTCAGATTATCATTGTCTACCATTTAATCTCCTTATCTTCCAAGTCATAAGTATTCCCATTTAGTAAGTTTACTCCCTAATCTCAAAAGATTAAGTGTTCAAACTTCTTTATATTAATGTCACCTATCTCATGCCTTGTCACATTGTTGCTGTAGATTCAAGTTTTTGTTTTTATTAAATTCTACTTCTGGCCCTAACCGGTTTGGCTCAGTGGATAGAGCGTCGGCCTGCGGACTGTAAGGTCCCAGGTTCGATTCCGGTCAAGGGCATGTACGTTGGTTGTGGGCACATCCCCAGTAGGAGGTGTGCAGGAGTCAGCTGATAGATGTTTCTCACTGATGTTTCTAACTCTCTATCTCTCACCTTTCTTCTCTGTAAAAAAATCAATAAAATATATTTTTTTTAAAAATTCTACTTCTGATGTTAGGTAATGAGTTGTTTCAAGAGCAGACATACATTTTCCAGGCTTATCATAATATAAACAGCCATAACAAAAAGTTTAGCACTGCACATTATTTTATTCCAAAAAATGTAAATGAGTAGATACATAAATAACAGATTCAATCTGAACAATTAAAATGATCACAAGATAACAGAAAAATGAATTACAATTCTAAATTGCTAACAATTGTATTTCTAATTGAAATATATTGAGCTAAAATTTTCCAATTTTCCATGTCTTATACAGTGAGTTTCTCTGAAGCAGTCCCAAGTACACATACATTAATAGATTATTTTGGAATAGTTATTAGAATATTTTAATTTTTGTGAGATAATATAAGGATGTCTAACATTTAAATATACATATACTTGTGTCTGTGATAGAGATAAAATATATTATTTTAGGGAAATTCTGTAGCATCCACTTGTAATAAATAATTTTTTAAAACAAAGAAATAAAAAATATTTTGAAAGTATAAATAATGAAAATATAAATGATAAAAGCATAGAGGATAAAGGAAGAGCTGCAGATAAAATTAATTAAAGTATTATTTAGAAAAATTATGAATCAAGCTTGGGAAAAAATAAATATTTTTATAACAGTAAAAAAAAATCTGTGTAACATTTCCCACAATAAACACACACACACATTCACACACACTTTTTAAAGTAATTATTCAATCTATATATATAAAAGGCTAAGCGACCATCGCATCCGAAACAACTGGACGAAGGACCAAACAGGCTGTGTGGGACAACCAGGCTGGCAGGAGGAATAGTGAGGGATGACCAAATGACTGAGCAGCAGGCTGCATGGGGCTACCAGGCCGGTAGAGGGGTTAGTGAGGGACGACCAAACGATTGAACAGCAGGCTACATGGGGTTACCAGGCCGACTGGGGGGGTAGTTGGGGGCAACCAGACCAGAAGGGGGGGCAGTGAGGGGTGACCAGGCCAACAGAGGTGGGCAGTGAAGGGTGACCAGGTTGGGGGCGCAGTTGGGGGTGACCAAGCCGGTAGGGGATGCAGTAAGGGGCGACCAGGCTGGCGGAGGGGCACTAAGGGGCAACCAAGTTGGCATGGGGGGAGGGCAGTTGGAAATGACCAGGCCAACATGGGGGACATTTGGGGGTGACTAGACCAGCAGAGGGTCAGTTAGGTGCAATCAGGCAGGCAGGCAGGTGAGCAGTTAGGAGCCAGTGGTCCCGGATTATGAGAGGGATGCCCGACTACTGGTTTAGGCTCCAACTGGCAGTCAGACATCCCCCGAGGGGTCCTGAATTGGAGAGGGTGCAGGCTGGGCTGAGGGGACACCCCCATGCACAAATTTCATGCACTGGGCCTTTAGTGTTGTTATAGTTGAAATCTGCCCCCCATACATTCATATGTTGAAACCCCAGTATCTCAGAATGGGGCTGTAAGTATTTGGAGACAGGGCCTGTAAATAGGTGATTAAGTTAAAATATGGCCATTAGGGTGTTTCTTAATCCAATCTGACTTATATCCTTATAAGATTAAATGTGGCTTTACAGAGAAACCAGAAATACAAATGCAGAGAGAAAAGACCAGAAGACCATATGAGGACACAATGGAAAAGTGGCCAGCTGCCAAGGAGAAAAGGCAAGGAGAAAGGCTTCAAGAGAAACCCAAAATGCTGACTTCCAACATTCACAATTGTGAAAAGATAATTTCTGTTGTATAAGGGTGGCAAGAAGTCCTCATTCCCACCTGTTGCTCCTGGGAGTGGGCTTCTTGACATATCCTGAGAAAAGGAATTTTCTGAGACTCAGAACTCGTATAGGAGGATGAGATATTGTGGAAAGCTTTATTTCTGTGGAATTTCACCCCTAAGTTTCCAAGGTCCCATTTGCCTTTGTTGGACCAAGAAAGAAGTGTAGCTGTGGCTTCAGTGGGGTAGAATTAAAGCCTTTATCCAGATTTTCCACTCCATGTTGGAGCAGTGTCCAGTCCAGCATCAGACTAGCTTAACTTGTGTTCCCAGCTATAGTCCATTGCATGTGGAGTCAGCATGGCCACCTGATGAATGCAAGGAAGCAGGAATAAGAGAGAGATCTCTTGAGCCATGAGCCACGAGGGAGCCAAGAGAGTGAACTTGTTTGTTTGGGGGATTAAGTATCCCCCAAATTTTTGGAGGCTTTGAATGGCCCTGTCTCTTTATCCAATCAATGATTCCCCAGGCTTGACTGATAGGTACTTTCCATGTGTCACCCCTGACTCTTTGTGTATGCACCCATCTTCCTTTTTGTTGGGTCCCTTCCCCGAGTAACTTGCAGGGAATGGGCCAGTGGTTCCCTAGGAAGTATAAAGCATAAATATCACCCACTCTTTGCTATCTTGAGATATAAGATATCCCAGATTTTGTCTGAAATGCTACTATTTCAAAGAATTAGCTGAAAATAATTATTATTTTCCAGAACAGAATCTGAAATATCTACTGTCAGATAATTTTAATATCACTTGATAGTATAAAATGACTACATTTCAACTATAGTTGTATTAATATTCAAATAAAACTAACTATTGTGCATTTTAAAGCAGTCATAATTCATTTCATTTGTATATATTAATAAAGGAAAATTGCTAGGCACAGTGTCAAATCTACATATGCATATGCATGCATACCTAAGTCAAAACAGTTAAAAATGCAGCAAATAAAAATTTCAAATACACACAGAAAATGTGTTAAAATCAGCTTAGAATACCTTTTGGAAAATAACTGATAAAATAAAATAAAATAAAATATACTTAAAACTTTAGTATTTAAATAACTCAATTATAATGAAAGAGAAATTGCAACAGTAAAATTAACATTATGGACATTTGAAAGTTTCTTTTTTACATTAAACAATGTAAGTATGTAAATTTACTTTTGGTATCTATGGAATAAAAATAAACTTCCTTTATCTTTTATGTTCTTATAATCAGATTATATAATTTTCTGCTTTGTTGGAATTTTATATTTAGTTTTTATTTCAAATACATTTTCTGAGACTTAGCGTCTGGTCATGCTGTAAGAAAGGGACCTAAATTGCTCTCACACATTAATCAACATTAATACTGGAGAAATTATATAAAATAATTGTTTTTAGACATTGGGCAGCAGTCAGTGATGATCATCATTTTAGACGTGGCATATATACAGCTTACAAAGAAGTTTAATCAGTAGAATGGCCAGATACTTAAAAAAATTCTGCTGCCAATTGTGGGAAGAAACTAGAAAAATGAAGGCTGATTAGGAGGTTATAAATAAAGGAATAGAATAGAAAAAAGGGTTGAGTCAGATAAGTGGAATAAAAATATCTGGCTTCAATACAACTTTTTGAAAAGTAACAAAATATCTTGAAAGGATTACATGGGCTATATTTTCAAAAGTTCCCTCCACCGTCATCAGAGATATAAGAGATGTAAAGATGGGAGCAAAAATGGCAGCAGAGTAAGTGAAATCTACACTGGCACTCTCATAGGACCAAACTGGGATATCTCAGCTGTAGGAGTGTTCCTACTGAGGACTCTAGGGTCTAAACCAAAAGCTTTTTTTTTTTTTTAATATATTTTATTGATTTTTTACAGACAGGAAGGGAGAAGGATAGAAAGCTAGAAACATCGATGAGAGAGAAACATCGACCAGCTGCCTCCTGCACGCCCCCTACTGGGGATGTGCCCGCAACCAATGTACATGCCCTTGACCGGAATCGAACCTGGGACCCTTCAGTCCGCAGACCGATGCTCTATCCACAGAGCCAAACCGGCTTCGGCCTAAACCAAAAGCTGAGCTCCCAATCCTATGGCACCAGAATTGAGAAATGCCCACATAACATTTGGATGTGAAAAACAACAGAGTTGCTGTCTGCCAGGAAGATACTGCTGGAAATGCAGGCAGCCACTTAAAGGACCAAAACACACAAAATTTTCTGGGCAGAGGGAGGACAGAGTAGACTTGAGCTTTATGAACAGAAACCGGGATTGGGCACGCTGGGGTTGGAACCTGGAGGGCAGCCATGCCAATTCTGGTGCTGAGTCATTCCCTCATACTGTAGAAGAAATGTTTCACCTGCAGTACTCTGCTATCCAGGTAGTTTTTGCCTGGGGGGAAGGCTTCTCACCCCACCCTGTGGTTGATAGCCTGAGCTAATCAGTCTAAGGGTCAATGGGACTGCAGGCAAAGGCCAATCTCTGGATGCTTTGAGTCTTTGCCTTATTTAATACCAGGCCTGTAGTTAGGAAAGACAGACCCTAATGCACATCTTGGTCCTTTCCAAAGGCACCCAGCCCCAGCAAAGGGAACCAAAAGCTGATAGCTCCAAACAGGGTACTCATGGCCAGTCATGAACAGTGTCAGACAGTGTCCTGCTATAGAGATTGGGAAGCATAGCAGATATACCTAATACACAGACAGAAACAAGCAGCCAAAATGGGGAGAGAAAAAAAAAGTCTCAAATGAAAGAATAAGATAATTCTCCATAAGAAGAGGTAAATGAAATGGAGATAAGAAATTTGCCAAAACCGGTTTGGCTCAGCAGATAGAGTGTCAGTCTGCAGACTGAAAAGTCCCAGGTTCGATTCTGGTCAAGGGCATGTACATTGGTTGCGGGCACATCCCCAGTGGGGGGTGTGCAGGAGGCAGCTGGTCGATGGTTCTCTCTCTTTGATGTTTCTAGCTCTCTATCCCTCTACCTTCCTCTCTGTAAAAAATCAATAAAATATATTTAAAAAAAAAATTATCAGACGTAGAGGTCAGAGTAATGATGGCAAAGATGCTCAGCAGCATGAGAAAAGATATAGTCACTATGAAGAATGACATAGCATTAATAAAGAACACAGTGGAAGGTCAAGAGTAGCTAAGGATCAGATCAGTGAATTAGAAGATAGGGTGGAGAAATCACTCAATTAGAAAACAAAAAAGAAAAATAAATTTTAAAAAAGGAGGACAGCTTAAGTAACCTGTGGGACAACATAAAACGTAACAATATCCGCATGATAGATGTGTTCCAGAAGGGGAAGAAAGTGAGCAAGGGATAGAGAATGTGTTTGAAGAAATAATGGCATAAAACTCCCCTAACCTGGTGAAGGAAAAAGTCATACAAGTTCAGGAGGCACAGAGAGTCCCAAACAAGAAGAACCCAAACAGATAAATCATAATTAAAATGCCAAAAATGAAAGACAAAGAGAAAATCTTGAAGGCAACAAGACAAAAGCAATGTTTTGCCTATAAAGGAGCTCCCATAAGGCTGTCAACTGATTTCTCATGAGAAATTTTACAGGCCAAAAGGGAATGACATGAAGTTTTCAAGGCAATGAAAAGCAAGATTTCTATATCCAGCAAGGCTATCATTCAAATTAGAGGGTGAAATAAAGAGCTCCCCAGACAAAAACTGACTAAAGGAGCTTATCACCACCAAACCAGCACTGCAAGAAATGCTAAAGAGACTGATGTAATATAAAGAAATATATATAGAGAGAAACATAGTAATAAAGAATTAAAATGGTAATAAATAAGTACCTATCAATAATAACTTAAATGTAAATGGATTAAATGTTCCATTCATAAGACATAGGGTAGCTGAATGGATACAAAAATATGACCCAATTATATGCTGTCTACAAGAGACCCACCTCAGAACAAAAGACTCACATAGGATGAGACTGAAGGGATGAAAACAAATTTCCATGCAAATGGAAACAAAAAAATGCTGGAGTAGCAATACTCATATATGACAAAATAAACTTCAAAATGAAGGCCATCACAAGGGACAATAAAGTTCACATAATATTAAAGGGATTGATCCAACAAGAGGATACAACCCTGCTAACCATATATGTATCTAAGATAAGAGCACCTACATATATAAAAAACTTCTAGAGGAATTTAAGGAGAGATTGATAGCAATACAGTCATAGTAGGGGACTTTAATATCCTGCTGAATCACTGAATAGATCTTCCAGGCCAAAATAATAATAATAATAATAATAATAATAATAATAATAATAACAACAACAACAACAATAATAATAATTAATAATAATAAAGAAACAAAGACTCTACAAGAAACACTGGATCAGATGGATTTAATTGACATTTACAGGACATTTCACCCCAAAGCTGCAGAATAGACATTATTCTCAAGTGCACATTGGTCATTCCCAAAGACAGACTGCATGTTATGACACAAAACAGGTTCCTACAAGTTCAAGAAGATTGAAATCAAATCAAGCATCTTCTCAGATCACAATAGAATGAAATTAGAATTCAACTACAGTAAAAACACCCCAAAACATTCAAACACATGAAGCTAAATAGCATGTTATTAAACAATGAATGGATAACATTAAGATGAAGAAAGAAATACAAAAAAAAATTCCTGGAAACAAATGAAAATGAACACACAACAACAAAAAATCTATAGGAAACACTGAAAGCAGTCCTGAGAAGGAAGTTTGTGGCACTACAGACTTACCTCAAAAAGAAAGAAAAATTAATAATAAATTATTTGACCCTACAACTTAAAGAATGAGTAGGAGAAGAACAAGAAAAGCCCAGAGTAAGTAGAAGGAAGGAAATAATGATGATTAGAGCAGAAATAAATGACATAGAGACTAAAATAACAATACAAAAAAATCAATGAAACCAAGAGCTGGTTCTTTGAAGAGATAAACAAGATTGATGAATCATTAGCCAGACTCATCAAGAAACAAAGAGAGAAGACCCAAATAAATAAAATCAGAAATAAAAGTGGAGAAGTAACCACTGACACCTCAGAAATACAAAGGATTATAAGAAAATACTATGAGCAACTAGATGCCAACAGCAGAACAATGTGGATAAAATGGACACATTGGTAAAAAAAAAATCTTCCAAAACTAAACCAGGAAGAATCAGAAAACCTGAATAGGCCAATAACAACAGATGAAATAGAAGCAGTAATAAAACAAACAAACAAACAAACAACAACAAAAAACACAACTCCCAGCAAACAAGAGCCCTGGTCCAGACGGCTTCACAGGGGAGTTTTACCAAACCTTTAAAGAACAACTAATAACTATCCTCCTCAAACTATCCCAAAATTTCCAAGAGGAAGAAACATTTCCAAGCTCTTTTTATGAGGTAAGCATTATCTTAATTCCAAAACCAAATAAAGACACTACAAAGAAAATTAATTATAGGCCAATATCCCTGATGAACATAGTGCAAAAATAATCAACAAAATATTAGCAAATTGGATCCAGCAATATATAATAAAAAGATCATACACCATGACCAAGTGTGATTTATTCCAGGGATCCAAGGCTTGTACAATATTTGCAAATCATTAAACGTGATACATCACATAAACAAATTGAAAGATAAAAATCACACGATCATATCAATAAGCACAGAAAAAGCATTCAACAAAAATCCAACACCCATTTTTGATAAAAACTCTCAGCAAAGTGGGAATAGAGGGATTATATCTCAACATATTAAAGGCCATGTATGACAAACGTACAGCCAACATCATACTCAATGGACAAAAACTAAAACCATTTCCCCTAAGAACAGGAACAAGACAGGAATGTCTGCTTTCACCACTCTTATTCAACATAGTACTGGAAGTCCTAGCCACAGTAATCATACAAGATGAAATAAAAGGCATCCAAATTGGAAAGAAAGAAGTACTAATAAAACTCTCATTATTCACAGATGACATGATATGACACATAGAAAACTCTCAATACTTCACCAAAAAACTACCAGATTTAATAAAGAAATTTGGCAATGTAGTAGAATACAAAATTAACACTCAGAAGTCAATGGCAGCCGAAACCGGTTTGGCTCAGTGGATAGAGCGTCGGCCTGCGGACTGAAAGGTCCCAGGTTCGATTCCGGTCAAGGGCATGTACCTTGGTTGCGGGCACATCCCCAGTAGGGGGTGTGCAAGAGGCAGCTGAGCGATGTTTCTCTGTCATCGATGTTTCTAACTCTCTATCCCTCTCTCTTCCTCTCTGTAAAAAATCAATAAAATATATTTAAAAAAAAAAAAAAGAAGTCAATGGCATTTTTATACACTAATAATGAATTATTGGATAAAGAAACTAAATAAACAATCCCATTAATATACTTAGGAGTAAATTTTACCAAGGATGTAAAAGATTTGTACTCAGAAAACTACCAGATGTTGAAAAAAGAGATAGAGGAAGATATAAACAAGTGGAAGAATATACCGTGTTCATGGACTGGTAAAATTAACATAATTAAAATGTCCATATGTCCCAAAACAATCTATAGATTCAGTGAAATCCCTATTAATACACCAATAGCATATTTCATAAATCTAGAATAAGTACTCCAAAATTTTATATGGAACCCAAAAATGCCTGAATAACTGCAGCAAACTTGAGAAAGAAGAACAAACTTGGAGGGATCACAATACCAGAAATCAAGGTATACCACAAAGCCTCGGTAATCAAAACAGCTTGGAACTGGCACAAAAATAGGCACATAGATCATTGGAACTGAACAGAGAACCCAGAAATTGACCCAAGCCATTACACTCAATTAATATTTGACAAAGGAGGCAAGAGCATACAATAGAGTCAAGACAGTCTCTTCAATAAATAGTGTTGAGAAAACTAGAAAGATACATGCAAATAAATGAAACTAGACCAACCACTCATACCATACACAAGAATTAACTCAAAATGAATAAAAGGCTTAAATGTAAATCATGAAACCATAAAAATACTAGGAAGAAACCATAAGCAGCAAAATCTCAGACATCCCTCCTAGAAATATGTTTCCCAATACATCTTCTAGGGCCATGGTCGGCAAACTGTGGCTCGTGAGCAACATGTGGCTCTTTGGCCCCTTGAGTGTGGCTCTTCCACAAAATACCACGGCCTGGGCGAGTCTATTTTGAAGAAGTGGCGTTAGAAGAAGTTTAAGTTTAAAAAATTTGGCTCTCAAAAGAAATTTCAATCGTTGTAATGTTGATATTTGGCTCTGTTGACTAATGAGTTTGCCGACCACTGTTCTAGGGCAAAGAAAATTGAAGAGAAAATAAACAAATGGGACTACATCAAAATAAAACATCTGCACAGGAAAAGAAAGCATCAACAAAATGAAAAGGGAGCCCACTATATAGGACAACATATTTGGTAATGATACACCTGATAAAGGTTTAATATCCAATATATACAAGGAACTCATACAACTTAACAAAAGAAAGACAATCTAATTTAAAAATTGGCTAAGGATCTAAAAAGACACTTCTCCAAAGTGCACCTACAGATGGCCAAGAGACACATGAAAGAATGCTCAAAGTCACTGATCATGAGAGACATGCACATGAAAATGAAAATGAGGTATCACCCACCTTATACCAGAGCCAGTCTACTTGGTGGACAGCTTTAAACCACACCAGATTACAACTCTACACATCCATAAGTGACACACTCAAGGGGCAGACTCAGTGGGCACCAAAGCCCCACTGAAGCAAGTCCTGCTTTATGGGGTTGTCTCCTGCACAGCAGCTCTTCCACTGTAGTCAAAGCTGGTCCTCACAGCCAATTTGGCCTAGAGGTCAACTCCTCCAAGGGATGCCAACAGCAATCAAGGCTCAACTATAACAAGATTGTGCATACAGCCCACATAGGGAAGCACCTAGAGTGCTCAGGTCAGGTGACTGGGGTGGCTGAGTCACTGGGCCCTACAGAACACCTACTGCACAAAGCCACTCTACCAATTCAGGCGACATAGCAGCTTTACATAAGGCATAGAGAGAAGCACTAGGAAGCAACCAAAACGTGGAGACAAAGAAACATGTCACAAATGAAAGAACAGAAGAAATCTCCAGAAAAAGAAATAAATGAAATGAAAGCAATCAAACTACTGGATACAGAGTTCAAAACAATGGTTATAAGGTTGATCAAGGATCTTAATGAGAGATTCAAGGGACTTAGTGAGACTTTCAAGGATCTTAGTGAGAATTTCAAAGACATTAAAAGGACCAGTCAGAAATTAAGCATACACTAACTGAAAAAAAAAAAAAGGATACTTTACAGGGATTCAATAGCAGAGTAGAGGATTTCAAGAATCACATCAATGATTTAGAATATGAGGAAACATAAAACACCCTATCAAAAGAACAAAAAGAAAAAAGAATTAAAAAGTATTAAGATAGTGTAAGGAGCCTCTGGGACAACTTCAAGCGTACCAACATTCGAATTATGGGGGTGCCAGAAGAAGAGAGAGAGCAAGATATTGAAAACCTATTTGAAGAAATAATGACAAAAAACTTCTACCTGGTGAAAGAAATAGACTTACCGTACTTTCTGGCGTATAAGGCGACTGAGCATATAAGATTTTCCTGGGTAAAAAGTCATTTTATACGCAGGAAAATATGGTATATTGGACTATATTGATGGGATTAGATATAATGGATTAGATATATTAGACTGCCGTATTTTCCGGTGTATAAGACGACTTTTTAACTCAGGAAAATCTTATACGCCCAGTTGTCGTATACACCGGAAAATACAGTACAAGTCCAGTTAGCTCAAAGAGTCCCAAACAAGAGGATCCCAAAGAGGCCTACATCAAGACACATCATAATTAAAATGTCAAGTGCCAAGGACAAAGAGAGAATCTTAAAAGCAGCAATAGAAAAGCAGTTAGTTACCTACAAGGGAGTGCCCATATGACAGTCAGCTGATTTCTCAAGAGAAACTTTGTAGGCCAGAAAAGGAGTGGCAAGAAATATTCAAAGTGATGAATATCACTCTACCCAGAAAAGCTATATTTAGAATTGAAGGTCAGATAAAGAGCTCCATAGACAAGAAAAAGCTAAAGGAGTTCATTACCACCAAACCAGTATTACATAAAATGTTGAAGGGTATTTTTTAAGAAGAAGAGGGAAAAATATAAAAAATATGAATAATAAAATGGCAATAAACACATATCTATCAACAATTGAGTCTAAAATCAAAATAAATGAACAAGGAATCTAATGAATAAAATAAACTGGTGAATAAAATAGAATCAGAGGCATGGAAACATGAAACAGACTGACTAATCTCAGAAGGAAGGGGGAAGGGGAATGGGAAGATATTAACTAAAGATCTTACCTAGTGACACAGACAGTAGGGTGGTGAAGGTCTGGGGTGGGGTGGGAACCGGGTAGAGGAAGGTAATGGAGGAAATGAGGGAACATCTGTAATACTCTCAACAATAAATTTTTTTTTTCAAAAGAAAAGGGGAAAAAATGACATGGGATCAGTTGTCCTTAATTAAGGCCTAGAACCAAAACTCAGTAAAAGAGCAGTAGACAACATGGAGACAATTTCTGTTTTACTGTGGCTATGAGTTTAATGAGTGAGGTAAAATGGCAAGGCAGGGGGAGGGTCATTTGTTAACCATGTTAGGTGCTGCTATACAAGGTGCTTTACCTAAACTATAGAACTGATTCCCACAGCAATCCTGTGCTATCTGTATTATGGGGCTCCTGTTACATAGAGAAAACTAACCCTCAGGAAGTTGATCATTCTTTTATGGTCAATCTAATAATTTTTGGAGTCAAGAATCAATCCAGGTCTTCTCTTTGTCCTCATTTCCAGGAATAGACACTGCAGTGGTAAAGGTTTGAGTCAGGGGTGTTTATAGAAGACAACTCAAGCTGCAAATAAGAGAAACGTTTATCAGGCTAGAGTAGTAGCTCTTGAAGCTGAGGTCAGGAAGAGAGTCAAGCCTGGAGAATAAGCAAGAACTTTGAAATGGAATGCAGAGAAAGAACCAGGCAATATTCTCTACTTTTCTTTTTGTTTGCTTGTTTTGTTGTTGCTGCTGCTTCTCACTGCTTTTTTTTTTTTTTTTATGACATCTGCTTCATTTTTTCCTCTGTGAAGTTCAGCTTATTCAGCTTCTCTGTCCATAAAGTAGAGGATTGTCAGCTCACCACAGCTCAGATGATAGATCTCCTGCTTCCAACAGGCTGCGCTTTCCAGGAGAGAGAATTTGATAAGCACAACTTGGGTCCACTTATTTATCACTCCAAGTATGGTAGGAAAAGCCTGGATTCTGAGTATAAATACTGTTTGTTGGGTCCAATCTGGTTCAGTTTAGAGGAAGACAATGAACAGGGCCAAACCCTAAAATTTTTTTTCTTGTTTCATTTGTTGTGGAAGTGAAAATGAAGATAAAAGGAAAAAAAAAAAAAAGAGTGAGAATTATATATTTTTTTCCTAGTTGCAAACATTACTCAAGGACAGGTAATAAAAGAAAGTCTGAAGTCTGGTGTCTGCTAACTTCTTTAGAAAGGATTCCCTGTGATAATTCAGATAGATGAAAGAAAGTTTGGGTACAATTATAACAATATTTGCTCTAATACTCTAATCCTGTGGTCGGCAAACGGGCTCGCGAGCCACATGCAGCTCTTTGGCCCCTTGAGTGTGGCTCTTCCACAAAATACCACGGCCTGGGCGAGTCTATTTTGAAGAAGTGGCATTAGAAGAAGTTTAAGTTTAAAAAATTTGGCTCTCAAAAGAAATTTCAATCATTGTACTGTTGATATTTGGCTCTGTTGACTAATGAGTTTGCCGACCACTGCTCTAATCCAATTGGTTTTGTGTTGCCAAATAATTTCTTAGAATCGCCAGACTACTTTCTAGCCAAGAAACAATGCATAGTTATGGAAATTTAAAGATTTACATAAATGCATCCTGCTCTTTGCTTTTCAAAAGCAAAACCATAAAAATATAAATGTTGCAGAAAATAAGAAAAAGTCATAGATTTGATAATGAGAAAAAACAATAATCTATGTTAGATAATATGCACAACTAAATATCTAATGAGTATGAATACTGCTAAGTAACAGACACCACCATGTTTTTCATTTTTTTATTTCTTGAACTCAATAGCATACATGGAAATAAATATATAGGCTGACTGTATTATCTATATATATATAAAAGCCATGTATATAAAAGCCATGAGAACGGAACTCCAGAACGACTGGAATGACTGGAACGACCAGTCGCTATGATGCACACTGTGGCTGGCCAACTGGCCCATTCTGGGGGGGACTGGCTGGCCAACCTCTTGCGCCCCCTCCCTTCCCCTGGCCTGGCCCAATTGGCCCCCATCAGGGCGAGCTGGCCAGACCCCACCCATACACGAATTTGTGCACCAGGCCTCTAGTAAAAAGATAAAATCATAATGATGCAATTATTTATTTATTTATTGCTAAAGTCACAATTTGAGTCAGAGTATTGCAGGATAATCATTTTGATGGATATCTCACATTTCAGAATCGAAAAGATTTCCTGCTGTTAAAGCTTAAAAGGCCCCACAGATACAGGTTATTTTTTTATTTCTGATCAAAAATATCTTTAGCAGCTGATCCCAGCTGAGTTCCAGAGTTGTGAGTTGGTGTTATTTCATTTCTAACCACTTGACACTACTCTAGCAGGGGGGAAGCACAATGTAGAGAAAAAATCAGAGCTTATATAGAGAGAAATTCACTGGGTATAAAGACATGTTTTAAGTTAAGAACATTAGATTCTGGGCTCCCATTCTCAAGATAGCAAATGCCCATTCTTGTTAATAGTTTCATCATTTTATAGAAATTCTGATTTTGTTTATACATACTTATATTTTTATTTATTTCATATGAGCTAATGGTTCACATGTTTAAAAATCCACTGTATTTTCAGATCATGAACTAAATAATTCATGGGTATATGTAAATTATATGAATTATATATTTATAAAACTATACAGGGGTGGGCAAAAGTAGGCTTACAGTTGTTCATAGGGAAAAAGAGATGCAGGTTATGAGTATTATAATAGCTTTATTAACTAAAAATAATGTCACAATGCAACTGTAAACCTCTTTGCTAACCCATGTATAATTGGTAAAAGAAATCTTTTGTATAGCTTATGAAAAAATATTTTCAAGAAAACTTTAAAATATTAATTTGAGCCCTGGCTGAGTAGCTCAGTTGGTAAGAGCACCATCCCCATAAGGTAAGGTTGTGAGTTTGATTCCCTAGTCAGGGCACATATAAGAATCAACAAATGAATGCATAAATACTTAGAATAACAAATAGATGTTTCTCTCTCCTCTCTTTCACCCTCCCTCACTCTAAAAATCAATAAAGATAAAATAAAATATTAATTTGAGTAAATATAAATTAAAATTTAATTTTAATGTCCTTTTGGCTGAAATAATATTTTAGTATTTAGAATAAAATTATGCACCATATTTACTTACAATATTTAAATATGTATTTTCAGAGAACATCTTTACTTCATAAATCCTTGAACTGCATCTTTTCATAATTAGTTTCAGAATGCCTCTAAAAGTTTACATCTGAAAGTTAAAGAACTTTCAATAGGAGAAATTCAAGAAAATACTTCAAGTCAGCAGAATTCCCTTTGTTCTTAAAATGTAAAATCTACAAATCAAAGTAGTTAAATAATAAATGTTATGGAGCTTTCTTCCTCCCTCAGAAGTATTTATTACTAGTGGAACTTTAATAATTAAGGAAAAAATTTTGTATTCTTATCTCCTGCTGTTATTGATTAGACTCCCATGATGGATTTACTTCAAATATGTTTTTTATGATTATAATAATCTTGATTAGGAGATTGGTATACTGGGTTGCTAGGTCTTTCCAATTATATGTCCTGTATCAGAACCTCTACAGATTTCCAACAGAATATTGTTTTTCCATTATCACTCCTGTTACATCTTAAGGTTTACTGAAAATAATCCTTAAACCACTCAGGTTCTCACAGGGAGCCAGCCCTTCCTCCACATTGATAAAATACACAATCAACAAGCAAAAAATAAAATGAAATATTCTCACAATCATATGTAAGTTATGGTATATTTTGTCTTTGATATATGGTACAGAGAATAGTTCTTTCATACTTTTTTTTTCTTCTTAATTTAACAACAAGATTAACATGGTATGAGAATTTTTCTAAGAAACTTGGCATTGGTTTCATGCATATTTTTTCCACAGATGCCAACAGTATTTAGCAGACATACTGTAAAAATCATTATGAATCCAACATAATTCTCACATTTTAAATGAATCAGATTCTAGGATACACTCTTGTAATGGACCCAATCACCATATTTTTATATATGGATGTATTTCACACTAGTTAAAGTACATTTTCCCGCAGCAGTCACCTTACAATAATTCAATTTTCACCTGTTTAATCATTACCATGAACTGATTTTATTAGTTGGCCCTCATCTGGCCTCAATTATCAGTGTTCCCCCTTCATCATAAAAGACTAATTTAAAATCTGAGAGCTTACTGCCCAGAAATAATTTTTTACCACATTTGGCAAAGAATAAGAAATTTGTTTTGTTTACAGAAATGTGATTGATCTATTCATTGAACAAATATATATTAAATCTTATCCCTGTTCTTAACATTATAGGCAGTTTGCTATTTTATTTTAAAATGAAAAGAAATTTTTAAAAAACAACTTCAGTGGTTACTTCAGGCAGCATGGTATTTTTAAATATATTATACTATCCCTCTTGTATTATTCAGGTAGACAATATATAAAATGTGATTCAGTCCAGGTGTAATCTGATTGTGACATCAATCACTTCCTGTCTCTGGGAACTGATTCACATATTACATATAAAGGCAGTTTTCTCATTCCTCCTCCAAGACTCTATATGTGCCATGAACAAATATTTGTTCTCATTAAGAAAATTTTCAGATAGAGGATGATATTGGGGACATGAATATGGGAAAGAAAATTCATAGAATGCAGGAAGGTTTTTTGTTTTTGTTTTATTTTTAATAATAAGAAAGATATAAACCAAGTTTAAGGGTGTATATAAATTGGTATTACAAATTAGGAATTTCAGAATAAAGAAACTACATCAAATAGTTTTGGGAAAAAATTGCAAAAAATTTTCCAGTCAATAAATTCTTCTGCTGACTTGTCATTCTCAGAAATTATCACTACAATATTATGAAATTTCAATCTTAATAGCTGTCAATGCAGGTAAATCAAAACTCAATCTTTGCAGTAGTAAAATTTCAAGACATTGTAAATGTTATTAACTATATTCATTTTTTAATAATGCCTTGTTTTTCTTCTTCTTCTTAGAACGCTTGACATATTTTTGTGTGAGAAAGTCTTATCAGTTTTTCAATCAGTACCACTTGGCAAATATTGGAGGAGAGAAAATATATTACTAGTTAATATTATGTAGATCAATGGTTTTGCTATTGTATTATTTTCAGTAATATTTCTTGGGTATAAGGTCTTTTGGGTTGGATGTGGGAAAAGCTAGTAAAAATAATCAAGTTTTCATTAATTCACTGGTATGTAAAGTATTTTCTTCACTTTCTTGCTATATATTGTAACAGATCTATATTTTTAATACATAGAGGAAGTAGTGTTAATTATAATTAGAACACGGTCAGGACGAATAATTCCTATAGGAAATACTTTTCTTACTTACATTTTGTGAAAAAATCACAGTATTGCATTATAGGATTTATTTATTTCTATACACTGAATTTTTATTCTAAGATATTAAATATTACTTAAATAAAACATTGGAATATGTATTTGGCTCTTCAAGGAGAATAGCCTGTACCAAAGTCTAGAGTCAAGAGATATATTTAGAAACTGCTCCAGGAGAAGCCAATCAGAGTGTTGGATGGCAGTAGAGGAAGGAGAAAGAAACCACGCATGTCCCAGACTCTTCTGATGCCAGCTGCTCCAGGAAGCTCTCAAAGGTAAAATATCCCTCAGAGTTTGTAGTGCCTCAAGTCAAAAGAGCTGGCTTTTTGCACTTTCATGCCAGGCAGTCATTGGCTACATACCACCCCAGGACTGGATTGGGGAGTATCTAAATCTTTAAGTCACTTCATGTAATCCAGGTGGTTCCAGGAACCATGAGCAACTCAATGTCATAGCCATGAATTGTTAATAGCAAAACAAGCAGAATGTAGTGCAGGGTGGATATACAAACATGATAAAAATAATCTGAGGGGATGTGGATGGAGCACCTACAGTGTCCCATACAGTTTTCAACACTCTTTCAGACCCTCTTGCTTTTCACATAAAGTTTATTCAACCTTGCAACAGTTTCTTCAAGTTGGTTACAATTTCTGGGGGGAGAAATAAGAGAGGTATATTATTTGAATGACACCCTAGCCTCTGTTGCTGAAGTTGTTCCTAGAATCAATACAAAATTTATACTCAATACCTTCTTCCTCTATACCCATATTAGAGATCTCATTTCTGGCTATTACGTGTGCTGGTCTAAATGATTTGCTCAGTGGGATAAATCAGAATTTCATCTCTAAGGAGTCTGAAGCTTTAGGTACCATGTCATTGTAGGCCCAGGTTTATACAATTGCTCATTTAGTTAAAACTGGGTGTGGGAGTACCACTTGATGCCAAAGTGAAACATATTAATGACAATCATGTCTCTTCTTTCCCCCCATTATGATCTAGCAATTCTATCTCCTCTTGATAATATATTCAATTACTCTGTCAGTATTAAAACTTTATTTACTAGTCTATTATTATGAGAAGCTTAAAAGGGCTGGGTGGTATCCAAATGCTCAAATCTAGCAGGACTCTAACTTTGTCCATTAGTATGAGAATCACCCCACTGTGAACCAGGATATCTGCACCCACAGAGTCAAAAGTTATAAAACTGGGAAAGAGAAGTCTCCAAGGCATTATTTAGGAGTGATGGCAAACAGGCCACTCCTGCTTCTACCTGTTAGCTTCCACACCCACATGATCTACCTATGGGGGACATAGCACCAAATCCTGAAGAACAGCAACCCAAACTAGCATTATGTCCATATTGGCATTACATCTGCCATTTTAAGAGATTATTCCAGTCCTAGTTGGTTTGGCTCAGTGGATAGAGCATCAGCCTGTGGACTGAAGAGTCCCGGGTTCAATTCTGGTCAAGGGCACATGGCCAGATTGTGGGCTCAATCCCCAGTAGGGGGTGTGCAGGAGGCAGCCAATCAACAATTCTCTCTCATCATTGATGCTTCTATCTCTCTCTCCCTCTCCCTTTCTCTCTGAAATAAATAAAAATATATTTTTAAAAAGAGATTATTCCAGCATTCTTTCAGGCCATCAGCATTGGCTGATACAGTATGTTATAGAACCAGTAAATTTCATGGTTATGTGCTAACCACAGCATAAAGTGAGTACCTTGAGTAATATTATGTGACATCCCATGTCAGTAAATCAGACACATTCTGAGCACTTGGATGGTAATGTGAGACAGAACACTAAGGAAAGAAAGGCGAAACCATACTGGGAATATATTTCATCTTAGTCTCTATACACTTCCCAGAATAAAGGGCTATGATATAATTAAGCAACTATGATCCAAGATAATTGTCACCAAATGCCTGGTTTGTTTGTTTGTTTTTTAAATAGTGGGGATTCAATGTTAGTTTCTGTTATTAGCAGGTCAGATGTACACAGAGGCAGAAATAAATCACCCTTAGTGAGTGGAAGCCCAAGAGTCAGGAACCATGCAATACCCTCCACTTTCCTCCCGCCATGGCCTCTCCATGCATGATCCCATGCACAAGCACTGTGCTGGCTGAGGACACTGGCAGCAGATCTGTACCTGATGACTGTACATCTGGCTGTTTATAGTCTCGTTTTTGTTGTCAATCATGGTATAATATAAAGATTTTCAAATTTCATACCCCATCCCACAGATCTATCCATATGTTTGCTGTTTTTTTGTTTTTCCAAGACCTCTTTATTCTAAACCTCAATCTTGTTTTTTTCTAAGGTACATAGCCAGCCAAGCCATTCACCCATGAGTTTACATATATCTATTATTGAACCACATCTCTCTCCATTCAAAGGAGACGCCCAGGTACACCAACTTAATCTTTCCCTGTGAGAATTTCTATTACAACTATATTTCAATGAGATTATAGTGCAGTGGTTGTCTATTTTTGGGTCACAATAACATACCCTCTAATCCAACCATGAACCAGGACCTGTTTGTTGTTTGTTCCTCCACCTCTATCAGCTGTCTTGGAGAACTCCCTATGATACCATGAGTGTCAGCTGAGGGAGAAATGTCAGTGCACTTCTGATGGGTGAAATGAGAGTTTGAGAAATTTGTTTCTGCTGTTTATATATAATCTCTGGGCTTTTTTGGTGCTATTCCTGGATACAACATTCTATTACATAATGAATTACTGCTGGGCAGCTCAATCTTATGATTTGGTGGGTTACAGTTCTCAGCTCTGAAAGGGGAGTTCTAGTCAAATGGTTACTTAATGCAACATGGTCAAACACCTCGTCTCTATCAAAGCTCAATAGCATTCTAGGGGCTGCGTTTCAAATGGAGTGCAGATTTCTGCTGAAAAATGGGATAGCTTTGCACCAGAATTATGGAGCCTACAATGCCTAGGCACCATTTAGGACTTGCCAGAGGCTTCATATGGTGCCTTATTACAGATAACTCTAATAAACTATGGGCTCTGTCAGGTCACACTGCCTAGGTGGTAGTTTATGCCACAATTAGCCATATTGCAGAGTGTTCCTTGCTTTGTGCCCTACTCAACACTAACAGTTTGTTGAAAATCCAAAAATAGCAAAATTACATCCAACAAATCAATAAATGGTTTTTAGAAAGAGTCTATTATTCACAAACTTGGAGTTTTCAAACTTAAAGCTGCTATGAAGCTCAGGGGCATGATGTTCCAGGATGGCTTATAAAGTGAAAATGAAGTTTTTTTAACTTTCACAATGACTGTTTATTACAATTGGGGTTTCCAGGTGGCGGGGGATTGGGTAAAAGTGATTATCTCACACCATTTTTAGGAAGATAACAGTCACTTTTATGATTATCAGAGGCATTTACAAGAAACACCTATATTAAGGTTCACTTATGTTCATAAAATAAGCAAGATTTAGTTTTGCTCATGTGGTTTAATGCTATGGCTGCTTAGGGAATTCTCAAGGCTGGTCTCCATTATGTATTTAATTTCAACAGGTTTAAGCAGTATTCTCACATGATATATGTTACCTGAAGAGGGTTAAGAAATGTGCCTCTCTCTTGGTGATAGGAGATAATATTATTATGCAATGGATAATAAAGTGTTCTTTATCTTTCTCAAATGATAGAAATAATTTCAAAAATAATATACTAGTGCCTTAGATGAAAGGAATTTTGATATTTTAGCAATGATTTATCCTTGCCTATATATATTCTTTACAATTACAACAGGAAAACATTAATAGGTAGAACTTTATTTGACAGTCTGCCTTTGCCTTTCTATAGAAAAGCCCTAAAATGTTAGTGAATACTCTTGTAAGTTTCATAAAACTTGGCCTTTTCATAAACTCTGAATAAGTGGAATATTATTCAGTTTCTCCATTAAAGTTTTGATTTATGTAACGATATCTTGTGTGCCAGAGTTTCAGTCAGGCCTCACATATTTATGGACTACATATGAAGAACTATTTCCTATACTAGTCAATCCATAATAAAAATATTTATGGTCTTTTTCTAAATAATATATGTGTTGTTATATAATTTATAAAATATTTATATTTTGTTGTATTAAAATATGTTATTTAGTAAACATATATTTAGCATATGCTATTAGCAAAAACAACACTATTAGTGGTATTAAAATACTTTTTCAAAGTTGAACATTTCAATAGGAAAAATGAAATTATTAGAAAAATATAAACATTTGCAATTGTATGAGCTATTAACCACAAGGAAACAGTTATTTACAAAACAGCAAAGAAAATGATTTTAATTTTGTGACAGCAAAGTGATATATAATAAAATATAATGTTTATTCTTTATGCAGTAAAATTTTTGAATTTGTTTATAATTTACATTTTGTTTCTTTAATAATTGAAGTCTAATGCACTGTGTTATTGATACTGCCAATTTCCAATTAAACCAAAATGGATTTATAATGACGTGAAACCTGTCCATTTTTCTTAATAGCATCATAAATTAAATCTTGGAAAAGCATCTTCCTTCATTTTCCATTTACCTCTTGCTAAAATTTTTAAGTATGATGATAAAAGGAATAAATAAACATTTTGTGCTATCAGACATTTTTAATTTGAATAAGTATCTGTAGTTCTTTTTTGGACTCTGACTGCTTTTATCTAAGTGACAGAAAATGTAAAATATCTGGCATATTTCTAATGTTGCTTAGATATATAGCTGAAAAATTACCAAATCTCCTGTAGTGCCCTTTTGAAAACTGTCTAGCCTAAGAAAATAAATTGCAATTAAAGAAAACTAGAATCAATTTTATCTATATATACACATATGTGAAATAAGTTCTTTTACTTGAGTGATGAACAATTTTTATTAACATTGTTATGAGTATGGTAACATTCAACCATTATTTTCAACAATTTTTCTTACATTTGAAATGAATTTTTACAGCTATCTTATAATTTCTTATTATCACCCTTGTAACAAATATCATGTATCTAAAGGATTCAGCATTGAAAATATTGGATTATCATTAAGCAACAAAAAAGCCCTACTCTGTGAAACCTATGAAGAAACTGATTTAATAATAATGAATAAAAGATAGAAAATGAAAATCAATCTCAATTATTGTGATTATAACTCAACAAGGATATTAGCATATACCATTAATCTAGAGTAAATTTGAATGTCATTTCTCTATAATTGATTTTGACATCTTTGTTCTTTTAGAATTTAGTCAAGATAAATATGTAGAAAGGGATCTAGCATGGAAATTCATTAATTCCTCAAACATTTCTATCATTTTAGGCACTATATAGATTCAAAAAATATATTCTCTGGGTGGGGTCTGCTGGGTGAAGGGGGTCAATTGGAAAAAAAAAGACATCTGTAATACTTTCAATAATAAAGAGAAATTTTTTAAAAATAATGAAGAAAGAAAAACTATATATTCCCTGCCCCCAAGAATGTTACTACAATGAAAGAGATACATTTATAATGTGGTATAAAGTGCAAAGCAGTATAATTATGAGCAAGTATTGGTGTATCAAATAGTAGTAGTTGCTCAAGTCTACCAAGAATCATCAGAAATATTTTCAAAGAAAGTAAATTTAAGGCTATAAAATGACCAATGAGTGAGATTTGCAAGACAACATGTAGGGATAAGAAAAATGGAAGGAAATGCATATGGCATTTAGCAGAGAACTGATAGATTTAAAATAGCTCAGGAGTGTTGGAATATAAAGAGCAGGATGTGGAACTGCAAGACTGGAGATGTAGTCAAGGGTATGTTAGAAGACATCAGCATTACCGATACCTGGGAGAAAGCTTTAAAAATAAATCCAGGTGTACATTAAGCTGGGACCATTGATGTTCACATATACTATTTGCCATCTTGAAAAAACCTCCCTTACACTCTCCAAATGCAACCTACAAGTGATTAAGCTACTCTTCTATGGAAAATTGGGGTCTATGGTTCTTCTCTTTAATCTGGATAGTCTTTGCACATGCCTTGACCAACCAATATCATAGAAATGACATTGTACAAGTTTCCGGGCTCAGGCTTTAAGAGACTGGCAGGTCCCTGTTCTTGTTTCTTGGGATACATACTCTTGGTGCCCAGAGCTATCAGATAAAAAGCCTGACCATCCTCCTGAAGCGGACAAGTTGTGAGACTACCTGGAGAGGAAGAGGACCACAACTGAACTCATTGTTCCCAAAGTCCCTGCTGAATTGCCAGAGATGTGAATGAAGCTATACTGAACCCATCAGACCAGTCCATCTCTCAGCTGTGATTCTGGAGGTAGAATGTAATGATTATTTGGTTTTAGTTACTGAATTTGGCGATGTTTTTTCTACAAGTCAATAGATAACTGGAACACAAACATTTCTATATCCCGTTTAAGACAAAACTATTGAAAGAATTATCTAAAATTTATGCCTCCAGTTATCTTTATTTTCAACAGTGCATTCTAGTTAGATATAAGCCTCTAACAGTTCACAAAATCCCTTTCGATTGGGAGAGAGGTTTTGGTCAAGATGGTGGCATAGGTAACCATGGTACTGAGAACCTCCCACAACAACAACTAAATTACAACGAAATTATAGAACAGCCATCATTCAGAATGCCTGAATTCTAGCTGAACAGAAGTCCTATAACTAATAATTTATTTTTATTTTCTTTCTTTTTATTGAATTTATTGGGTGACAACAATTAACAAAATTATATAGGTTTAAAGTGAACAATTCTACAACATATCAACTGTATACTGTCTTCACCACCCTAAGTCAAGTCTCCTTATATCACCATTTATTCCCCTCTTACCCTTCTCCACCTCCCTCCACTCCACTTTCTCCAGCAATTCCACAAACTGTTGTCTGTGTCCCATGAGGTTTTTTTTAGGTTTTTTTTTTTTTTTTCCTTTTTTCTCAATCTTTCTACCTTCTCCAACCCCCCAAACCCTCTCCCCTGACAGTTGTCAGACTGTTCTCTGTCTGTGGGTCTGTCTCTATTTTGCTTGCTAGTTTATTTTGCTCATTAGGTTCCCCATATGAGTGAAATCATATGGTACTTTCCTTTCTCTGACTGACTTATTTTACTTAGCATAATGCTCTCCAGATACATCCATGCTGTCACAAAGGGTATGATTTCCTTCTTCTTAAGGCCGAGTAGTATTCCATTGTGTAAATGTACCACATCTTTTTTAAGAAAAAGCCACAATGAGACTGGTAGGAGGGGCAGAGACTCAGAATGGGCTTGTCTGACACCCCCATGTGGTAGATAGAAATCAGGAGAGATATCTCAGCTACAAAATACCCCCTAAGGATTGTGGGGTCCCAGCCTCACATCAGAAGCCCTAGCCCAGGTATCTAGGGATGGGAAGTGAAATCCGCAAAACCTCTGGCTGCAAAACTCAGCAGAGATTGTGGCTAGTGAGACAGCGAGCTTCTGGTTTTCCTCATAATGGGTTTACACATGGATTTACTCCAATTTACTTGTTGCTGAGCTCTAGCACTAGGGCAATACCCTGAAAGGAACCAGGAATATATAGAGAAGAACTGAATTATCTGACTTTTGGTCAAGGTTGGACAGGTGACTTATTCCCAGACATAACTACTGGCAGAAGCCATTGTTCTACAAATCTGTCAGGCAGGCACCATATCTGAGTATCCATCAACTTGTCTATCACTGTTTGGTCTGTTCTAATGATTCTGAGTCCCCACCCCACCCAATTTGCCGGCCCACTCAAGGTGTTTCCAGTGACTTTTCCATACAAATGACCCCTCTTGCCTCATGCTTTAGACTTTCCCAAAATTTCCCAAAGAAATAGCATTTGACCTGTGCATACTCCACATCTCTTGCTGGATGGCCGCAGACCTGGCAATCAGCTTAAATTTTCAGTTTGGTGTTTCCTAGGAACCTCCAAGCCCAGTATAAGTAGCAGCCATCTGCAGATCTCTCTGTAGTTCATGCCTGGTGGCCTGGGGCAGGGCACAGATGGTGGGTGACCTTGTATCTCCTGGGAGGCACCAAATCCACTGAACCTGTTGGACAGCTTCATACCATGCCATATTACAAACCAATCACTTCCACAAGTGACAGACTAAGTGACACCAAAGCCCCAATGAAGCCAGTCTTGTTTTGTGGGGTGGGCCCCTGAACTTCTGATTCTCCAGAGTAGATACAGCCAGTCCTTGTAGTATTTATCAGCCAGGAGATAAATACCTCCCATTAAGGTGGCAACAGTGATCAAGGTTCAACTACAATGCAGCAGTGCACACAGCTCACATAAGGGGCACACCTGGACTGCTCAGCTCAGGTGTCTGGGGAGGCTGTATCACTGGGCTCTATAGGACACCTAATATATAAGGTCAGTTTACCAAGTCTAGAAGACATGGCAGCTCTACCTAATACATAGAAAGTAACACAGGGATGCAGCCAAAATGAGGAGACAAAGAACCAGATACCAAATGAAAGAAAAGGATAAATCTCCAGAAAAAGAACAAAATAAAATGAGGGCAAGCAATCTACCAGTTACAGAATTAAAAATACTGGTTATAAGAATGTTCAAGGAACATAGTGAGAAGTTCAACAGTATTAAAAAGGACATGAAACCATAAAAAAAGAACCAGTCAGAAATAAAGAACACATTGCAGGAAATCAATTGCAGAGTAGATGAAGCTGAGGGTCAAATCAGTAGTGTAGAAAATAAAGAAGCAGAAAACACCCAATCATAAAAGCAACAACAAAAAACAACAAACAAACAAACAAAAAACAGATTCCAAAAAATGAGGATAGTGTAAGAAGCCTCTGGTTCAACTTCAAGCATACCAACATTCACATCATGGGGTTGCTGAAAGGAGAAGAGACATAGCAAGGAATTGAAAACCTATTTTAAAAAACAATAACAAAAATATCCCCTAACCAGCTGGAAAAAAAAAGAACATACAAGTACAGGAAGTGCAGAGAGTTCTAAGCAAGATGAAACCAAAGAGGCCCACATCAAAACACATCATATTTAAAATGCCAAAGTTAACAACAAAGAGAAACTCAAAAGCAGCAAGAGAAAAGCAGCTAGTTCCCTACAGGGGAGCCCAGTAAGACAGTGAGCTGATTTCCTAACAGAACCTTTTCAGGCCAGAAGGAATTGGCAAGAAATATCCAAAGTGATAAAAAGTAAGGACCCACAACCAAGATTACTATACCCAGCAAAGCTATCATTTAGAATCAAAGGATATATAAAGAGCTTCCCAGACAAGG
This sequence comes from Ia io, assembly GCA_025583905.1. Taxonomy (NCBI): domain Eukaryota; kingdom Metazoa; phylum Chordata; class Mammalia; order Chiroptera; family Vespertilionidae; genus Ia; species Ia io. The sequence continues at coordinate 19,021,457 of JAJQQW010000009.1, read as the reverse complement.
AAAAGCTAAAGGAGTTCATAACCACCAAACCAGTATTACATGAAATGTTAAAGGGTCTTCTTCAAGAAGAAGAAAATTAAAAATATGAACAATGAAATGGCAATAAATACATATCTGTCAACAATTACTTTAAATGCAAATAGAATAAATGTTACAATCAAAAGACATGTGGTGACTGAATGGATAACAAAACAAGACCCATACATATGCTGTCCACGAGAGATTGTTCATGCTGAGGTTGAAGCCTCATGATGGCTGGTACCATGGATCTGTCTCTCGCCCAGTGGGGTGAGGAGCTGGGCCCTCCCTGGAGAAGAAACCTGGGTTCCCCAAGATATGTGATCAGTGCTGGGGCCCCGCCAGCAGGTGAGGGGATCCCAAGGCAGGTGCTGGACATAGAGGCCATGGGGGCATAGGCTAACAAGGAGACAGAACTGCTTGGCCCCGGAGGATGGCTGGTTAGCCAGAGATGTGTAAGATTCCTCAGGGAAGGAGCAACCTAAGACAGGTACAGTCGCAGAGGAGCCATCAGGAGAGAACTTGGGGGTCAACAGAGGTGGGGCACAGACCCTCAACCCCCCAACTTTGCAGGGGCATGAACCCTCACCCTTTCTGAGGGAGGTCTCCTGCCCCCATGGCTTCTTCGCTCCCCATGCCCAGCTCAAATTGGGACCCAGGTAACAGAGAGAGACTTGGCCAACAGCAGCTGCACTCTCACTGCAACAAGACTTGTTTGAGTTGTCTTGTACCCATGGTGTGGGGAAGTGGGTTTTTGATATCTAAATCCAGCCTAGCACCAGGAATGCTCAGTGCCTACTCAAAAAGGCAAATAATCCTTTCCACTAATGTTTACAGGGTAAAATAAGATTGTTGTTAGAGTATTAAATTTGACAGTAAAATAGTAGTCAAGTTTTCAGGCTAATTTAAATTGGCTAATTGAAATAAGCGAATATTCTAGAAAAATTAATTGTACTGGACAAAAAAGCTGTTCCTAAAGTGTTAACTAAAATTTTTATTGGTAGTTCATCTTATGGTAAAATTGCTTAACATGTAATGAACCTAAAGCAGTCATATTTTAGTGCAAGAATTAAAATTTAACCTTTTGTACTCAGATGTTGAGTGTGACTTGACACGGTTAGCATCGGTAGCAGGAATTGAGGAAAAAGCAAGCAAGTGCAAAGGGTTAAAAGCAATCAAGACTACATTATAAAATTTCCAAAAGCCTCCTAATATTTAAATCAAAAAAGGGGGGATAGTAGAAGAATATCATGTATGGAAAAATATCCTGTAAGTAGATTACATCTAGAAAATTTTTACTTTAGAAAATTAACTTTCATTTGTAATGCTAAAAGCAAGACATCCATGTAAAACATACATGGTGTCAAAACAAGCCAAAGGAAAATCGTTTGGGCAAAAAATGAAAAAGGATCACAAGTCAAATTTATAGAAAAGATTCCTTTATTAACTTTTGGTCGAGAATATGTTTGTATATTTTCAGAAAACAACTCCGAGACCATGTGGATTCCTGCAACAGAAAGGAATTGACAGGACTGCTCCAGCCATGAAGACAGAAGAGAAACAGTCCGGAGATGGAAGATGCTGACGACACCCTGCCATATTAGCAGTCAGCAGCTGTGTGTTGCTGCAGGTTGCCCAGGACCAAACCAGAGAGGGTCGGACCTGCATTACCACCATTTGTCCATCATCCAGAACTGAAATATCATTGCTGACATGTACACGTAAGGAACTGTTTGACATTGAAATTGGGACTCAAAAGAACTGTTGGCCCAGAAAGAAATTCACTACAGACTGATTCATTTGCCTCTCAGCATAACCATTTTTGCTTGTCTCATTTTCGTTTCTTATAAGTGTATTTCTAGTTTCACATGAGCTCACTCATCTGGGGGAAGTGATGAACAACATGGACTGATGAACAAGAACAGACCTGGAAACAGGGAAGCATCGATCAGACTGTTGGACCTTAGAGGGAGGGTAGGGGAGGGTGGGGATAAGGGGGAGAGATCAACCAAAGGACTTGTGTGCATGCATATGAGCCTAACCAGTGGTCATGGACAACGGGGGAGGTGGGGACATGCATGGGGAGGGGTTTGGGATGGGAATGGGGGGGATGAGGACAAATATGTGATACCTTAATCAATAAAAAAATTTAAAAAAAAAAAAGAAAGAAAGAAAAAAAAACACACAGACTGAAAGTAAAAGGGTGGGAAAATATATTTCATGAAAATGGAAATAAAACAAAACAAAAAAGCTAGGCTGGCAATGCTTCTGCTAGAAAAAATAGAATTTAAAACAAAGGCTATCACAAGAGACATAGAAGGTCCCAACAATTCCACTTTTGGGTATTTATAAAAATAAGAACAAAAACAAAAACAATAATAAAAACACCCCTAAATTAAAAAACAAACAAACATATACATAGTGTATGTTTACTGTATCATTATTTACAACTAGTGGCCCGGTGCATGGATTCATGCACATTGAAAGGAAATTAATTAGAAGAAATATATATATATATATATATATATATATATATTGATTCACAGTTTACCATAGCTAAGATTTGGAAACAGCCTAAGTGTCCATCAGCAGATTAAAAAACGGTGGTACATCTAACCGAAACCGGTTTGGCTCAGTGGATAGAGTGTCGGCCTGCGGACTCAAGGGTCCCGGGTTCGATTCCGGTCAAGAGCATGTACCTTGGTTGTGGGCACATCCCCAGTAGGGGGTGTGCAAGAGGCAGCTGATCGATGTTTCTCTCTCATTGATGTTTCTAACTCTCTATCCCTCTCTCTTCCTCTCTGTAAAAAATCAATAAAATATATTAAAAAAAATAAAATAAAAAAATAAAAATAAAAAACGGTGGTACATCTACACAATGGAGTACTATGCTGTGGTAAAAAAGAAATTCTTACCATTTGCAACAGCAAGGATGGAACTAGAAGAAATATTTTAATACCACTATTCACCCTTTTTCTATAATAGGAGTGTCAATCAAATCCACGATCGACAATGACAGATTGAAACATGAGCGTGCAATTGGCGCCAGTGACAGCTTTTTATGTATCACGCATGCACGAGTCAACTTAGTCTTTTATATCTATAATAATAATAGAGGAATATGCAAATTGTCCAGGACACCATCATATAACAACTGTTCAGCAGGTGGCATGTGCAGCAGGAGCGCATGGGCGGGGACTGCCATCACCAGGAGGGCCTCTGCACAGCCCGGCCCGGGAGCAGCCCCTGACAGAGGCACATGGAGGCCTGCCCAGCACTAACGTGACATTGCCTGCATGCGTCCCTGCCCAGCGCTGATATGATGCTGCCTGCGTGTGTCCCCAGCTGGGGACGTGCCACTGCCTGTGTGTGTCCCTGGCCTTTAGGGGGATCAGGCCAGGAGGGGAGCATAGATAGGCAGTTAGGACGATCAGGCCAGGAGCGGAGAGCAGTTGGGACTATCAGGCTGGCAGGGGAGCAGTTAGGGGCATCAGGCAGGCAGGCTGGTGAGCGGTTAGGAGCCAGTGGTTCCAGATTGTGAAAGGGATCCCAGATTGGAGAGGGTGCAGGCCGGGCTGAAGGACCCCCCTCCCATGCACGAATTTTGTGTACTGGGCCTCTAATATATAGAATAAACTTGTTTAATTAGACCTGCTTTCTGATTTAGCTAAACTTTTTTCAGCCCAGTGAAGCACCCCAACTTCTCTTTCAGGTAATTGTCAGCAAAACAACAGTAAATATCAACAGGAAGCACATTATTATTGTAGATCAGGCAGTGAGAACAAAGGGTAAAATATTTAACTGTAGCAGTGTCTGACTATATTCTGCGTAGTGAGAAAACCTGAAGTCATTTTCAAGGTCCACCATTTCTTACTTCTTTTCAGTTGGATCAAGCGTCTAAACTTTCTAAATATGCATTTTCCAGCTAATGAAAAGAAAAAAAATATTCTACCAAGCCTCCTATCTATCTACTCTAGGACTTCTGTGAGGATCAAATGAGATGAGACATGGGAAAATGCTTCACAGACATTTGGTTAAAGTGTAAAATGTTTGCACCTGTCTAAAGTGTTTCTGGGCTGAAGAAACTCCAAAGGAGGCTAGTCGCTAGGGAGAGGAAGCCCGGTGTTGCTACATGACATTATTACCCAGTGCCCACAGCGACTGTTTCTGGGCAGGGCTGGGCTGTGGGCTGCATTTTGCACCATGGGGTCTTGGCAGCATTGTCGCTCTGGGGTGGTGGCAGGGCCTGTGTCCCACTTGGGGGAAGTCAAGTGTTGCTTTGCTGGGGCCAGGTCCATGGTGCCATTTCTTTATAAATGGCCAGTGCACATCATGGCAGCTTCTGCATTGAGCGTCTGCCCCCTGGTGGTCAGTGTGCATCATAGTGACCAGTCAGATGGTCGGAGGGACACTTAGCATATTAACCTTTTATATATATATACTAGAGGCCCAGTGCATGACATTCGTGCCCTGGGGGGAGGGGGTCCCTCAGCCTAGCCAGCACCCTATCACAGTGAGGGACTTCTCAGGGGATGTCAGCCTGCTGGCTTAGGCCCACTCTCTGTGGGGTCCTTAGTGCTGCCACAGAGGCAGAAGAGGCTCCTGCCAACTGCGCTCGCCAGCTGTGAGCCCGGCTTCTGGCTGAGTGGTGCTCCCCCTGTGAGAGTGCACTTATCACCAGGGGGCAGCTTCTTCACTGAGTGTCTGCCCCCTGGTGGTCAGTGCTTGTCATAGTGACTGGTCATTCTGCCATTCAGTCGATTTGCACATTAGGGTTTTATTATATATGATAGATAGACAAGATATGGAATCAACTTAAGCATCAATCATAGATGAATGGGTATTGAAGTGATGTATATATACAATGGAATATGATAACCATAAAAAAATGAAATCTTGCCATCTGCAACAACAGGGATGGACCTAGAGGGTATTATGCCAAATGAAATAAGTCAGACAGAGAAAGACAAATGCAAGATGTTTTTACTTATATGTGAAATCTAAAAAACAAAAACAAACAAGCAGAACAGAAATGGAAAATAATAAATAAATAAAATACAAGAATAAACTCTATGATTTGCAATTTCACACCTGTAAACCTACTTTTGCACCACGTTGCAGATACAGAGAATATTTTATGGTTGCCAGATGGGAGAGGGGTTGGAGGGATGGCTGCAAAGGTGAAAGGATTTAGCAATACAAATTGGTAGTTACAGAATAGTCACCAGGATGTAATGTACAGCACACAGAATACAGGCAATAATATTTTAATAACTATTTGTGGTGTCAGATGGGTACTAGGTTTATCAAGGTGATTACTTTGTCAGTTATATAAATGATAAATGTCTACTAATGGGGTTGTATGCCTGAAACTAATGTAGTAATGTATTTCAACTGTAATTTAATTTTTTTTAAAAATGACAGACAACAACATCTGGTTTAATTCAATTTTCATTTTGTAAACTCAACATAAAAACACTTTTTTAGCTTTTAGGGAAATATATTAATTCACTGGTGGGTTTTTTTCCATTTTGGCTTATTTTCCTCTATCTCATTCTTTCAGCTTTATTGAAATATAATTGATATATAACATTGTGTAATTTTAAGGTGATGATTTGATGCACATATATTGTGGGATGATTACTACATACCTTTTGCTCTTTTGTGGTGTGAATATTTAAGATTTGCTTTTCAAGTATATAAGATAGTATTGTCCTATCTAATAAAAGAGTAACATGCAAATTGACCGTACCTCCGCTACGCCCACAAGCCACGCCCACAAGCCAATCAGGAGCGAGTATGCAAATTGACCCAACCAAGATAGCTGCAGCCATGGAGCAAGCAGGAGGCTTGGGTTTCCCTGGCAATGGAGGAAGCCAAGCTTTCTGCCTGCCCTGGCCTGCCCTGGCCTCCGCTCAAGGCTACAAAGTTTCAATTATAGAAGATAAATAAATCCCAACAAAAATGGCTGCAGCCACAGAGTGAGCAAGAGGCTTGGGTTTCCCCGGTGATGGAGGAAGCCAAACTTCGTGGCCTGCTCTGGCCTCCGCTCAAGGCTACAAAGTTACAATTATAGAAGATAAATAAATCCCAGATACCAGGGCCTCCGCTTGGGCCGCTGGAGGGCGTGGCCGGCCTGCAAACCACCACAGGCCCCTCTCCCAGGCCACCCCATGCCCCAAGGGAACCTCCACACTGATCCAGGACACCCTTTGGGCAAACCAGCTGGTCCCCACCCATGCATCAAGCCTCTATCCTATCTAATCCTATCTAATAAAAGAGTAATATGCAAATTGACCATCATACCAACATGCAAGATGGCTGCCCCCATGTAGCCAAAGATGGCTCCCCCAAGTGGACACAAGATGGCCACCACAAGATGGCCAGCAGGGGTGGGCAGTTGGGAGGGACCAGGCCTGCAAGGGAGGACAGTTAGGGGCAATCAGGCTGGCAGGGAAATGGTTAGGGTGTGATCAGGCTGGCAGGCAGAAGTGGTTAGGGGAAATCGGGAAGGCAGGCAGGCGAGCAGTTGGGAGCCAGCAGCCCTGGATTGTGAGAGGGATGTCAGGCTGCCCGTTTAGGCCCGATCCCAGTAGGGCCTAAACGGGCAGTCAGACATCCCTCAAGGTGTCCCAGATTGGAGAGGGTGCAGGCTGGGCTGAGGGACACACACCCCCATGCATGAATTTCATGCACCAGGCCTCTAGTTAACTATAGTTACCATGCTATGCATTAGACCTCCTTATTTGTCTTATAAGTGGAAGCTTATACCCTTTGACCAACATCTCCACATTTTTCCCATCCTTCAGCTCCTGACTACCACAATCTACTCTCTGTTTCTATGTGTTTGGCTCTTTTAGATTCCACACGTAAATGAGATTATACAGTATTTTTTTTCTTTCTCTGACTTATTTCACATACCATCATGCCTTCAAAGTCCATCCATGTTGTAGCAAATAGCAGGATTTCCTTCTTTTTATAGCTGAATAGTATTTTATCATGTTTCTATACCACTTTTTTTAATCTATTCATTCATCGGTGGACACTTACACTGTTTCAATGTCCTGGCTATTTGAATATGGCTACAATGAACCTGAGGGTATAGATACCTAGGTGATTCAATACCTTTTCTGCCTTAATGCTCTTCTTTTTCTGTGAAGTTTTTGTGGACTCTTCTTTCTGTTCCCAAACCACTAAATGATGGAATAACAATGACTCAAGCCTCTTACCACTTGTTTTGTCTAGCTTCTCTAAGTTCCTAGGTGATCTCTTACAGTCTCATGCTCTACAATGACATCTATAAGTCCTACATTAATAGGATTATTAACTGATGAATTCCACATTGGTATCTCTGGCACTGACTTTCTCCTAATATCCAACTTATTTTTTCTTTCCAAATTTTTATTCAACACTTTGGTGCCCAATAGGCATGTTAAACTTATAATCAAAGAAGACTCAACAGCTATGTAACCCATATTTAAGCTATGGGAAAAATAAGAGGCATTTATCATTCCTATTGTCCCCTTACATCCCACATACTACTCAGTAGAATATCTGCTATAGATTCAAGATATAACTGAGCTCAAACACTTCTCATTGTCCCTGACACCCTAACTCATACAGAGCAAGCCACTCATTTTTCTCCTGAGTATTTGAAAAATTGTACAAGGCTCTGAGACTTTCACTCTTCCTCTTTAAAGTCTATTTTCCACATAATAACTAGAGTGATCTTAAAAAAAAAATCAGATTATGTCTCTCTACTTCTCACCTAAGACAGTTTCCCACTATATTTAAAATAAAATTAAAGTGTCTTACTATGGCAAATCCAAAACCAACTGACCTTACCTACCTCTAGAATCTCCCCTAACAGTTTCTGTCTTCATTCCCTCCACACCAGCCACAATATCCTTCTAAAACCTATGAACTTCGTTCCAACCTAAGGGCTATTATGCTTTAATTTTTATTCACTGTAAACATTTTCAAAATAATCTCCACAATGACTATGCCTTCATTTTCATGTCTTCAGAAAGGTGTCCTCCACAGAAAGCTTTCCCATGTCCATATTACTGAAAGTAGTATCTCACCATCATTCAGGTAAAGTGTTACATATTTTGTCCAAACACTGAGAAAAATTTCAACCTCTAATATACTTTGTGTATCACCTTAGCATTTAGCATTTCTTGATTATACCTACATAATAAAAGCCTAAGAGACCATTATGGCAGAATGACTGGTCACTATGATGTGCATTGACCACCAGGTGACAGACACTCAATGCAGGAGCTTCCCCTGGTGGTCAATGCACTCCCACAGGGGGAGCGCCACTGAGCCAGAAGCCGGGATCATGGCTGGCAAGTGCAGCGGTAGTGGTGGGAGCCTCTCCCACCTCTGTGGCAGTGCTAAGGAGCAGCAAGCCAAGCAGTAAGGAGCCTGCTGCTAAGGAGCAGGAAGCTGAGTGGTAAGGAGCGAGCAGACAGGCGGTAAGGAGCAAGAGATCCCAGGTTGCAAGAGGGATGTCTGACTGCAGGCTTAGGTATTGGACCTAAGCTGGCAGTAGGACATCCCCCGAGGGGTCCCGGACTGCCAGAGGGTGCACGAATTTCATGCACTGGGACTATAGTGTATTTATAAGAATAATGTCAGTCTCCCTCATAAGTATGTGAGCTCTCAATGACAGGACCAATATCCTCTGTTCCCTGATTATTCTGTGCCTACACCAGTACCTGGCTTTAAGTAGGACTTGATAAAATTATTTTGAACAAACACACATGGAATGAATAAAACAAAGTACTTGATGATCATGAAATCTTTAGTAAAGATATTTTATAATATATTTAACATGCACAAATTTAAATTTGGGACAGGCATAAAACCAGCAAACACACAAAAACACACACACATACACACACACACAATAAAACAAAGTAAATGAAAGAACAATAAAAATGAAAAAAAAAATCAGGAGACTACACGTGAGAGAGCTCTAGCAAGTTAAATAGTTTGTGGTGTCCAGCAAACCTGCTTTTTAATAAGTTTATGCCCAGAAGTGAGCTGTAAAAAAAAAAAAAAAAAAAAAAAAAAGGTTAGTCTGCTATCTCTGCCAGCCTCAGCTTTCATGTATCATAGGGAGAACACCTTATATTGCTAAAGATGTAATTCCAGTAAAGTTTTTATACTTCTTTTTTTCCCCCCTTGTAAATAAACACTAGCCAACCACTTCCTCTGGCAATCAATCAAAGACAAGATGATTCCAATGCTGGACTAAATCCTGGCTATTTAGAGCTAATGAGAGAGAATTTGACTCTCTAACATGGCAACTTTGTAAGAGCTTTGTTTAGAACATATTTTTAATCCATTTATTAAGAAGTAATTAAATAAGTATTTATATAGTGCCTACTACATGCTGGGCACATCAGATGCTAAGATTAGAGCAGTGAATTGAACAAAGTCACAGTCCTTAAGAAACTTACATTCTAAAGAAAGAGGACAGATAATATATAGTATGTCAAATGGTGATAAATTATCTGAAGAAAATGAATCATGTTAAGAGGGATAGGATACTTAGTTGAACACCCTTTTCTGAGAACTGATTAAGCATACAACATCTCAGACTGCCTTAATACTGTTCAGAAATGTCTTCATATATAACTTAACATCACACACATAGAAAAATACCTTTCATTTTGTGAAAATAGCTACTGAAGTTCATGTTTATATGATGGGGTGTTCTCTATAATCTACACTAATAAAAGAAAAACATGCAAATTGACTGTACTCTGCTATGCCCACCAGCCAATCAGGAGTGAGTATGCAAATTAACTCAACAAAGATGGTGGCAGACACAGAGCTGGAGCAAGCAGGAGGCTTGTGTTGCCCCCAGCGATGGAGGAAGCCAAGCTTCCTGCCTGCCCTGGCCACCACTGAAGGAGGGGCTAGGAGCCTGGGTCGCCAGGGGGCGAGACCATCCTGAAAATGGCCCTCAGCCCCTTACCCGGGCTGGCCACACCCCCATGGGGTGAAGGTCCCCACTAGGGAGCTTGGCCAGCCTGCAAACAGCCATCAGCCCCTCACTCAGGCTGACCAGGCACCCAGTGGGGACCCCACCCTGAAGGGGGTGTGGCCAGCTTGAAAACAGCCCTCAGCCCCTCACCCAAGCTGGCCATACCCCCACCAGTGGGGACGCTCACCCCATGGGGGCATGGGCAGCCTGCAAACCACCACAGGCCCCTCACCCAGGCCGCCCCACGCCCAAAGGGAACCCCTACCCTGATCAGGGACACCCTTCAGGGCAAACCAGCTGGCCCCCACCCGTGCAACCAGGCCTCTATCTATACTAATAAAAGGGTAGTATACTAATTAGACTGGGAGACCTTCCAGGAGACCTTCCAGACGTTCTTCTGGACAAAGCCATGGTGGTGGGGTCAAGGTAGAGGAGGTTAGAGGCCAAGAGGGGAGGACAGTTGTGGGTGATCAAGCCAGGATGGGACGGCAGTTGTGGGTGATCAGGCCAGTGGAGGGGGCCGTTGGAGGTGATCAGGCCAGCAGGGGGAGGGCAGTTGGGGGTGAGCAGGGCAGTGGGGAGGGCAGGTGGGGGCGAGCAGGCCAGTAGGGGGGCAGCTGGGGGCAAGCACGCTGGCACAGGGGGCAGTTGGGGGTGATCAGGCTGGCAAGGGGGGCATTTAGGGGCGAGCAGGCCGGCAGGCAGAGTGGTTAGGGGCAATCAGGTAGGCAGGCAGGTGAGTGGTTAGGAGCCAGAAGTTCTGGATTGTGAGAGGGTTGTCCGACTGCTGGTTTAGTCCCAATCTCTGTAAACTGGCAGTAGGACATCCTTCGAGGGGTCCCAGATTGGAGAGGGTGCAGGCTGGGCTGAGAGACACCCCCAACCCGGGCATGAATTTCATGCACCGGGCCACTAGTCTATACTAATAAGAGGCTAACTTGCTAAATTAGACTGGATAGATCGGACTTCTTCTGGATGTCCTTCTGGACAAAGCTGCAGCTGCGAGGGCCGAGACAAGCTGCAATAGCGGGGAGGGTCCATCACAGAGCCCCAGCCTGTGGGCAGGGCCTCCCTCTGTGCAGCATTGATCACAGAGCCCTGGCAGGGTGGGCAGGGCAGGCAGGGCCTCCCTGTGGGTGGTGATCAATGGTGGAGGCCAGACTGGGAGGACAGGGCCTCCATCACAGAGCCTTGGCAGGGTGGAGATGAATGGCAGAGACCTGGACTGGTGGGAAGGGCCTCCCTTAGCTCTGTGATTAACCCCAGAGCCCCAGAAGGGTGAGCATGGCCTCCCTGTGGGCAGGGATCAATGGCGGAGCCCAGGCCACATGGTAGGGGCCTCCCTCTGCTCTGTGATTGATTGCAGAGCCCCAGCAAGGTGGGCAGGGCCTTTCTCTGCACAACAGGGATCACAGAACCTGGGCAGGGTAGGTAGGGCCTCCCGCTGTGCTGGCTACCATCAATCACAGAGCCCCAGCATTGTGGGCAGGGCCACCCTCTGTGGGGCATCAATCTGGGGGCTCCCAGACTGCCAGAAGATGCAGGCAAGCCTGAGGGACTCCCCCGAGTGCACACATTTTGTGTACTGGGCCTCTAGTTTACTATATAATTACTAGAGGCCTGGTGCATGAAATCTGTGCCTGGGGCGGAGGGTCCCCTCAGCCCAGCCTGCACCCTCTCCAATCTGGAACCCCTTGGGGGATGTCCAACTGCTGGTTTAGTCCTAAACCGGCAGTCAGACATCCCTCTCACAATCATGGACTGCTGGCTCCTAATCACTCACCTGTCTGCCTGCCTGGTCACCACTAACTGCCTCCCCCCCACCAGCCTGATTGTCCCTCACTGCCTCTGTGTGCTGGCCTGATTGCACCTAACTGCTCCCCCTGCTGTCCTGGTCACTCCTAACTGCCCCCCTGGCCAGCCTGGTTGCCCCCAACTCTCTCCCCCCACCAGCCTGGTCACCCCAACTGCCCCCCTCTGCCAGCCTGGTCACCGCTAACTGCCCCCACCCCCCGCCGGCCTGGTTGCCCCACGCAGCCTGCTTGTTCAGTTATTTGGTCGTCCCTCACTAACCCCTCTGCCGGCCTGGTCATAGGCAGCCATCTTGTGAGGGCATGATGATCAATTTGCATATTACCTCTTTATTATATAGGATTATTATTTCTGGAAGTCCAGATCATAATTATTTTAACCAAACTTATTGAGATATAATTTGCACTTAATAAGCTAAACCAATTTAAAGTATACCAATCAAAGGGGATTTTATCAAATATATATACCTGTGAAACCACCACCGCAATCAAGCTACAAATATTTCCATCATGACAGAAATTTTCATGGAACCGAGCTCTTTGCTCAGTTGTAGTAACAAGGGTTACCACAAGTGTTTTGATTTATTTTTTTTCTCTGCTCTGACGTGTGTGTGTTTGTGTGTGTGTGTGTGTGTGTGTGTGTGTGTGTGTAATAAGTAATATCCTACCTAATAATAGACAAATATGCAAATTGACCATACCTCTGACACACCCACAAGCCATGCCCACAAGCCATGCCCACCATCCAATCAGAGCGAGCATGCAAATTAACCCAAACCAAGATGGCTACAGCCACAGAGAGCAAGATTTCCTAGGTAACAGAGGAAGCCAAGCTTTCTGCCTGCCCTTGCCAGGCCTAAGCCTCCACTCAAGCTACAAAATTTCAATTATAGAAGGTAAACAAATTCAAACAAATGGCGGCAGAATGGAGCTTGAGAGAGCAGGCCAGGGTTGCCGCTGGCAACAGGGGAAGCAAAGCTTTCCGCACACCCTGGCCAGGCCCACCCGCTTAAGGCAACAAAGTTTCAATTATAACCCCAACAGAAATGGCTGCCGGCCTCGAAGGGAGCCCCAGGCTTGGCTCTGCTCCAGGCTACAAAGTTTCAATTGTAGAAGGAAAATAAATTCCAGATACCAGGGCCTCTGCTTGGGTTGCCAGGGGGCATGGCTGGCCTGCAAACCACCACAGGCCCCTCGCTCAGGCCGCCCCATGCCCCAAGGGAATTCCCTACCTGATCCAAGACACCCTTCAGGACAAACCAGCTGGCCCCCACCCCTGTACCAGGCCTCTATCCTATCTAATAAAAGAGTAATATGCAGATTGATCATCACTGCAACACACAATATAGCTGCCCCCATGTGGTCAAAGATCCTGCCCCCATGTGGACCACAAGATGGCCAGCAGGAGAGGGCAGTTGGGAGGCACCCGGCCTGCAAGGGAGGGCAGTTGCGAAGGACCAGGCTTGCAAGGGAGGGCAGTTGGAGGTGATCAACCCTGCAGGAGAGGGCAGTTAGGGGTGACCAGGCCGGCAGAGGAGGGAAGTTGGGGGCAAACAGGCTGGCAGCAGAGTGGTTAGGGGGTGATCAGGCTGGCAGGCAGAAGCGGTTAGGGGCAATCAGGAAGGCAGGAAGGCAAGCAGTTGGGAGCCAGCAGTCCTGGATTGTGAGAGTGATGTCCGACTGCCCGTTTAGGCCCGATCTCAGGATCGGGCCTAAACGGGCAGTCGGACATCACTTGAGGGGTCCCATATTGGAGAGGGTACAGGCTGGGCTGAGGGACACCCCCCTCCATGCATGAATTTTGTGAACCAGGCCTCTAGTATTTAATAAGTTCTAACAAAGTGGAATAAAGCAGAAATTTCACTCCTCATTTTGTTGTTTATTTTCCTGGATCCCATTCAACCACCATTAGATAAGAGCTTTTTTTGTATGTACATAAGTGTTTTCTATAGTTATCCATATGCAAACGCAGGAAATGCAAATATATATACTTACTTTTCACCTTTTTGTATAAAATTAACATATTACATATGCTATATTATACCTTCCTTTTTTCATCTTATAATTTTTCCATATAGGTGAATAGAATCCTTTCTCATTCTTCCTTAGGGCTGCCCAATATTATTTCATATTGATGTGCTGTAACGTATTTAAGTAATCTTCTGCTGATAGACATTTGGGTTGTTTCCATTTCTTTGCTATTACAAACAATGCCACAATGACTGACTTGAGCATTTATCTTTTGCATGCGTGCTCAGAGAATCTGAAAGATGAATTCCCATAAGTGTAATTGCTGGTCAGAGGGTACATAAATTTGTTATATTGATAGATAATGACAAATATTTCTCTTCAGGGAGGAGCCTACTTATATTGCCACCAGAAATACATGAACATACTGCTTTCTACCCAGCCTTGCCAACAGAATACATTACCAAATTTAGCGATTTTTGCTAAATTGATAGGTGTAGCATAATATCCTAATATGGTTTTCATTTGCATTTTTTTTCTGATGAGGATCAAGACTAACATTAATAATTATTTAGAAAATCAAAGAAACTAACCTTTCCTTAATTGCTCAGTTCATGATGAAAGTCTATTTGACATGTTGCTCACACCTGACCAAGACAGTCCATGATCAATGCAATAGTCTTAACTCATTAAACCTCAATTAGTATTTTTATTTCAATAAATAAATGTTTCCTTTAATTCAAAGAAGTTTCTTATTAATTTTTCTAATGGCAAAAAAAAACATTAGAAACAAATTTTAAAATTTCAGAAACTGCTGTCAATGCTGCACTATTTAATAAAATGTCCCCATTTTATTCCCATAACATACATCAATCGACAACTCACTTAAAGAGAATGGAGTTTACAAGTAGAGAAAGATGTGAACATAAAACTATACAGCAATAAAATAAATAAATTAGTCAAATTGCTAGCCATAATTTAAACACATCCTTCTGTTTTCTACCTGAAAAAATGCAGACATATTAGAGAGAAAAAAGAAAAATAAAATTGAGGAAATCCCTCAAACAATATTTAAGGTATAGCCTTGATGTGATAAAAAAAATATTATCAAACCATACAAATAAAAATTTGAAATTTACCAATTGTACAATTAACTAAGTACTCTTTATAATATTTCCTTGCCCTATGAAGTTATGGCTTTAAATAGTCGATTCAAATTTAAGAAGTTTTCTCCTTCTCTATATTTGTAGTAACCCAACTTAAAACAATATC
This sequence comes from Ia io, assembly GCA_025583905.1. Classification (NCBI taxonomy): domain Eukaryota; kingdom Metazoa; phylum Chordata; class Mammalia; order Chiroptera; family Vespertilionidae; genus Ia; species Ia io. Next base: position 19,006,388 of record JAJQQW010000009.1, on the reverse strand, counting down.
ACCTGTAGTTTCCAGTGATAAGTATGTGAATATCATTTAGAATACAAGCTTTCCAAATTTATTTGCCTGTGTTAGATGGTAATTGTCCAGATGAAAATCTTCTGTAGAACAATTTAAGTTTCATCTCCTGGGAGAAAAGAGAAGCCTAGGATACAGACAAAAGTCATGGTTGGTAGATGCTATTGAATGTTTATAAAATCAAACAGAACAGATGGGAAAACATCAGAGTGCTGGACTACCTGTGCACAAGTGGGCAGCTGTGCTTTGTCTAGGAGAAGAGATGAGCACAGTGATCATCCTCAAAGGCAGCAGTCTCTTAAGTTTTACTTCAAGGAAATGGTGAAATAGGATTTTGAATCATACAGAGCTCAGGAATCAGACACACTGTCCTTGTGTGATACAAGTGATGTTTACCTAGAAAACACACAGGAGGCAGGTTAGAAACAAGTTTGACTCTAAAGCCAACCCAAGTGTGTTTGTGTGTTTAATTTTTGCCTTTATAAGCTTCTAAAACATCTTACTGGAGTTTTAAAAATACAAGTGGTAACAAATACATATGATTGCTTTTAGGATAAAACCAATATATGTGTAAACTATTCTACCATCACATATTACTCTCTAACACTTTGGATCACTCGGTGCTATGCAGAGAAAGAAATTCCCAACCGAAGAGACTCAGCTAAGCACCTGCCATCTGAAGCCACATGCTTGTTGACTGCTGGGAAGTTGTGAGCTGTGGGAGATTTGGGAGCTACACTGGGCTCAGCCAAGCCTGCTATCACCTGCTTCATGGTTTTTGAGAGAGGAACCAAGGATGCAAATTCTCCAATCTGGCTAATTAAGGAGGTGTAAACAGGGATAGAAATCCCCTTCTCTCCCATCTCAGCCAGCGCTGCCAGCACCGAGGCTGCAGGTGGCAAAATAAAGAGCCTTCCAGGTCACGGGAACTTTTAAGTGGCTGCCAAGGAAAATAGTCCTGTCCTTCACAGCACTTCCGTGAAAGTGGTGGAGAGTGGCGGAAAATGGCAAACAGTTATGGACTCGAATGTCAACTGACACTCAGTAAGGCTCAGGGACAAAGCTTATCTTCTTTAGCAGCAAGATTATTACTCATGGTTTTTGCACTCTGCTGTGCCCTAGGGGAAGAATACCAATATTGGGAAGAAATAGGTGTTCAGAATATGATAAAGTTCACACTTGATCAGATAGAATCATTTGCATTTCTTTGAATAATTTATAATTCATGCATATTTTTCTGTGCAGAGCCTGTTTGATTTTTCTTCCCTAAAATGTATGCAGCTGATACAGTAGTTAAGTTCTGGTAACAAATAATTGGTAATAATTCTAGAGACATACACGGTGATTATTTATTTCTCTTCTGAATCTTAGTTACTTTATCTACTTAAATTTTTCATTTGTGTGACCTACAATGGGTTCATACTGTCCAAATAGGGTCCCTTAACACAAATCACAGACAACTAAAAGAAATGTATGAGTTGGGCTGGTGTCAGTAATATGGAATGATAGAGATAATGGCAAACTACATATGGGTATTTAAAATATTTATTTGAAGGGTCCTTTCTCAGGCTTAATGCAGTTTCCTTTTACTACTACTGCCACTTGGAACTACACCCAATACCTTCACCTGTAACAGCTGTCTCCAATTAATTTTCCATTGAGAGATCTTTTCCTCCAAATCTGGCTGAAGAGGTGGAAAGATTATTCCACAATGTATTCTTCCTTAGTGCAGCTGAAACAAACACACAGAACATTTCATTTCAAGGCTGCTGTTGCTCATACTTAGGGGAAACGTGGTAGGTATCTTAATATATAAAAGCCTAAGTGACCGTCCGACCAGTAGCTATGACTCACACTGACCACCAGGGGGCAGACGCTCAACACAGGAGCTGCTGAGCTGTGGTGACTTGGCAGCTGCGATTCTTGAGTGTCACACCTGGAGCCAGAAAGGAGGGAGCCCGATCCCAGGGTGCAGCACCCAAGAACCACCCTCTGGCAATCAGGGACCCAGACAGTTTCAGCCCAATCCCCACAGGCCAGGCCGAGGGACCCCACCAGTGTATGAATCCATGCACCAGGCCTCTAATTACTAAATAAATTACAGAAATGGAGAAGCCACAGAATGTACAAATACTGAGAATCATGAGTGTGGTTTGGCACTTTCTGAATTTCTTACATGGTAACTGCATGTCACTGCAGACACCACACCACACCTGCGTGTACAAATCAACAACTTCCTTTCACACATTCCTGCTTGGCCAGGGGCTAGGCTTGTAATTAAGAATGGAAGGGGCAGAGATTTTCCCTCAGATAGAACTGGCAATTTTCACTTCTAAAGGTTTCAGATTGAGTCATAGGCAGGTTATAAATTCTTTACCAAGTTCAAGTTCTAGGATACTGTATGTATGCAGACACACATGCACACTTATTTACACACACACACACACACACACACACACAAACATGATCCTTTTCCTCTGCCCCCTCAAACAGGACATAGTTCTTGATTATTTCTGTATAATCATTAAGTACAGTTCATTTTACTGTAAATAAGACTCTCATTGATGGGGTGAAATTCTACACCCAGCTAGCTGAGCAAGAATAAAGAAAACTATTATTATTTGGTTTTCCAAATTCACCATCTGTGTCACCAGTGCCTAAAGACATAGTTTTGAAAACTCAGCTATTTTCTGGACTTCCTATCATGACATACTTTTAATATTAATAGCTATCTTTCCATTAAAATTATCAACAAATTAATGAGGCTGCATTTCCTAAGCATTCTATCTTACTTTTTCCTTAATGAAATATATCATACATTTGAGCATTAATAAATAGATCCCATTTAAAATGCTGCTTCTAAAATGACCTTCATGATTATTTTTCTTCCTCAATTTGACCAGGATTGACTGACAGAATTTTACCTTTAGAATCAGCCATTTTTCATCCTGGCTGGGTGGCTCAGTTGGTTGGAGCAGCATCCTGTGCACCAAAAGGTTGTGGGTTCCCTTCCAGGTTGGGGCACATACCTAGATTGTGGGTTCAATCACTGGTCAAGGCACATATGGGAAGCAACTGATGGATGTTTCTCTCTTACATCAATGTTTCTCTCTTTTTCTCTTTCTGAAATCAATAAACATATCCTCAGGTGAGAATTAAAAAAAAAAAAAAAAGAGCAGCCATTTTTCTAAACAAGTTTAAAATATATATTATGTTCACAATAGTGCTCTGATTGTTTTATATGTGATTGTCCTAACATAATAAATAAATAAAAAGATGCAATCCAATTGTTGTAGGCAGTTAGACAGACATGAACAGAGCAAGGATGATGGTCCAGGTACAGAAGGTCACCAGGGTGAAAAAACCCCAGTTGCCTAGCAAGGGACAACCAATTGTAGGGTGGGACCTCACCCCCAGGTTGACTTTTCCTCCTCCAGCATATTGCAGATCATACAGTTTGGACATCCTGACCTTTCCTCCCTAGAGATAACATCTAGGCCTCAGTTGCATTTTAGCTCTAGGCCTAGATAAGCAACAAAACCAGCCACTGGCTGATCTCAAGACCAGCTGCACTGGATAATGATTGCCCTGGTGCAGGCCAATTAATCAGTGGAGATCACAACCTGAAAGCATACAACTGGAAAACTGCTGAATATTCTATTGATCTTCCCCAGGGACCTCCCCAAAATCCCCACCCTTAAACCCCTTAAGATGGAGGTCCCAGTGTGCTCTCCCTGCTGGGAGCATGCCCATGCTTTTCCCTTTCCCTTTTCCCTCCTCCCCTCCCCACCATATTACAATATAGCATATGTAATATGTTAATTTTATACAAAAAGGTGAAAAGTAAGTATATATATATTTGCATTTCCTGCATTTGCATATGGATAACTATAGAAAACACTTATGTACATTAGCATTAGCTTCCTCACTCCCAAGCTCCAATGGCCCTTCCTTTACCTCTATAAGTTATTTCTTAAGCCCATTTATTCTAGAAATTACTTTTTCTACCTTTGTAATTTATCAAATAAATGTTCTTTACACTTTGGGTTTTGGTTCTGAATTCTTTCCTCGCCAGAACCCAAATACCAAGGTTGCTAAACCCAGGTTTGGTCTGCCCCCATGGGTTGGACACCTGGTTCCCATCCCTGTTGCTTACAACACAATGGAACATTATTACCAAATATTTTTATTCATTAAATAAATACTGTTAAATGAGGCTGGGACATTTTCATGACAAGACAAAGATATCTGTCCAGGGGCTTGCTAGAAGGGAGATAGATAATAACCAGTAAGTCATATAGTATATTTTAAGGGGATGAAAACTATAGAAAAAACAAAACAAATTAGGGCAAGGGATGTCGGAGTGTTGTTGGTGGGGCTGGGGGCTGGTTGCATTATTCACTATGCTGGCCTTGGTAGGCCTCACTGGGAAGGTGAAAATTGAGCCTAGACTTAAAATGAGGTGAGGAGTTAGAAAAATTCTTTTTGTACCCTCTAAAAATTAAATGGAAAACATATAATTAGCAGAAATCTATAAATAGAGAAATTTGATTATTTTTCAAGCTGTATTTAAAATAAAATAACAGGTATGTGGAATTAGTCATGCAAGTTTAGCAATAAAAATAAAATGTGTTCTGAGAAATCATAATAAATCAGTAGAAAGAGAAAATATAAGACTCAATTATCTGTTACTGCTCCTATTCCAACTAAAAACAATTACAATGTGATGGGAAATGTAATCAAATTATTCCCTTTAATTTCATGGTTGCCTAATTACTCTAAGCAGAAACCAAGCAACAGTTTACAGTGCATGAATATATTTAAATTAATTTTTATTTGAAAAGTAACAACACTCCTGAGCCCTCTATTATTAATTGGGATATTTACATTTCTAATTATAATATGTTGGGAAATAAATTTAATGTATTTCTTCACTAATCTATTATAGAATTATGCAATATGCATATAGGACCATATAAATCACATTCTGTTGTGCAAAACTCATTGTTTGAAATGGAACATACACCATTATTATTTGCTATCAAATTTCTAAGCTTTACTAAGTCACCGATAGAAAATGAGAGTATCTTCATTTCTTAATTTAGATGACAAATTTCATCTAGAGCCATATAAACTCTTTTATATAATTCTAAAAAAACATTTTATTTTTATTTTTAAAAATAATGTAACTTAATAATATACTTTAACTTATTTTGGTTCAATTGAATTTTTTTTTATTTTTATTTTTTTGCTTTATTAGGATGGGGCAAGGAAAGAAAAGAATGTTAAGCATCAGTCTACCACTTGGTATGTGTTACATTATCTCTTCCCAAAGTAGCTTAAAGAAGCAGAAATTCTGGACTTTAGTTTTACACATATGACAACAAATGCCGATTAGATGTAGAATAAAATGAGGGTGAAAAACATCCATTGGAAGCGGGAACATGGAAGTCAATATTTGTGACAATTCTTGGTGCCTTAATGTTTTCTCTTAAATTAATAGTCCTAATGTTAAAAGCCTTATTTTTTTCTTCTCAGTTGCTAAATATGTTTACAAATTATAAACAAAGTCAAATTGTATTCTACTTTTCTCATGAAAACACACACACACACACACATTTAACTCTACTGTTGGTCTGAACACGGTTTTAAATTTGACTTGATTTTTCTCTAATGAAATATTTTAGTTTAGCCATGAAAGACAAAATATAATAATAATAACAATAATGATGATGAAGCACTGGTGTTTTCTAGGAAGTTACCACTGTGCTGCTTTCCACAGGAATGCTATGTGGACTGTCCCCATTCTCTCAAAAATCCTACGCCACTGTCCACAGGCAAAGCTGCCAGCGGCAGAGATACGATCAGGTTATCTCACTCAATGCTGTATTTACCTATTGATATTTGGGGATTGAGTATAAGCAGGACATTTTCTTGGCCTCATAGGTAGTACTTCAGAAGAAATGCCCTTCTTGTCATCTTCTAACTTTTTTGTCTGATGTCTTGGCAGGAGTCTTTGTCCTTTCTCAGTTCTCTGGTATTTGGTGATTGAGTTCCTCTAGTCACTGCTTCTACTGCTTTTTAATTTCACAACAGATTCAGAGCACCACTCAAAGGTGATTTTCATTCCCCTCGACCTCATGTTTGAACTCCCAGAGGAGGTGCTAACTGAACCTGCAAATCATGATTCAGAACACCCCTCTCCTGTTAACCAGTCCTGCTCTTGAAACTGACTCGGTCTAGTGCCTGACACTGATGCCTGGTCCCCTCCATTGTGAGCAGGCTCCTGAGGGCACTGTGCAGAGTGCAGTGACCTTTCTGAGTTGCTTCTGGAAAGCTTTACTGGGAAGGAGGCTGTGAGCAAGAGGTTTGCTGAATGCTCAAGGGTTCTTCTCTGAAGATATCTGATTCACATTCACTGATTTGGGGCATTTTCCAAGTCGCAGACAACTATTTGCAATTACCATTGAGAAATTGCAAATGAAATGGAGAATGTATACATGACAGGGAACGAGATGTCCTAGGAAGAGTCTGTATAGAATGACAGGCAAAGACTGTTTTAACTCTGGAGCTTCATTTTCATTGTGTAAAATGAGGCGCTTAGATGAGTTGTTTTCTGAAAGGCACTCTCTGTATGTGAGTCCCTTTTACTCATTTCAAGTCATCCTTGAATGAAGGCCTCTTTTATTGTCCAGATCCAGTTTCTAATTATCCCCAAAGGCACAGAATATCTTGAGTTATTTTCAGTTACACTTCAGAGACTCAATCCAACAGTAACAATCATCCTCTGAGGATCCTCCCACTCCTGCAAGTAGCAATTTATAAGTAACAATTTGGACAAAGAACTGTGTTACTCATTAATCCCTTAGTCCCACACAAAAATCAGGCCAAGAAATCTCGGCCTCTTTCTCCATAATCATATTTTCTCATTAGCACTTTCTATGTTATTTCACAAATGTGTGACTATGTCATGCTTGGATTGGTCAAACATTTGGCATTAAGGTCAGATGGATATATAATGAAGGCCCGACCACTCCAGTGAAACTATTTGTGACCCAGGGCGAGCGATTGGACAGTTTTGGACATCACCGTGAAACTGAAGTAATAATATATGCGCAGGGCTGTGCAAGGATTTCAGATGATGCACTGAAAGGGTGTAACAAAATTTATAACTGTTCCTCCTATTATTACATGATCTCGGGAGTCCTTCATGAAATTCTAGTCCTACCTTCTGGTTCTCTATACAGATCCTCTATTGCCCACATTTCAAGATGATTTACAGCCCCACAAATATATAATCCCAGTTGAGTAGACATCCAAATATTCAATTTATAAAATACTAAAAACAAAGTCTTATTTTGGAATTCCAGCCAACCACCACAATCTAGCTGTGTGTGTGTGTGTGTGTGTGTGTGTGTGTGTGTGTGTGTGATATTAAATTAGGCATTAAGCTTTTGGAAAGTTGACATTGGGGTTGGGTCATTGTGGCAGAGGCTTGCCTTAGTCAGTAGCCAGGATTTGCTTTCTTTTACAGCAAAGCTCTTCTTTTAGAATATCAAACTCATGCCACTCTTTTGTTCTTTGAGACGAAGAATTACCACAATGTGGAAGACTGACAGGCACAGCTCCCGCTGAGGGCTTACGTGAAATTAATCCACTAGGGTAAAGGAAGGAATCCTGACACTAAGGGAAGGTGAGATAGAGTATGGTAAACACACACACTCACACACACACACACAAAACAAACAAACAAGCATACAAAAACCCACAAACAAACAAAAAACAACCCAGAAATATAAACAAACAAAAGAAATGGCTCACTGGCAATACTGCCGGCATCTTTCCTAATAGCAGGTAAAACACTGTAAGCATATACTCAGAATATTTCAATTTCTAGATTTAAAAAAAAGGCTACTTGAAGGAAGAAACAGGATTTGTTTTTTAAATTTAGAAATAGTTAATGTGGGGATATGGTTCTAATGGGACTAACTTGTATCACCTTGTTTTGTTTTGTAATCTCAGTTAATACTGTTCTTTTTCAGGCTGAAAATATAATCAAGTATTATAGTAAGGATTATGTATTCATTAATAACAAGTAGTTAAACCTCAACTGTGTATGTAATTTTTAATTTCTAGCAGCTTTAATGAAGCAGCTTGTAATTTCAAGTATTTTTTACCTCTATATTTCAAAGTAGCATTTCCAGGATGTGTCCATCATTACTTCTGTTTATGACTGCCTATTTTGTATTTTCTACACAGCTCACTGGTAATCTAAAGAACCAAGAAAAGCTTTCCTACAACAATGACTTTAAATTTTTAAAAATAATTCATAGTAAAAAAATAAATAAATAATTCATAGTAAACTTAAAACTGCAAATAGTTTACCTGTGTTTGTGTTTTGGTGTTGCCAGCATGCAGATGCTCTTTCAATATTAGATTGTTTTCTCTCTACTTTTTACACTACAGTAAGATCTCTTGCTGGTATTTATTAGTAAGTCAATCTTTCTTCCAGACATCAAGAGATGACCTTTTGTGACCCAAAGATTTATCAAGTCAGCAATCTATTCCCCAGGGCCAGTGTCTATAGCCCTTCCTCTGCCAGTCACGTCTATTGAAGGACTTTGCCAAACCCCAGGAGAAAATGGACTAATCTACTTGTTTCAAAGAACAAGAATGACATCCTTACCAGCTGTACTTTGTCTATAGAGGAGAGAAGCTAATAAAGGATGAAATACTTTATCCAATTGTGGAAGATTCGATCCATGTTTTTATAATATAGGACGCAGAGAGTGGCCGTTAGTAGTGGCAGCTACTCTGAGAAGATAAGGCTTCATTACAGGGAACAAAGAGGAGAGATTTATTACAATGAGCTGGATGAGAAAAACATTTTAAAAGCACATTTTGTCAGTTCATTCTTTGATACAATGATGCTGCTATGACATTCTGTAATAATTGTGGCACGATTAGTTTCTGGCCTCTTGTTTTGATATGGTAAAGGTCTAAGTGCACCTGCAATTAAGTCCAATTATTTGTGAGTTGTGAGGTAGTCCCTGTAAATGACGGCTGGGGAAAACACTACCTCTGTAGTGTGTCAAAGACTCCTTGAAAAACTAAACAGTGTAAAGACTAGGCAATTATCATCAATGCTAGTTTTTAGATGGAAAAAGACAGCTACAGCCACAGCAGTAGCATTCAAAATGAGTTCCCAAGTAAGGAGGTGTCAAAGTAATCCTGAGGGTTAACCCGATTTACAAAGGATGCCACCAGGTTACCTAATAAGAGGCAACTGGGATATGGCATTTTGCCATTGAGCTTAAAAAAGCCTCTTAATATATATATTCTTCAGATCAGTAAAATAAGTGAAATTTCTGTTTCACTCTTCTGTATTAACTAATTTTCATCCTCCTTTTCTCGTGCTTTTGAATAATAGTGCTCAGTCATACTGTTAAGTCTTGCAATGTCCAAGGAATTTTGCATTTTAAGGTATAAATATATTTTAAGAACAAATATATTCACTATTTTAAATTATTATTTCTTTTCTAAATTCTCTCTGGTTCTTTATGAGCTTTACATGTGCATATTTTAAAATGTAAAGGAGAGAACTAAATTTTCTAAATTACAGCCAATAGCAACCAAATACAATTCACTACTAAATGAAATAATTACATCTGATAAGATACTATGTTACATAGAAATTTGTGACATTTAATATGTGAAATCTAAAACACAAAAATAAGGAATTCATAGATACAGAGAACAGATTGGTGGTTGCCAGAGGCAGGGGTTGGAGTGGTGGGCAAAATGGGTAAAGGGAGTCAAAAGGTACAAAAGGTAAAATAAAGAATTCCTGGGAATATAATGTAAGGCTTGATGCCTATAGTTAATATTACTGTATTGTATTTTTGGAAGTTGCTAAGAGAGTAGATCTCAAAAGTTCTCATCACAAGAAAAAAAGTATGACTTGGTGTGGCAAATAGTTATTAACAAGACTTATTATGGTCCTCATTTCATAATATATACACATATTAAATCATTATCTTGTACACCTGAAAAATATCCTATATAATAAAAGGCTAATATGCAAATCGACTGAACAGTGGAACGACCGGTCTCTATGATGCGCACTGACCACCAGGGGGCAGACACTCAATGCACAAGCTGCCCCTTGGTGGTCAGTGTGCTCCCACAGGGGGAGTGCCACTCAGCCAGAAGCCGGGATCACAGTTGGCAAGCGCAGCAGCAGTGGCGGGAGCCTCTTCTGCCTCCAAGGCAGTGTTAAGGATATCCGATTGATGGCTTAGGCCCATTCCCTGTGGGGAGCGGGCCTAAGCCATCAATTGGACATCCTCCAAGGGCACAGGCCAGGCTGAGGGATCCCCCCAAGGGCACAAATTTCATGCACCAGGCGCCTAATATAAATTATATTTCAATAAAAATATAAAATTAATTGAAGTTAAAATATTAATATTAAAATCATAACTCAATATTATATTAAATAATCTACAAGTTAGGCATAAAAATGTAAGGTTCTGTATTAATTTATACCAGGGCTTTATTTATCTCAAATATAGTAAAATCAGTACTGTCAAACCATCACAATATGATTCCACTACAAAACACTGATGCTCTTTGGAATGATAATATCCTCTTTGAATAAGAGTACTAAACTTAGCAATGAAACTTTTCTCAATGCATAGTAATTAAAACCCTATGTAAGGTATAAATCCTGTTTATTTTCTGCCTCAAACGCCAGTTATAATACATATTTTAGTTCGACCATCTGACTGGAACATCTGTTACCTGTTTTGTTCTGGATTCTGAAACTTTCCTTTTTAATGTGACTGATCCCCATTATGTGTTTTATGACATACATGTGGCATCACAGCACATAGCAGCTGTTCCTTAGCATTGGGCTACATACTTCCCATTGACCAGGACTGCAAATCTTCCTTTAATTCATCAAACAGCATAAGGATTCTTCAACAACCTAGTTTTATCACCTGTAAGTCATACACAGAAAGATTCCCTCTGTTTACAAATGCACAAAAAAGAGCATATTTGAAACACTTGTTTTAAGAGAAAAGAACTCACGCTTCTAACCAGTTTGTCACAGAATTGCTATGTGTGCTTAAAGAAGAACAGAAAGAGAAAGTAATATGTGAGAAAGGAAGTAACAATGGGTTCAACCTAATTATTTTTGTGAAAGTAGAACAACACTGTTAAACCTAGGAAAGCAATTCCAGTTTAGTTAGTATCAATCTGGTGCCATATCATTTACATACCAAAGTAAGGAAATGGGGATCAAAGTGATGTGGTGAGGTATTTCAGCCCCTCAGGAAGCAAACACAGTCTATGGCCCCCTACTGCTAGATCCCTGTTCCTTCCCCTACTTCATAGTGTTGGATCCATTTGTTGTCACTGGAGGAATGACAAAGGTGAGAATAAAAGCAAAGCATGGCTACTATCAACCATCATAAATCCCTTTGCACTGTGCAAGTGTGTAATGTCCATACCATTATAACCACCACCACCCCACCACTCCCCCCACCGCCACTTGAATTCCAACTGGTCTTAGCACATTGTTTGATAAATAATATCATGAAAGTAATTTCAGAGATGGAAAAAGCCTTTCAGAGTCCACCTGTGCCTCTTAGAAGACCCAGAGAGAAGCCAATTGTTATGGGAAAAGTATCTTGAGAATACCTGCTGTGAAGAAGCCGACTTTAGCCAGGTGGAGATGCATGAATGGTGAGACAGATGTCCAACTCCTAGTGTTCCACATATTCCAGCCCAGTCACCACAGTATAAATGAAGCAAACCTCTTGAATATTCCTATCTTGGTCCTAGATGTTGGGACACAGTCAAGTCATCTCAGCTATCTACATCCACATGAACCACCTCAACTAAGAACCAATGAAGGTTATTCTGCAGATGTGAGAAGCACCTCTCCACACTCTGCCCAAATTCCTGACCTATAAAATTATCTATATTCAAAATATTCTTGCCATTTTAACTACTGAGTTTTGGTTATTTTCTATACACAGCAATAAATAACCAAAATAGTGGTGTTTTATGATAGAACTAGTGGCCCTGTGCACAAATCCATGTGCCAGTAGCTCGCCAATAGCTCAACGCCCCCCTCCTGTAGTTCTCCCCACTCTCCTCCCCCCGACCCTCTCATAGCTTGCTTCCCTGCCCCCTCCTGAAGCTCCCTCCGGCCCCCTGTCCCCTGTCCCCCCCATAGTTTGCTGCCCTGGCCCCTCCTATAGCTCTTCATCGCCCACTTGTAGCTCCCTGCCCCACCCTCCTGCTGATCCATGATCCAGTTGTTATGTGGTCGGTTGTTACGCTTCACAGCATAACGACCATTTGCATATTACATCTTTATTATATAGGATGCTTACCATGTCAGGCACCATAGTTGTCATTCACAAATTCTCTATCTTTCTTGTATCTAGTAATGGGAGGCCTTTTATTACCATTTCTTTTATTAGCATTTTAAAAACTGTTAGTTTCTTTTTAGAAAATATGCTTTTATATGCTCAGAAACAAAGAATAAAGAAACAGTATGCATCTAAGGGAAAGTAGGTTGTAAAAATGTTAAAAACTTATTATAAGGGTAGAAGTCACAAAAGTCACCTCCAAATAAATGATTTTAAAATGTTTCTCTATGAATTAAAGTTTTATCTCTTTTCATTTCTATATCTCAAGTTATCTTTACAAAACATACATACTGAGGCATGAACATGATATATAGAAGCTATACTTGATTTAGTGGAAATTAAAATGAGCTATATCCCCTTTTCATTATTGTCAGTATCTGAAAAACACATTGACAAAAAAATTACCCAGAGACCCACTTTTTCATTCCTATTTGTTCCCTAGACTGTCAAAAATGCTCTGGGATCCTAATCCACACATTTTGATTAGGTTCTAAACCATATGACTTCAGGCAGAAAGATATTTCAACCCAATTGGAGGTCCTAAGGGAGAGCATGACTGCTCAGCCTGATTTATTCCATGTGCGTAGCCACAGGAGCATAATATCTCAATGAATAAATGCATCTATTTAATGAGTCTTACACTGGCTTTAGCAGTCACTAACAGTGCTATATTTATAAGAATAGAAACTGCAGGGGGTTTTTTTTTTTCAGAATTAAATACACATTAAGTGCAAGAAACATAAAAATCTTAAGAAACTCAAGCTATTAGCTAAAGATTTCTCCACCCAAGTGGGAATTCAGGTCTTTGGGTATTGGGAATGGAGAATAGATATCATTTGTGAATGATTTTAGCAATAGAAAAAACTCCTCATGGGAATTAAAATGTGGTCCAATCATTGTTCTACATGTTCTTGCTATAATAGTCACCATTTAATGACTATTTTAGAGTAGCAAAAGGACATGAGAGTTTAATGCCAGAAAACTCAGGAATGGTGTGCTTAGTTTGATCAATGAAAGTTTAAAAAATAAATAAATAAATAAAAATAAAAAACTCCAAACTGTCTACCTAATGATTTTTAATGACTTAGGAAGGTAGAGGCTCTGTAGTTATGAAATGGAATGAGGTGTTTAGGTTCTTCCTCTTTATACCATAAAGACATGCTTCACTTAAAATAATCCATAAACCAGACTATCACCCCATTGTCTAGATCACAGGTACACAAACTTATTCTGCAAAGGGCCAGCTATCAACCATTTATGGCTTCGAGGGTCATAAATCTTCTACCTCTGCAGTGAGAGCAGCCACAGACAAGAAATAAACAAATGGGTGTGCCTGTGTTCCAATACAGGCTGCAATTCCATCCCTTGTCTGGAGATTTCTGGAAATGATCAGACTTAGCTGCAGAACACACCCCATGTCCAGAAGACTGACTTAAGAAGATCTGGTTGAAAAGTCTAATAATTACAAATTAGTAGCTAGGAAAGATAAGAAAAATTAAGCCTCAATGGCAGGAACAAGAAATTAAAACATGATGGAGGACAGTGTGCTTATTATGATACTAGGGGCCTGGTGCAGGAAATTCATGCATGGGGGGGGTGTTCCCTCAGCACAGCCTGCACCCTCTTCCAATCAGACATCTCTTTTGCAATCTGGGACTGCTGGCTTCTAACCGCTCATCTGCCTGCCTGCCTGATCTCGCCCACAACTGCCCTCCCCTGCTAGCCTGTTCTCACCCACAGTGGCCCTCCCCTGTTGGCCTGATGTCACCACTAACTGCCCTCCCCTGCTGGCCTGATCCCCCTAACTGCCTCTGCCTGCCTCATTGCCCCTAACTGCCCTCCCTTGCCGGCCTGATCTTGCCCCCAACAGCCCTCCCCTGCCAGCCTAATCGCCCCTAACTGCCTCTGCCTTGGCCCCCACTACCATTGCTTTGTCTGGAAGGAAGTTGGATGTATGGAAGAAGACTGATCGACCTGGTCTAATTAGCATATTGCCCTTTTAGTAGTATAGATAGATTATATAGGATAGGATTGCTTAAATGGGGAGGGGAAGCCTTTTTAAGCAGCAGGAAATGCTCTTGGCAGACAAAAAAAAGATAATCCCTATATCTTGACTGATAGCCAGCCATATGCACTGTATTGCCAAACCATTCATTAAAAAATTGAACTGCTTTCTTACACTTACACCAAACAGCTGTTGCCCTTAAAACCCCTCCTCAGCCCCCACCTTAGGTTCTGCCTTCGCAGTTCACCCAGATTAGGTTCTGATTGGATGGTTTCTTTGCCAGTCAGCATCAAAAGCTCCACCTCCTGGGCAGCCATTGGCTCCTGGCACTTCACCAAGATTTGGTTCTGATTGGTTGGTTTCTATGCCAGTCAGTGTCTCCGGGCCTATGTCTGGGCCTGATCAAAAAGGCGGGGCTGATCAAGCAGCCCCCGATGAGGCCCAGAGAGAAACAGAGGTGCCGCTGCTGGCAAAGCTGGAAGAGAAAGAGAGAGGCAATGGCTGATCAACAGCTGCCAGGAGGCTGGGGATCAGACCCTGCCTCTCTCTCTGCAGGCCTCTCTCTGGCCTGATCTGCAGTACCCTTGGCAGTCAGTGCTGGGTCACTGCACTGGCACTGGCTGCAGTCAGTGCTAGGCTGCCACGGCAACCCAGCCCTGACTTCCGGTGTTTGGTCAAGCCTTGGTCGATACGGACCCTGCCTCTTTATATATATACTAGAGGCCCGATGCATGAAATTCGTGCATTGGGGTGGGGGTGTCGTTCAGCCCAACCTGCACCCTCTCCAATCTGGGACATCCCTCTCACAATTCAGGATTGCTGGCTTCCAACTGATCGCCTGCCTGCCTGCCTGATTGCCCCTAACTGCTTCTGCCTGCCAGCCTGATCACCTCTTAACCATTCCCCTGCCAGCCTGATCAACGCCTAACTGCTACCCTGCCATCCCGATTGCCCTGAACTGCCCTCCCCTGCTGGCCCGGTCACCCCTAACTGCCCTCCCCTGCTGACCTGGTCACCCCCAACTGCCCTCCCATGCTGGCATGGTCACCCCTAACTGCCCTCCCCTGCTGGCCATCTTGTGGTGGCCATCTTGTGTCCACATGGGGGCGGCCATCTTTGGCCACATGGGGGTGGCCATCTTGTGTGTTGAAGTGACAGTCAATTTGCATATTACCTCTTTATTATATAGGATAGATTGGATAAAGGAAAACTTAGATAAAAACACCATTTCTTCTGTGGCTGAAGAGTATGAAGGCTCTTATGGCAGAAACACTTCTCAGAAAGGTATCATGACTATCCCCATTTTTAATGAACAGGGACCAGAATTATGTTCATAGAGCTGAACTAAATTTCAGAAGGTCACAGAGATAGTCAGATAGAGACTGTGTTTGAAGCCAGATAGATTTTTCTCTCAAAGCCACACTCGTTTTTATATGATTAGTTGCCCTTTAACATTTCTCAAATCCTATATAATAAAGAGGTAACATGCAAATTGACCATCACTCCAACACACAAGAT
This sequence comes from Ia io, assembly GCA_025583905.1. Lineage (NCBI taxonomy): Eukaryota > Metazoa > Chordata > Mammalia > Chiroptera > Vespertilionidae > Ia > Ia io. The sequence goes on along the minus strand of JAJQQW010000009.1, from coordinate 18,990,404 downwards.
AGCCCCCCATGTGGACACAAGATGATCTACCACAAGATGGCCAGCAGGGGAGGGCAGTTGGGAGGGACCAGGCCTGCAAGGGAGACCAGTTGGGGGCGATCAGGCCTGCAGGGGAGGGCAGTTAGGGGTGACCAGGCCAGCAGGGAAGGGCAGTTGGCGGGGGAGCAGGCCTTTAGGAGAGGGCAATTAGGGGTGACTGGGCCTGCAGAGGAGGGCAGTTAAGGGTGACCAGGCCTGCAGGGGAGGGAAGTTGGGAGGAACCAGGCCTGCAGGAGAGGGCAGTTGGGAGGGACCAGGCCTACAGGGGAGGGCAGTTGGGGTGACCAGGCCAGCAGGGGAGGGCAGTTGTGGGGAGACCAGACATGCAGGGGAGGATAGTAGGGGGTGACCAGGCCTGTAGGGGAGGGGAGTTGGGAGGGACCAGTCCTGCAGGAGAGGGCAGTTGGGAGGGATCAGGCCTACAGGGGAGGGCAGTTGGGGGAGACCAGGCCTGCAGGTGAGGGCTGTTGGGAAGGACCAGGCCTGCAAGGGAGGGCAGTTGGGAGGGGCCAGGCCTGCAGGGGAGGGCAGTTGGGAGGGTCCAGGCCTGCAGGGGAGGGCAGTTGGGGGGACCAGGCCTGCAGGGGAGGGCAGTTGGTAGTGATCGGGCTGGCAGGGGAAGGAAGTTAGGGGAAATCGGGACAGCAGGGGAGCAGTTAGGCATCCATCAGGCTGTCAGGGGAGTGGTTAGGGGGTGATCAGGCTAGCAGGCAGAAGCAGTTAGGGGCAATCAGGCAGACAGGCAGGTGATCAGTTGGGAGCCAGCAGTCCTGGATTGTCAGAGGGATGTCCGACTGCCCATTTGGACCCAATCCCATTGAGATCCCCCAGATTAGAGAGGGTGCAGGCTGGGCTGTAGGACACACACACCCCCATGTACGAAATTCATATACCGGGCCTCTAGTCTTTAAATAAAAGTCAGTCAGTTCCAAAGCTGTGATACAGGTGACATCCTAAGGAATAGGCTCCTCTGTGTAATTAACCATTTGCTTCTTTAAATTTACATCGGAGCACACTAATACAGAATATGACACTGATGAGGGCTTTTAAACTCCATCAGATTATAAATATAGGCCCATTTTGATATTACTGGTAATCTAAACCACCCCACTGTGTTTTCCTATATCCCAATAAGTAATATTCAAGGTAGTCCTCTGTGTATTTTTCCATAAGGCTAAGAATCATAACTAGGGTAAATAAATAACTATTTTGAATTCTATGTAAAATGTATTTCCATGCTTTATGTTGTCAATTTTATTTCTGAAATTTCTTATGAGGTAGTAGTTTCCATTACATCAACTGGGAAATTTTAAATAAAGGCACTGATTATCAAAACAGTATAACTGGGCATTGACTAGTGCTAATTAATATAATTATAAAATAAAATAAAATAAAATAAAATAAAATAAAATAAAATAAAATAAAATAAAATAAAATAAAATAAAATAATATAATATAATATAATAATATATAATATAATATAATATAATATAATATAATATAATATAATAATATAATATAATACTAGAGGCCCATTGCATGAAGAGATTCGTGCAATAGGCCTTCCTTCCCTTGGCTTCCAGCACCAGTTTTCCTCCGGCACCCGGGACCCAGGCCTTCGCTCCGGCTGGAGTCTGCCATCTTTGTCTTCACTGCAGACTCTGGAGTCTGCAGTCTTCATCTTCGCTGCGGCCAGAGTGCCACTCCTGTAGATCAGTAGCACCTGTACTGGGTGAACACCAACAACATTATGCCCCTGAGGCACAGTGACCCCAGAGAGCCAGATGGCCCCCATGGGCCTGAATGTAACCCAACCAGGTCAGTGGGCCTGTTATTCTGCCCGCCCTACCCCCAGCAGTGGCAGTTGGCACCCATCCCCCAGCAACAGCCAACATGAGGCATGCCCAGACCCGTGATGTCTATGCAGACCCAAGGTGCAGATACCTCAGAGCATCTCTCCAGGTGCCTGCAGGACCTGCTGTGGACCCTGAAGTCTCCCAGCTCCCCCAGCAGCAGCACGTGCTCAACACCCTCAAGTCAAACCCTCAGCTGATGGCAGCTCTCATCAAAGAGCACACAGCCAAATAAGTGGCCAGCCAGCCCGGCCTTCGGCTCTAGTCCAGCCTGCTGAACCTGAACACCATGCAAGCCAGCAGGCCACGACCTGCTGTCCCTCCGCAGCAGCAAGCAATGGGAGGCTTTGAACATCATGAACCCGGGGCGCAACCCCAGCATGATGAGTATGAACCACAGTACAAAGAGATGCCACGGAGCAACAGCAGCAGCAACAACAACAACAGAAAGGCAGCGCTGGCATGGCTGCAGGCCTGGCACAACACGCCCAGCTCCAGCAACCTCTGGATGCTGAAGCTACCCGCAGCCATGCAGCAGCAGCAGATCCAACAGCAGATTGGGTCCCAGGCCAGCCAAACCCTGTTAGGCATATTCTGTACCTTTGCCCTGCCCTCAGTTTCTCCCCTGCGCTCAGTACTTTTCTATTGTCCCCACTTGAGGCTCCTGCCCTCTCTGTTGTTTCCCTGTTATTTTCATTTCAGGTGTCACAGGAGAAGCTAAGCAGCCAAGAAAATCAATGTTAGACCCAACTTGCTGCAACTGCCTGCACCTACATCCGACCCACACAGACACATAAATATCCTGCCCTCCCTACTCTGGCTTGCTGAAATGGATATACTGGTGTGTATTAAAAATAAAATTTCTAAAACTCTCACAACATCTCCTGGGCTGTCTCCTGTCATCACGGACCTAACAAACCCCATGAGCCCCAGCAGCACATGCTTTCAGAGAACCACAGGCCTCACCTCTCTGGCCAGCAAATGGCCACATCCCTCAGTAGCCAGGTGAGATCTCTGGCCCCTGTCCAGTCTCCAGACCCCAGTCCCAGCCTCCACATTCCAGCCATCACCACGGATATGCCCCAGCCTTCACCACACCATGTATCCCCCCAGACTGGTTCTCCCCACCCAGGACTCCCAGTCACCATGGCCAACTCCATAGATCAGGGACACTTGGGGAACCCCAAATATGCAATGCTACCACAGCTAAATACCCCCATAAGAGTGCATTGCCCAGTGAGCTGTCCCTGGTTGGTGACACCACAGTAGACACCTTAGAAATGTTGCGGGAGCAGGAGTGGAGGAGGTGCCACCGCTGGAGAGGAGGCAGCACCGCTGCTACCCCCACCCGCCCCTTTCGCAGAGGCTGCTCAAAAGAGGGGGCTGCGCAGTCCCAGTCTCAGTGCTGCCCCTTCTACAGAGGCAGCCATAGAGGCAGCTGCGTGGGCCTGGTCCCAGCGCCATGCCTCCTCAGAGGTGTGACTTGCTGTGCCTCCATCTCCCACAGCCCCAGCTGGCCTGGCCCCAGATCACTCCCCACCCACCAGTGGGCGGGGCCAGGGCCAGTCCTAGGAAGCAAAGGCCAAGTGCCAGCAGTCATGGTGGTCAGCAGTGGCAGCAGCAACGAGGTGATGGGGGTGGCGCCTTCCCGTGATCGCCTGGTCGCCTCCTGCAGAGGGAGGCCAGACATCCGCAGAGGGAGGCTAGACTGTGGCTTAGGCCTGTTCCCCACTAGGAATGGGCCTAAGCAGTCAGTAGGACATCTCCTAAAGGCTCCTGGACTGTGAGAGGGGTCAGGCTGGGCTGAGGGACCCCCACAGTGCACTGGGCCACTAGTATAATATAATATAATATAATCCTATATAACCAAAGCCTAATATGCTAAGTGTCCAGTCAGCCAGTCGGCCGTTCAACCAATCAAAGCGTAATATGCTAATGATATGCTAAGGCTTCTCAACCGCTCTCTATGATGTACACTGACTACCAGGGGGCAAACAGTCGATTGGTCGACCAGTCGCATGATGTGCACTGACCACCAGAGGGAAGACCAGTAGGTTAGCTTGATGCTGGGGTCCGGTCAATCAGGACTGAGCGAGATGAGCCAGACATGCCCTGGAGCCCTCCCGTGGTCCCTTTCTGGCTGGCTGACCTCCCGTGTCCCTCCCCGGCTCTGATAGTGCACTATCCTTCGGCCTGGCCTGTGCTTTCTCACAAAATGGGACCCCTCAGGGGATGTCAAAAAGCTGGTTTTGGCCTAATCCTGCATGCCAGGCTGAGGGACCCCACTGGTGCATGAATTCATGCACCATGCCTCTAGTACAATAGAATCTATACTAATAAAAGGACTGTGGCCATGATGCCTTAATGCAGAACTACCAAATAACCGGTCACCAGGAGGTTCAGAGACCAGAATACCGCGGCCTCAGCAGGGATATGCACCCCGATTGAGGGTGTGGCTGGCCTGCAAACTGCCAATGCACCAAGCCCAGACAGGCCTCGCCAACCCCCAGTGGGGACCCACACCCCAATTGGGGGCATGGCCAGCCTGCAAACTGCCAGCACCCCAAGCCCAGGCCAGCTTCGCCCCTCAGCAGGGACCCGCACCCCAGCGGAATCAGCCCTTGGGGAATCGGCCATTGGTCAGCTTGCTGTCAGTGGCCTGACAGGCAGGAATCCCATTTACCTGCACCCAAGACCCAGACAGCAGGGCAATGGGAGCCCCATCCCTCGCGGAATCGGCCATTGGTTGTTGTTATATCATGTTGTTATTGTTTATTTATTAATAAATTTTATATATTACTTTTTCATATACATTTTTCTAATTTTCTTTAATCTCTGACACTTCTATTATAAAGGGCAAATAGTGATATTAAATATTTCTTCTAATTAATTCCTTTTCAATGTACATGAATTCATGCACCGGGCTACTAATATAATATAAGATAATTAATATAATATAATATATTATAATGTAATATAATATAATATAATTAACCCTTTGCAGTATAAATGATATTGATCCCCCAGATTAGAGAGGGTGCAGGCTGGGCTGTAGGACACACACACCCCCATGTACGAAATTCATATACCGGGCCTCTAGTCTTTAAATAAAAGTCAGTCAGTTCCAAAGCTGTGATACAGGTGACATCCTAAGGAATAGGCTCCTCTGTGTAATTAACCATTTGCTTCTTTAAATTTACATCGGAGCACACTAATACAGAATATGACACTGATGAGGGCTTTTAAACTCCATCAGATTATAAATATAGGCCCATTTTGATATTACTGGTAATCTAAACCACCCCACTGTGTTTTCCTATATCCCAATAAGTAATATTCAAGGTAGTCCTCTGTGTATTTTTCCATAAGGCTAAGAATCATAACTAGGGTAAATAAATAACTATTTTGAATTCTATGTAAAATGTATTTCCATGCTTTATGTTGTCAATTTTATTTCTGAAATTTCTTATGAGGTAGTAGTTTCCATTACATCAACTGGGAAATTTTAAATAAAGGCACTGATTATCAAAACAGTATAACTGGGCATTGACTAGTGCTAATTAATATAATTATAAAATAAATAAAAATAAAAAAAATAAAATAAAATAAAATAAAATAAAATAAAATAATATAATATATAATATAATATAATATAATATAATATAATATAATATAATATAATATAATATAATAATATATAATAAATATAATAATAGAGGCCCATTGCATGAAGAGATTCGTGCAATAGGCCTTCCTTCCCTTGGCTTCCAGCACCAGTTTTCCTCCGGCACCCGGGACCCAGGCCTTCGCTCCGGCTGGAGTCTGCCATCTTTGTCTTCACTGCAGACTCTGGAGTCTGCAGTCTTCATCTTCGCTGCGGCCAGAGTGCCACTCCTGTAGATCAGTAGCACCTGTACTGGGTGAACACCAACAACATTATGCCCCTGAGGCACAGTGACCCCAGAGAGCCAGATGGCCCCCATGGGCCTGAATGTAACCCAACCAGGTCAGTGGGCCTGTTATTCTGCCCGCCCCTACCCCCAGCAGTGGCAGTTGGCACCCATCCCCCAGCAACAGCCAACATGAGGCATGCCCAGACCCGTGATGTCTATGCAGACCCAAGGTGCAGATACCTCAGAGCATCTCTCCAGGTGCCTGCAGGACCTGCTGTGGACCCTGAAGTCTCCCAGCTCCCCCAGCAGCAGCACGTGCTCAACACCCTCAAGTCAAACCCTCAGCTGATGGCAGCTCTCATCAAAGAGCACACAGCCAAATAAGTGGCCAGCCAGCCCGGCCTTCGGCTCTAGTCCAGCCTGCTGAACCTGAACACCATGCAAGCCAGCAGGCCACGACCTGCTGTCCCTCCGCAGCAGCAAGCAATGGGAGGCTTTGAACATCATGAACCCGGGGCGCAACCCCAGCATGATGAGTATGAACCACAGTGCAAAGAGATGTCACGGAGCAACAGCAGCAGCAACAACAACAACAACAGAAAGGCAGCGCTGGCATGGCTGCAGGCCTGGCACAACACGCCCAGCTCCAGCAACCTCTGGATGCTGAAGCTACCCGCAGCCATGCAGCAGCAGCAGATCCAACAGCAGATTGGGTCCCAGGCCAGCCAAACCCTGTTAGGTATATTCTGTACCTTTGCCCTGCCCTCAGTTTCTCCCCTGCGCTCAGTACTTTTCTATTGTCCCCACTTGAGGCTCCTGCCCTCTCTGTTGTTTCCCTGTTATTTTCATTTCAGGTGTCACAGGAGAAGCTAAGCAGCCAAGAAAATCAATGTTAGACCCAACTTGCTGCAACTGCCTGCACCTACATCCGACCCACACAGACACATAAATATCCTGCCCTCCCTACTCTGGCTTGCTGAAATGGATATACTGGTGTGTATTAAAAATAAAATTTCTAAAACTCTCACAACATCTCCTGGGCTGTCTCCTGTCATCACGGACCTAACAAACCCCCATGAGCCCCAGCAGCACATGCTTTCAGAGAACCACAGGCCTCACCTCTCTGGCCAGCAAATGGCCACATCCCTCAGTAGCCAGGTGAGATCTCTGGCCCCTGTCCAGTCTCCAGACCCCAGTCCCAGCCTCCACATTCCAGCCATCACCACGGATATGCCCCAGCCTTCACCACACCATGTATCCCCCCAGACTGGTTCTCCCCACCCAGGACTCCCAGTCACCATGGCCAACTCCATAGATCAGGGACACTTGGGGAACTCCAAATATGCAATGCTACCACAGCTAAATACCCCCATAAGAGTGCATTGCCCAGTGAGCTGTCCCTGGTTGGTGACACCACAGTAGACACCTTAGAAATGTTGCGGGAGCAGGAGTGGAGGAGGTGCCACCGCTGGAGAGGAGGCAGCACCGCTGCTACCCCCACCGCCCCTTTCGCAGAGGCTGCTCAAAAGAGGGGGCTGCGCAGTCCCAGTCTCAGTGCTGCCCCTTCTACAGAGGCAGCCATAGAGGCAGCTGCGTGGGCCTGGTCCCAGCGCCATGCCTCCTCAGAGGTGTGACTTGCTGTGCCTCCATCTCCCACAGCCCCAGCTGGCCTGGCCCCAGATCACTCCCCACCCACCAGTGGGCGGGGCCAGGGCCAGTCCTAGGAAGCAAAGGCCAAGTGCCAGCAGTCATGGTGGTCAGCAGTGGCAGCAGCAACGAGGTGATGGGGGTGGCGCCTTCCCGTGATCGCCTGGTCGCCTCCTGCAGAGGGAGGCCAGACATCCGCAGAGGGAGGCTAGACTGTGGCTTAGGCCTGTTCCCCACTAGGAATGGGCCTAAGCAGTCAGTAGGACATCTCCTAAAGGCTCCTGGACTGTGAGAGGGGTCAGGCTGGGCTGAGGGACCCCCACAGTGCACTGGGCCACTAGTATAATATAATATAATATAATCCTATATAACCAAAGCCTAATATGCTAAGTGTCCAGTCAGCCAGTCGGCCATTCAACCAATCAAAGTGTAATATGCTAATGATATGCTAAGGCTTCTCAACCGCTCTCTATGATGTACACTGACTACCAGGGGGCAAACAGTCGATTGGTCGACCAGTCGCATGATGTGCACTGACCACCAGAGGGAAGACCAGTAGGTTAGCTTGATGCTGGGGTCCGGTCAATCAGGACTGAGCGAGATGAGCCAGACATGCCCTGGAGCCCTCCCATGGTCCCTTTCTGGCTGGCTGACCTCCCGTGTCCCTCCCCGGCTCTGATAGTGCACTATCCTTCGGCCTGGCCTGTGCTTTCTCACAAAATGGGACCCCTCAGGGGATGTCGAAAAGCTGGTTTTGGCCTAATCCTGCATGCCAGGCTGAGGGACCCCACTGGTGCATGAATTCATGCACCATGCCTCTAGTACAATAGAATCTATACTAATAAAAGGCCTGTGGCCATGATGCCTTAATGCAGAACTACCAAATAACCGGTCACCAGGAGGTTCAGAGACCAGAATACCGCGGCCTCAGCAGGGATATGCACCCCGATTGAGGGTGTGGCTGGCCTGCAAACTGCCAATGCACCAAGCCCAGACAGGCCTCGCCAACCCCCAGTGGGGACCCACACCCCAATTGGGGGCATGGCCAGCCTGCAAACTGCCAGCACCCCAAGCCCAGGCCAGCTTCGCCCCTCAGCAGGGACCCGCACCCCAGCGGAATCAGCCCTTGGGGAATCGGCCATTGGTCAGCTTGCTGTCAGTGGCCTGACAGGCAGGAATCCCATTTACCTGCACCCAAGACCCAGACAGCAGGGCAATGGGAGCCCCATCCCTCGCGGAATCGGCCATTGGTTGTTGTTATATCATGTTGTTATTGTTTATTTATTAATAAATTTATATATTACTTTCATATACATTTTTCTAATTTTCTTTAATCTCTGACACTTCTATTATAAAGGGCAAATAGTGATATTAAATATTTCTTCTAATTAATTCCTTTTCAATGTACATGAATTCATGCACCGGGCTACTAATATAATATAAGATAATTAATATAATATAATATATTATAATGTAATATAATATAATATAATTAACCCTTTGCACTCGCTTGCTTTTTTCTCGATTCCTTTATTCTACTCGGGATTTAATTTTTTAAATACCCCAGATTTTACAAAGCGCAGCTGTAGAATAAAAAACTGGAGTTTCTTTTCATACAAACTTATTTATTTGGATTTTTTTATATTTCAAATTATTGATACATTCAATACAATTCAACATACGAGCTGCTACCGATGCTAACCGTGTCGAGTCACACTCGACATCCGAGTGCAAAAGGTTAATACATACAGTCATATGTTACCTTATGATTAGGATAATTAACATCTGAGAAATGCAATGTTAGGTGATCCTCTCATTGTGCAAACATCACAGAGTGTACTTACACATATCTAGGTGGTATAGCCTATTACACAACGAGACTGTATGCTATAGTCTATAGCTCCTATACAACATGCTACTGTATTGAATACTATAGGCAATTGTAAGTGATAAGTATTTGTGTATCCAGATATAGAAAAGGTACAGTAATAATACTATCTAATAAAAGAGTAATATGCAAATTGACTGTCACTCCAATACATAAGATGGCCGCCCCATGTGGTCAAAGATGGATGCCCCCATGTGGACACAAGATGGCTGCCACAAGATGGCCAGCAGAGGAGGGCATTTGGAGGTAACCAGGCCTGCAGGGGAGGGCAGTTGGGGGTGACTGGGCCGGCAGAGTAAGGAAGTTGGGGGGGACCAGGCCTGCAAGGGAGGGCAGTTGGGGGCAACCAGGCCAGCAGGGGAGGGAAGTTAGGGGTGACCAGGCTGTCAGGGGAGTGGTTAGGGGGTAATTCAGGCTGGCAGGCAGAAGCAGTTAGAGGCAATCAGGCAGGCAGGCAGCCAAGCGGTTGGGAGCCAGCAGTCCCAGATTGTGAGAGGGATGTCTGACTGCCTGTTGTGGGATCGGGCCTAAATGGGCAGTTGGTCATCCCTCAAGGGGTCCCAGACTGGAGAGGGTGCAGGCTGGGCTAAGGGACACACACACACACCCGTGCACAAATTTGGTGCACCGGGCGTGTAGTACTTTATAAAAGACAAAAAAGTTACACCTATATAGGGTACTGACCATAAATGGAGCTTGTAGGACTAGAAGTTCCTCTGGGTGAGTCAGTGAGTAAGAGGTGATTGAGTGTAAATGCCTCAAACATTACTATACACTGCTGTAGACTTTATAAACACTGTACTCTTAGACTACACTAAACTTATAAACAATATTTTGTTTGTTTAATAATAAATTAACTTTAGCTAACTATAACTTTTATTTTATAAACTTCTAAAATTTTTATTGATTTTTTAGAAAGAGTGAGTCAGAGAGAGAGAAACATCAATTTGTTGTTTCACTTATTATTATATTTATTGTTTGAATCTTGTGTGTGCCCTGATTGGGGATAGAACCCCAGCCTTGCCATATTTGGATGTTGCTCAACTGAGCTACCTGTCCAGGGAACTTTATAAATTTTTTTAAGTTTTTAATTTTTTTCCTCTTTTTGTCATAACACTTAAAAAACAAACACAGTATACAAAAATAATTTTTCATATCCTTATTCTACAAGCTTTTTTCTTTTACAAATTTTGAATTTACTTTTTACATTTTCTTATTAAAAATTCATACAACAAGTCCCTGGTCAGGTAGCTCAGTTGGTTAGAACATTGTCCCAATATGCCACAGTTGTGTGTCTGATCCCTCTCTCGGCACAGACAAGAATCAATGCCATGGTTGTATGTCTGATCCTTCTCTGGGCACACACAAGAATCAACTAATGAATGCATAAATAAGTGGAACAACAAATTGATGCTTCTCTCTCTCTCTCTCTCTCTCTCTCTATATATATATATATATATATATATATATATATATACATATATATATGTATTCCTTCCTTCTCTCTCTCTCAAATCAATAATAATAAAATAAAAACTAAGACAATCACACACATTGGTCTAAATCTCCACAAGGTGAGGATTATCAATATCACTATCTTCTACCTCCACATCTTCTTCCCCTGGAAGTTCTTCAGGGGGCAATAACACACATGGAGCTGTCATCTTCTATGATAGCAATGCCTTCTTTAGGAATACCTCTTGAGGAACTGGCCTGAGACTCTTCCAAAAGTGGTATTACTTTTTCAGAAATATGTCCATGATGGTTTGTTTGGTTTTCTTTTCTTTTTCATCCTAGATTTCCTTGCAATCAGTTAATATATGCTGAACATTCCTATTAATGAAAACTTTTCAGTGTTGGGGTCCATGTTTTCAAGTTTTCAGCTTTTTAAGGAGTTTCTTGAGACCTACAAAAGCTTCTGTTTAACCCTTTACTGTGAATTTTGTTAGGGGTTCTTCTTTTTCTTCTACTTTTCTTTTATCCTGCCTCTTCTTCACATAAGGTTCCTGTTTCAGTTCCAACAACTACCCATTAGTCAATTTCTCAGGAAACACCTCTAGGACCTCTTCAATGTTATCCTCATCCACACCCAAGTTAAAGTTGTTTGCCATCTCAACCACAGCCTTATTGATTTTTGCAAACTCCTCATTCTTGACAAATTCTTTGAAGCCATGAAAAACGTTTTGAATGTCTTCTTCAAGATGCTACTAATACACTCCATGATGATATCACCCAAATCTCAAGCAAGGTTCCTGATGTAGTCATAGATATTGTAATCCTTCTAGACATGATTTCATCATGTCGTTTCAGTGTTCCTCAGTTGAAGTAAGAGCCTGGGTTAAGGTCCTTCTCAGGTAGTAGACAATGAAAGCTTCTATAAGATTTTTATCCATTGGTTGGATTAAAGAGGTGGTATTTGTTGGATTAAAGTAGGAGAAACACCACTCCGATATTAGAATGAAGATCACCAAGAAAAGGAGGATGTCCAGGAGCATTATCAACAATAAAAAATCTTGAAAATTTTATTATTCTCTAAACAGCACTCCCCCATTTCACTGGCATGGCAATTCAGGATGGCATCTTGAAAGAGGGGCTGGGCCATCAGGACTTCTAATTGCTCCCTTGGTACACTGGCAGTGTGTACTTATCGATAACCACAAAGACCCTGGGGTTCTCACTGTGCCAGGTCACAAAGGGTTTCAATTTGTAGGCTGCAACATTGCTCCCAAGCAAGACTCTTAATTTGTTATTAAAACCTTGAAACTTGGCATTGGCTTGGCCTCCTTATAGATGAAAGTCCTTTCAGGCATCATTTTCCAGAATAAGAAGGTTGTATCTATACTGAATATTTTCTCCAGCAAGTAAATTCCCTCCACTTTCACCTTATCTCGAGTTTCAAAGTTCTTCAGTTGCATTCAAATCAGCACTTGCAAACTCACCACTCACATTATCTAATAAATAACAATATTGAATTATTTAAACCACCTAGAGATAGCAGTAAATTTAATATGGTAGTTTGATGCAGCTTTTCCTTTCAACATTGCAAACAAATTTTTTGCTTTGACCATAGCGTGAGAATAAACAAGTCATCTTTTCTGTCAAAGAACAGTTTAGACAGCTGCCATGTTGGCTGCAGGACCTGCAGCTCCCCTGGGGGCCGCCATCTTGAAATGACAAAGGTCAATCCCTCCCTTTGAATGAGCCAATCATGAAAGAGTGTGCACCTGAGCTCCAATGAAGAGTGAGGGGACAGGTCTCGAGCAGACCACATGCTCCGTGTGTGCAGGATTCTAGACCATGTGCATGCATACCCTTCTACACAGAAGTAAAGATATTTGCCTTGCTGTCTGGCTCCCAAGTATGTTTTTTGTTCTACCAGGACCCCTGAATTTGGGGCTTGCCTTATTTCTTACAATTGTATTGAGAGGGATATACTTTTGTGTCTGGTCTTCAGTCTCCATGCCTGACACTTTTTGGATTTTTGTTATTCTCATTGCCTTCACTGAAGTAGATACTTTAACAGCTTCAACTATTTTTTCTTGTTCAGTAGGGTAGCTGTAGTAGAATGGGATATGCCTGACAGACAAGGAATAATCATCACTGATTTTCCACCTTTGTAACATTAATCATTTCTAATTTTGTATCCTGGTCAATCCCTTAATGTGGCCTCTTACCAGCAACAACAGCAGTGGATTTGGTATGATTAGGGACACTGGTCAACAAAGAACCCAAGATTAAGTCAAGCACAAGAGAAAATGCTGCAATCTAAGACAAGGTAAACAAGATGTGCAAGGCTGCTGCTGGCCTAAGAGAGTATACTGTTTTGTAGCAAAGTTTTGTTTTGTTTTTTATAAGTAGAAAGAGTATACTCTAACAATTAAAAGTATTGTATAACCCAACCAGGTGGCTCAATTGGTTGGAGCATTGTCCCATACACTAAAAAGATTTTGGGTTCTATTCTGGTCAGGGTGCATACGGAAGGCAACCAATCAATATTTCTTTCTCATATTTGTATCTCAATGCCTCTCTCTCTCTCTCTCTCCCCTTCCTCTCTAAAATAAATAAACATATCCTCACATGAAAATTTAAAAACAAAACAAAACACATATTCTTTTAAAAAAAGATATACTATAGTAAATAAACCACTAACATAGCTGTTTATCATTATCAGGTATTATGTGCTATACATAATTAAATGTGCTTTATTTTTATGCAACACTCAGCACAGTAGCTTTGTGAGTGATGTGTTCCACTATGACCTAGGTACAGCTTTATGTCACTAGGAGATAAAAAACTTTTCAGCTCAATTATACTCTTATGGGCCACTATCAAATATTCAGTCTGTTCTTGACCAAAATGTCATTATGTGGCACATGGCCATATAATTAATATAATGAATAGGACCGGTAAGTGTCTCAGTTGGTTAAGCATCGTCCCATGTACTAAGAGATCACAGATTCAATTCATGGTCAAGGCACATGCCCAGGTTTTGGGCTCGAAACCTCAGTAGGGGCTATGCAGGAGGGATTGATTGATGTTTCTCTCTTTCTCCCTTCCTCTCTCTCTAAAATCAATACAAACATTAAGAAATATAGAATTAATAGAGATAATAAATATAATATAATACATTACAATAAAATTATATGCCTCTATTATTTATATATGTACCTGTAATGATGATTATAATAATTGTTTATATCATGTAAATATATATTATATGTTATATTTGTAAAATAATACAATATGTTATTATGGTGACTTTTATATATTATATTAATACTAGAGGCCTGGTAACGAAATTCGTGCACTGAGGGGGATACCTCAACCCAGCCTCACAGTCTGGGACGCCTCGCTCCTTACCACCCGCCGCTGCTCCTTACCACTCAGATTGCTGCTCCTTAGTGCTGCTGCGGATGTGGGAGAGGCTCCCTCCAGCAACACTGCACTCACCAGCCGTGAACACGGCTTCTGGCTGAGTAGCACTTCCCCTGAGGGAGCGCACTGACCATCAGGGGGCAGTTCCTGCATTGAGCGTCAGCCCTCTGGTGGTCAGTGTGCTTTATAGCAACCGGTTGTTCTGGTCATTCCGTTGTAATGGTCACTTGGGCTTTTATTATATAGATAATACTTAAAATTAGACAAATTTTGTCAATAATAGAAATTGTAGTTAATAGAGCCACACAGGTTCATTAACAAGAAATAGTATTTGATATAAGAATGACAAAATCTAGAGAAGATAAACAGAATAAAAAGAAAGACTGGATTCCAAAATGGAGGTGGAATAAGAGGAAGCTACACTGACACTCCCCCAGGACCAAACTGCAAATACAACTAAAATACAGTAAAACCACCCAGAAAAAATCATCTGCAGACTAGCTGGAGAGAAACCTGATAACCAAAGATGAAAATTAGAGACCACATAGAGACTGAGAGGAAATGAGGAGGCACAAAAGGTCTTTCCAGGCTCCCACAGACAAGAGATGAAGTTCTGGAAAGATATCTCAATCGTGTGGGTTACCATTGAGAACTCTGGGATCTAAACTCCAAACTGGGCTCCCAGGCCCAGAGCACCAGAACTGAGAAAAGTGCCACCTAATAGTTGGCTGTGAAAACCAGCAGGGTTGCTGTCTGCCAGTGAGAGACTGCTGGAAATGCAGGCACCCTCTTAAAATTATGGATGCATCCACTTACCTTGGTCTCCAGCAGAGTGGACTGGAGCTGTGTGAACAGAAGCCAGGATAGTGGCTCTGGGATTGGAGCTCAGAGTGTACCCACCCATTTCCTGTGTTGAGTCATTCCCTCATACTGCAGAGGACATCTTTCTCCATTTGCTATCCAGGGAGTTTTGCATGGGGAGAAGGCAGTTGCCCCACACTAAAGACTGATGTAATGAGAAGAAATATATATATAGAGAAACATAGCCATAAAGAATTAAAATGGCAATAAATAAGTACCTATTAACAATAACTTAAATGTAAATGAATTAAATGCTCCAATCAAAAGAAATAGAGTAGCTGAATGGATACAAAAACATGACCCAATTATATGCTGTCTAAAAGAGACCCACCTCAAAACAAAAGACTCACATAGAATGAGAGTGAAGGGATGGAAAAATTTCCATGCAGATGGAAACAAAAAACAGCTGGAATAGCAATACTCATATCTGACAAAATAGACCTCAAAATAAAAACCCTCACAAGAGAAAATGAAGGTCACTACATAATACTAAAATGATTGATCCAAAAAGGATACATAACCCTAGTAAACATATATGCACCCAATGTAGGAATATATATATATATATATATATATATATATATATATATTCATATTCTAGAGGACTTTAAGGGAGAGTTGGACAGCAATACAGTCATAGTAGGGAACTCGAACACCCTGCTGAATTCACTGGATAGATATTCCAGACAAAAAATTAACAAAGAGACAGTAACTCTAAAGGACACACTGGATCAAATGGATTTAATTGACATTTATAAACATTTCACCCTAAAGTTGCAGAATATACATGCTTCTAAAGTGCACATGGGTAATTCTCAAAGAGATACCTCATGTTAGGACACAAAAGAAGTCTCTACAAGTTCAAGAAAATTGAAATCATATCAACCATCTTCTGAGATCACAATAGATTGAAATTAGAAATCAACTATAGTAAAAAATGCTCAAAAACATTCAAACACTTGGAGGCTAAATAGCATGTTATTAAACAATGAATGAGTCACAAACAAGATCAATAAATTTAAAAAATCATGAAAACAAATGAAAATGAACTCAAAACAACCCAAATCTATGGGCCACAGTGAAAGCAGTCTTGAGAGGAAACAATTTCATAGCAACATAGGCCTACCAAAAAAAAAAAAAAAAAAAAAAAAAAAAAAAAAGAAAAAGTTAATAATAAGCTATTTAACCATACAACTTAAAGAATTGGAAAGAGAAAGAATTAAATAATGAATAGTAGAGCATAAATTAATGACATAGAGGCTAAAAAAAAATTAATGACACCAAGAGCTGGTTCTTTGAAGAGATAAACAAGATTGATGAACCATTAGACAGACTCATCAAGAAACAAAGTGAAAGAACCCAAATAAATAAAATCATAAATGAAAGGGGGATGTAACAACTGACTCCACAGAAATACAAACGATTGTGAGAAAATACAAGAGCAACTATAAGCCAACTAGCTGGACAATGTGGATTAAATGGAGAAATTCCTAAAAATATACTATCTTACAAAATTGAAACAGGAAGAATCAGAAAACCTGAATAGGGCAATAACAGATGAAATAGGAGTATTAAAAAAAAAATCCCAGCAAACAAAAACCCTGGTCTGGATGACTTTACAGGGGAATGTTACCTTCAAAGAACAACTAATACCTATCCTCCTCAAACTATTCCAAAAAATCTTAGAAGAAGGAACACTTCCAAGCTCTTTTTATCAGGCCAGCATTGTCCTAATTCCCATACCAGATAAAGACACTACAGAGAAAGAGAACTACAGGCCAATATCCCTGATGAACATAGACACTAAAATCCTCAACAAAATATTAGTAAGTTGGATCCAGCAATATATTATAAAGATCACACAAAAAATTTAAAGACAACAATCACATGATCATATCAATAGGCACAGAAAAGAATTTGACAAAATCCAACATCTGTTTTTTATAAAAACTCTCAGCAAAGTGGAAATAGAGGGATCATATCTCAACATAATAAAGGCCATAAATAACAAAACTACAGCCAACATCATACTCCATGGGCAAAAATTGAAACCATTTTCTTAAGAACAGCAATAAGACAGGGATGTCCGCTTTCACCACTCTTATTCAACATAGTACTGGAAATATTAGCCACAGAGATCAGACAATAAAAAGAAATAAAAGGCATCCAAATTTGAGAGGCAAAGTAAAACTCTTATTTTTGTCTGATGACATAATATTGTACATAGAAAACCCTAAAGACTCCACCAAAAAGCTACCACACTTTAAAAGAATTTGGCAATATAGCAGGATATCAAATTAACATCCAGAAATCAATGGGATTTTTATACACCAATCATGAGTTCTCAGATAAAAAAATTAAACAAACCATCCCATTTACCATTGCAACAAAAATTAATATGCATAGCAATAAATTTTACCAAGGAGGCAAAAGACTTGTACTCAGAAAATTATAGGATATTGAAAAAAGAGATAGAGGAAGATATAAAGGAGTAAAAGAATATACCATGTTCATGGATTTGAAGAATTAACATCATTAAAATATCCATACTTCCCAAAGCAATCTACAGATTTGCTGGGGCTGACCAGCAGTCCCTGAGCAATGGATGAATAAATACTCTGACACACATTTCTGTTAAAGAGAGGGCTAAGGGACTGCCTGGCTAGCAAAACCAAACAGCACTGTTCGCCTTTCTCCTTAGGTTTTTATTGTAACAACAGCTTGAATTAAAATTAACTATTAGATACTATCAACAGGGTAAGCATCCTTGAGAAGACACATGTGTCTGCAGTGTCCTTTAAGCAAGGACGTCTAAAGACTAAGCATAAAGATTCCAGTAAATACCTGGTGCCTCAGACTTGTTTGGAAAAGTCAGGGCAGGGGCAGTTGCCTTTAGCCAACTTCCCCTGGAGGTTCTGTCATTTCAGAGTTTCCTCCTTACAAAATTTCCAACCAAGTCCCGTGCTTCCCCACACAGATTCAGTGCTATCCCTATTAAAATACCAACATCATATTTCACAGATGTAGAACAAATATTCCAAAAATTTATATGGAACCCCAAGAGAGCCCTAAAAGGTACTAGACCACCATACACAGAATAAACTTACACCATACAGAAGAATAAACTCAAAATGGATAAAATACTTAAATGTAAGTTGTGAAACCATAAAAATCCTAGAACAGACCATAGGAAGCAAAATCTCAGGCATCTCCCATCCAATATAATAAAAGCCTAAAATGCAAATTGTTCCCTCGGTGGGAGTTCAACCAACCAGGAGTTCAACCACTCACTATGATGTGCGCTGACCACCAGGGGCAGTGCGGAACATGGCAGACGTTGGTGACATGGCACTGGCAGCGGGTGGCAGTGGAGGTGCTGGCGGCCCTAATGGGATCCGACAAGAGCGGGACCATGGCGGGATGTTGGAGCAAGTGAGCAGGCAGCATCAGGCCAAGGCAGGTGCAAACAGGGGCCAATCGCCCCACAGACAGCAACCAGTGGTGGTGGCGGGGGGCAGTGGGGGGTGGGGGAAGTTGGCCCAGATTGATCTTCCCACAGACAGCAACCAGCAGCAGTGGCATGGGGTGGGTCTGGCGAGTGGGTGGGTCAAGGCAGGTATGAGAAGAGGCCCCGATCTCCCTGCAGGTCTCCCCGCAGAAGGTCACCAGTGGCAGCGATGTGGGGTGGGGTGAGCAGGGGCCCCGATCACCCCACCATTCGCCCCACAGAAGGTGACCAGCAGCAGTGGTGGGAGGCAGGGCAATCAGGGGGCACCAGGCCAAGGCGGGTGCCAGGCAGGGCTGCATGGCCTCAAGGCTGGGGGCACAAGCTAGGGCCCAATTTCCTCAGGCCACCCTGAGGGATCCCACCCATGTACGAATTTTGTGCACCGGACCTCTAGTAGCTTTATGTTTACGGATACACCTCCTAGGGCAAAGAAAACTAAGGAGAAAATATACAAATGGGACTACATCAAAACAAAAGGTTCTGCACAGAAAAAGAAACAATCAACAAATGAAAAGGAAGTGTGCTGTATGGGAG
Source organism: Ia io (assembly GCA_025583905.1). NCBI lineage: Eukaryota > Metazoa > Chordata > Mammalia > Chiroptera > Vespertilionidae > Ia > Ia io. The sequence continues at coordinate 18,971,306 of JAJQQW010000009.1, read as the reverse complement.
AACATATTTGGCAACTATACATCTGATAAAGGTTTAATATCCCAAATATATAAAGAACTCATATATCTTATCAAAAGTAAGACAAACAATTCAATTAAAAAATGGGCAAAGAACCTAAATAGATACTTCTCCAAAGTGGACATACTAGTATAGATGGTCAAGAGACATATGAAAAAATGCACAAAGTCACTAATTACCAGAGAGATGCGAATTAAAAGAACAATGATGTATCAGCTCACACCTGTCAGAATGTCTACCATCAACAAGTCAACAAATGACAAGCGATGGTGAGGATATGGAGAAAAGGGAACCCTAGTACACTGCTGGTGGGAATGCAGACTGGTGCAGCCATTATGGAAAACATGGAGTTTCCTCCAAAAATTAAATATGGCACTTCTATTTGACCCAGTGATTCTACTTCTAGGAATATATCCTAAAAAACCCGTAACAACAATCAGAAAGAATGTATGCAGCCCTGTGTAATTTACAAAAGCTAAGATCTGGAAACAGCCCAAGTGTCCATGAGTAGATAAATGGAAAAAAGCTGTGGTATATTTACACCATGGAATACAATGCAGCTGTAAAGAGAAGAATTTTTTACCTTTTGAGACAGCATGGAGGGACCTGGAAAGTATTATGCTAAGCAATATAAGCCAGCCAAAGAAAGATAAGTATCACATGATCTCACTCATATGTGGAATCTAATGAACAAAATAAATTGGTGAACAAAATTGATTCAGAGACAGAGACATAGAATAGAGTGTGGAATCTCAGAGGGAAGGCAAAGGTGGGTGAGTGGGTGGTAAGAGATCAACCAAAGTACATGTTTTCATATATACATAACCCATGGACACAGACAACAGCATAGTGAAGGCCTGGGGTGGAGGGTAATGGGGCCTAGAAGGATAAATGGGGGAAAACAGGGGACATATGTAATACTTTCAACAATAAAGATTTAATTTTTAAAAAAAGCAAGACTGTTATGCAAAGCATGCATGAGTTTATTTGATTAGAGAAAATGATAAAAAAAAATAATGGATTTAAGTAAAAGTTACAGTTCCAAATCAAATTTGTGTTTTATTGAAAAGACAAATCTCTACACAGTTAAACTGATACCTTTCTTAAAATTAGATTTGCATAAATATCATGGGAGATGCATGTGCTTTCTCTGTCCAAATAACGAAAGTGCCAAAAGATGCATGTACCAAAATACATGAGCCTAAATGGGTTTACTTATGCAAACATTACAATACTGCCAAGATCACTAAATTCTAGTGTTATCAGAATTCATGAAATGCAGCCTATCTCATGCTCCCAAGAACTCCTTCTGCAGTTCCAAATTAGATTCTACTATTTTATATAGTTGCTTTGTTGGGTGCAATCTAAATTTAAATTTTATCAAATCCTTTCTTTATTAACAAAAATATGTCTTTATAACTTATTCTTACATCTAATTGAAGATAATATATTTTTTCATTAATTTTAAATCAACATGATGGAATAGTCTAAAAATGTTGCAGAATGTAATTGGGCTTGGGTTTCTACAACCTAATTCTGCTCAGCAATGTAATATGCATCAAATAGCATATTTTTATAGAAACAATTAATCTAAATGTAAGTTCTTTGGTTATCCTCATTTGCATTACTCTGCACACACACACACAAAAAAAATGTTTAAACTCTGTTTTTCTCTATAGACATCCACATTCAATAAAAATGTGGTAGATGCATAGCACACTTCGGAAACGGAATACAGCTGGCATTTCAACCAGAAAGACAATTTTCCTTGGGGGCTCTTTCATTGCTTTAACACTAATATGTGACAAAAAGGTCCTGTCAGATTCTTATTGCATTTAAGAAGCTTTTGGTGAGATTTGTATTGATCTGGAATAAGGCAACTGACAACATTGCAATAAATTTTTACTACTTAGTACTGATCAATATGTCTTTTTCACCTTAAACTTTTTTCAGAAGATTACCTTAATTTTTTTTCAGATATGTCCAAACTACTGCAAAGTTCATATCTTATTCAAAAGGTCACACACACTTAATAGGTAGGGAATAATCCATTGTAGTAAGATCTGCATTTGTCTGTGATCAATTATATATAATAAGATGTATATAAAATATACACACAGAGAAACACACACAAACACATATGGATAACACAGAGATTGACAGACAGCCAAGGACCCACATATGACCACCATATGTATCTATAAAATTTCTGCATGCTATATTTAGATTATAGGGATTATCAATATATGACACAGTTATTGTCTCTAAGTATACATAGTGTAGATTTGGAATGAGTGAATAAATATGTCATCATAAAAATACACATAGATTTTATCACTAACTCCCTCCTCTCATGAGCCTTATATACTTGGGTTTTAAGCAAATATCACGTTTTAATTATTGATTTTTTATTTTTAGAAGCATTTGATGTTAATATAATGTTTTTATTTTCTATCAATAACATGCCACATTACAGCGATATTAGGCTAAATTAGGAGCAGAGGGAGTAAGAAAATAATTTCTCAACAATGTAGTGAGACAACTGCCAGTGAAAGAGTAGATATGACACAAAATTCCACGTTTAAACACAATATATTTTAAAAGCAATTTCTATTGCATATACAAACATCTTTTTGTAATACCTAAGAAAAATTTGTCTTGTTTTAGATAAATTAGTAAAGTATAAATCTTTAGAATAACAGTCTTTACAAAATAATTTTAGACAACTAAAATCTCAGTGGAAGAAAGCACTATCAAATGCCTTTTATTTATTGAGAACACGTTAATATTTAAGCTGTAGAGTTCAATAAAATGTCTTTATTTTGTAAAATATGTTTTTATTGGTTTTAGAGAGAGAGTGGAAAGGAAAGGGGGAGAAAGAGAGAGAGAGGCCTTGATAGGGTACCTCCTTAATGCCCTCCCCTTAACCCCCTGGGAATCCAGCCCACATCTCAGCATGGCTCTGACTGGGAATCAAACTGGGGATCATTTGGTGCACGGAATGATGCTCAATCAACCGAGCCACACTGGCCAGGGCAAATGTATTCTTACTTTTATGTTCTAAAAATATAATTTTATCCAGTAAACTGACATAAACCTGAAAATTTACACTGAACATTTAAAAAATTATTACACACATTTAAAAAATTATAGTGTTATTACATATACCTTTCATCTATAAATTGTTTCATGAAATTTCTGGGGGAAATCTTCAGTTAATAAAATTACCCATTTTTTTAAATATATTTTATTGATTTTTTACAGAGAGGAAGAGAGAGGGATAGAGAGTTAGAAACATCGATCAGCTGCCTCTTGCACACCCCCTACTGGGGATGTGCCCGCAACCAAGGTACATGCCCTTGACCGGAATCGAACCTGGGACCTTTCAGTCCGCAGGCCGACGCTCTATCCACTGAGCCAAACCGGTTTTGGCAAATTCCCCATTTTTTTATTGTAACTCTGATTCTGAGGTATTTAGTTTATTGTCCACTCTTCTTTGGTAGACACAGTGGCCTTGATTTTAGATTGATGCCATGCATACATAACCTTTACTCAGTATCATATCTGCTTAGCTCTAAGGCAGTGGTCGGCAAACTCATTAGTCAACAGAGCCAAATATCAACAGTACAACGATTGAAATTTCTTTTGAGAGCCAAATTTTTTAAACTTAAACTTCTTCTAACACCACTTCTTCAAAATAGACTCGCCCAGGCCGTGGTATTTTGTGAAAGAGCCACATTCAAGGGGCCAAAGAGCCGCATGTGGCTCGCGAGCCGCGGTTTGCCGACCACTGCTCTAAGGAATGCAACACAGCAGCAAACAACACGGCATATTTAACAAAACACTGCAGTAATCTCACAGCTACCAGACATAAAATCTGACATCCAAATTCCTCCATATTTGGGTCATGAACAGTCAAAACATATGGAGCTGACTTAGCTCAGGCCACTAAATTTCAGGGAAGCCACCAGCTCTTGGATCTTTTCACCTTTTATACAAAGAATGCCAGGTCCCCTCTCCCCAGGATCAATTCTGCTTTCCATTCTCAGATGCAGCTGATTCTTATCAATGTCCGTTATATGTTACTGAAATGCAAACTAAAGTAATTGGATACAGGTGATTTGTTCAGTCATGTCCTTAGCTGGATCTTATTCTGTTTCAATTTGGTATATTTACCTTCTTAGCAATTGCTTGAGTTAATGTTGCAAGATTTAAACAAGGTTCAAAACATCTGACCTATCTGACACTATGTAATGGGACACAAAATCAGCTTTTAACCCTATTCTTACATTTAGAAATTCAATTTAAGTATCCTGTTAAAATAAGGAACATTGTTGATCCTCTGAAATACTGTAGCGCTTATGATAATCATGCTGTAATAATAAATATTATGTATTTTTTTATTTTATATAGTGCTTTTTACTTTCATATATATTTTTGTTTTTGAACTAGAAATGAGGCTATGTGCACATTTTTGAAAGTTATTTTTATTATATTCCTATGTAAAAATCAGCTATAATAATATCTTGGATTTGTATAATACCTTTCTTTTAAAAGACCTATACTCTACTGAAAAATCTACTTAAGTGTTTAAGAATAACTTACACATTCTATTCAGATTGGAATTATATTCAATTAAGTTATGATGGAAAGCTTTTGTAACTGTATCTTAATGCTCTGACAAAATTCTATATATAGCACATCAAAAAATTCTAGTTAGAATGTTTTAAATCATATTAAAGATCATAGTCCAAGTGAAAAGAAAAGTATGAAAATTCAATAGAGAACAGAAAAATAAAAATAATATCAGAGTGTGAATCCACAGAATTAAGGAACACTAATGCTGGAATTTGCCCGTGTTAACTGCCAGTCTTGCTGGCCTAGCGCCTAGATTTTAATGGGACACATGTTGGGAACAGGAGGCAATTTCTGATGCCCTTGAAGGGTGAGAAAAAGGATTTAGAATTCTGAAGAAACCAGAACCTTAAAGTATAACATATTAAGCATGAATGAGGGTGGGAGAGTCACACAATGGAAAAAGTCAGTGAGGAAACTTTCTGGGCTTGGCCTTAGCTCTAGCTAGCATCTCATTCCCTTTTCCCTCTTTGCCACCTCCTCAAAATATCTAATTTCCAAATAATATGGTAATTACTATAATACATTCTTAAAGAAATTTCCTATCAGAAAATATTACATTTTGTGTAAAAAATGTGGAAATTCAAATAGGAAAGTTTTAAAATTGTTATTTTTTTATCCCATATTACTGTTAATATTTTAGTATAGTTCCTGCTGGTTCTTTTTACATAAATTTTCCAATCATGATAAATCTTTGCATATTAAAATTTAAAAATAATTCTTTATTGTTGAGAGTATTACATATGTCCCCTTTATTCCATTGGCCCCCTCCAACCCACCACAGCCTTTTACCCCAGGCCTCACCACCCCATTGTCTGTGTCCATGCGCCATGCATATATGCACATAAGTTCCTTAGTTGATTACTTCCCACCCATCCTCCTCTACCTTCCCTCTGAGATTCCACACTCTGTTCCATGCTTCCATGTCTCTAGATCCACTCCGTTCATCAGTTTATTTTGTTACTTAGACTCCACATATGAATGAGATTATGTGATACTTGTTTTTCTCTGACTGACTTATTTCACTTAGTATAATACTCTCCAGGTCCTTCTATGCTCTGTCAAAGGGTAAGAGATTGTTCATTTTTTACTGCTGCATAGTATTCCATGGTATAAATGTACCACAGATTTTTTATCCACTCATCTTCTAATGGGAACTTGGGCTATTTCCATCTACCATATCAATAGATGAAGAAACATCATTTGACAAAATTCCACACCCATTTTTTATAAAAACCCTCAGCAAAGTGGGAATAGAGGGAGCATTTCTCAACATAATAAGGGCCATATATGACAAACCTACAGCAAACATGATATTCAATGGGCAAAAAACTAAAACCATTTCCCCTAAGAACAAGAACAAGACAGGGATGTCCTTTTTCATGACTCTTATTCAACACTAGAGGCCTGGTGCACGAAATTTGTGCATGGAGAGGGGCAGTCCCCTCAGCCCAGCCTGCACCCTCTCCAATCTGGGACCCCGTGGGGGATGTCCGACTGCCGGTTTAGGCCCAATCCTCTGCGGAAGGTGGTTTCTGGGACCGCCATGGCTGGCCTGGTGGTGCAGGCTTGCTGGCACCCCCTCCTGTCCTCTGGTTGTTCTGGAAGGTCGTCCAGAAGGTCGTTCCAGAAGGTCATACTGCCGTCCAGTCTAATTAGCATATTAGCTCTTTATTATATAGGATTATAAGAAAAACATTTTTTTTGTGTTCTTATAAACTCTGGATAAAAGCATGCATATATTGTCCAATTTATTGATTCTGTTTTACAGAGATAAGGCTATGTGTTCACTATACTGTTTTCTCTTCCCAGAATACAGTAATATTACATTTACAGCCTCCCTTATAGTAAGGTGAGGGCCTATATGACTAACTTATATCCTATAGGATGTGGGCAAAGTGATGCAAGCCTCTGCTACATCCTGTCCTTGAAAATACCCTGCATGACCTTTTAATCTTCTTTTCTCTTCCCTTATAACCTTAACCCTTTGCACTTGCTTGCTTTTTTCTCGATTCCTTTATTCTAATGCTAACCGTGTCGAGTCACACTCGACATCCGAGTGCAAAAGTTTAAAAACCCACATATTCCAAAGATCACAGCTGTTAATAATATAATAGAAAGGGTCTGGATTCTTGCGTCACTGCTTGGAGAAATGATGACAGAAAGAGCCCTTTAACCCACATTGGATGGTGCCATTTGTTATGGTAAACCACTGAAATTTTAGCATTATTTGTTACTATGTCCTAACTTAGCCTATCCTGACTAATATGCATATGGCTATTTTTGGTAATTGATTTAAACATTTTTCCTATTATAAATCCAAAATAATGATTACCTTTTGCATTTAAATTTTTCTCTTTCTACTTTAGATTATACACTTTAGATAGATTTCTAGAGTTAAAATTTTATAAGTAAATTTAGTACTTATTTGTAGTCTCTTTATACCATGCTTCTCTCATAACATTACATATTATATTTACACTAGAGGCCTCGTGCACAAAATTCATGCATGGGGGGAGGGGTGTCCCTCAGCCCAGCCTGCACCCTCTCCAATCTGGGACCCCTCGAGGGATGTCCAACTGCCCGTTTAGGCCCGAACCCAGTAGGAACAGGCTTAAATGGGCAGTCGGACAACCCTCTCACAATCCAGGACTGCTGGCTTTCAACTGCTCGCCTGCCTGCCTTCCTGATTGCTCCTAACTGCTTCTGCCTGTCAGCCTGATCATCCCCTAACCACTTCCCTGCCAGCCTGATTGATGCCTAACTGCTCCCCTGCCAGCCTGATTGCCACTAAATGCCCTCCCCTGCAGGCCTGGTCACCCCTAACTGCCCTCCTCTGCAGGCCTGGGTCTCCCCCAACTGCCCTTCCCTACAGGCCCAGTCACCCCCAACTTCCCTCCTCTGCTGGCCTGGTCACCCCTACTGCCCTCCCCTGCAGGCTTGATCTCCCCCAATTGCCCTCCCTTGCAGGCCTGGTCCCTTACAACTGCCCTCCTTAGCTGGCCATCTTGTGGTGGCCATTTGTGTCCACATGGGGGCAGCCATCTTTGACCACACGGGGGAAGCCATCTTGTGTGTTGTAGTGACAGTCGAATTGCATATTACTTTTTTATTAGATAGGATAGAGGCCTGGTGCATGGGTGGGGGCCAGCTGGTTTGCCCTGAAGGGTGTCCCAGATCAGGGTGGGGGTTCCCTTGGGGCATGGGGCGGCCTGGGCGAGGGGGTCTGTGGTGGTTTGCAGGCCAGCCATGTCCCCCAGCGACCCAAGTGGAGGCCTTGGTATCTGGGATTTATTTATCTTCTATAATTGAAACTTTGTAGCCTTGAGCAGAGGCCAGAGCCAGCCAGGAAGCTTGGCTTCCTCCATCGCCGGGGGGCAACCCAAGCCTCCTGCTCTCTCCAGCTCCATGGCTGCCGCCATTTTTGTTGGGATTTATTTATCTTCTATAATTGAAATTTTGTAGCCTTGAGCGGAAGCTAGGGCCGGCCAGAGCGGGCAGGAAGCTTGAAGCTCCATTGCCAGGGAAACCCAAGCCTCCTGCTCGCTCTGTGGCTGCAGCCATCTTGGTTGGGTTAATTTGCATAATCGCTCCTGATTGGCTGGTGGGTGTGGCTTGTGGGCATAGCAGAGGTATGGTCAATTTGCATGTTTCTCTTTTATTAGTGTAGATAATAACTAATTATGAACATACTTACTCCTATGAGATTGCAAGTTTCTCAAAGGCAGAGTTAGCACTTTATCTACTTTTGTATTTCCTACTATCTCGCAGTGTCTTTCACACAGTAGGAAGAAAAGAGCATTTGCAGAATACATGAAGGAGGGCATATGGATTGTTAAGTGATAGCTATATTGTAGTCATTCTCATGATTTTGGCACTGGTTATGGAAAGTTCTATCTCTAAAAGTGTAGTATAGCACTTTAAATTTTTTTGGCAAAGAGTTTCATAAGACTAATCTTAACTACTGAGCATTCAGGGTTTGGGTGAAAGTATAATTAAAACTACAGATGAGGCAGTTCTTTCTACCCATTGTTATCATGCCTCTGACTTGATTTCTGGCTATATCATTTATTTTATGTTCAATAAAGCTAAAGACTATCTATATGATATAACATAAAAAAAGTGTTTTATATTATTTGATTAACTAGTCAAACTTGAATAATTAACCAAGTCTGAATAATTAACCAAGTTGGATTACATGATTAATCCAGATCAATGGCTTAGTATCTGGTCATAATATCTTAAAAGAAAAATCTTACCAATGGTTATATTAATGAGTGTTCACATTTCAACTGAACAAAGAGTAATCCATTTTCTGTCTATAATACTGTAATTGTTCTTTTAGTGCAATAATACTTAATAGGCCAATTCATGCTTCTTGTGTTCTTTAGGCTATATAATCATATATGTGGCAAACATCAATCACCTTTTTATTTACCCACATACAGAGATTGACCTTGCTCATGAGAAAAGACACATCTTCCACCCAGATGGAAGGGAAGGAGAAAGGGAGAGGTATAGGCAATGATACATTTCTAATACCCTCTACGCTGTCTGTGCAGCAGGAGATGAGGTCATTGCTGAGTATTGGAAGGAAAGGGAGGCCATCTCATTTGCTGTTCTATGATCCTCTTCCACTCCCACCCCCACCTCTGGGACTCTGCCTCCTTTTGTTATTGCATGTTTGATGCCTTTCTCCCTGCCAATTTCTTCCATTCAGCCTGCAAACAAGTTCAAGGCTCTTTCACTCCTCCTTCCACAAATTGCCTTGACTCTCATCCTCTCATTCCTTCTTTTGCAAAGTCTTCTTCTTCTGGGACTCCATATTCCTCTGGTTTACCTTATTCTATTTGACCTCTGCTTTCTTTTTGAGTTCTTCTCAGATGTTTCCCAGATTCTATCCTCTTTCTCCTCATTCACTGCTGCAGTCAGCTTATCAGCTTCTTGAATTTTAGCTGTTATCCTAAGATTTCAGCAGAACACTATGTATTGAGTATAATGAAAATATTCTTATCTTCGGAAATATATATTCAGAGGCACTCTCCATCCTTTCTCTGCTTGCATTATACTCAACCTTACAAAATAAAGTGAAACATTTTTACACTACCAAAAATATATGCCATTCAAAAGAAATCTTATTACAATGTATGACACACCACAGAACAACTAGGACCAGAAAATGAAGATATTTATAACATTATTTTTTACTGTACTTGGCACATGGGGCTAGAGTACTTCACTCTCAGACAGAAGCCATAAAAACAACCACCAGGTTTTCAACTCCATCTTTTGTAAAGCAACTTCCTTTTTCCTGAGAGATTTAATACAGGCCTAAGACAGTATGAAACCTGAGTTTCTGTCACAGGACAAATAACATTGCCTTGTCTTGTGTGACTTAATCCACTTCAAACTGATCAGGTCCTAGGATGGAATATAAAAAGAGATGTGTGTGGTGGGGAGAAGGAATGTAAAGATTCTTCAAATGCATGTCTGAGAAAACACTGGGAACTTCCCAAGTTTTTTAATTGAGAAAAGTCCTGCTCTCTATTATGACCCTACTGTGGTTTTTTAGAGACTAGTTTAGACCCCTTTTTCTGGCTTATGAGCCCTGCTCCTTTGCTTGATCTTGAATATGTGACTTGCTGCTTTCTCTTGTTTTCAACATTTCAAACAATTCTCGCTGTAGTGGAAACCACCAGTGCCTGCCCCATATAGCTCCTTGAAAAACTAGTAAAATCAGGTGATTGGTCAACATGGAATTTAAAAAGTTAGTTAGTTCTCTGGAAGATCTTAATGGGTGGTGCCCTCACTGTATACACTGTTTAGGAAGACCTACCAAAAGGAATGGATATTTGGGAACTTTGTCCAGGCTGTCTCTTTTCTGGACAGAGCTGGAGAGACACACAACAAAATCTCCCTCATTAGTTCCCCTTTACTAACCTCCCTGCCTACCAACTACCAGATGTTAGCACCTCTATTTTGCATAACACAAGGTATAATGCAATTTTGATGAGGCTACAAAGTAGACATGATCATATAGATTCTCTCCTGAGATCATACACTTGATTAATATAATATAGAATGTGAGCTTCTGGAAGGTCTTCTATCATTCATATATGGATTACTTTGCAAATAGCCTTTTTTGGGGGAAAATTTTATACTAAATGAATAACATTATGGCAAGCTTTAGGGATTCTTGTGACCTTTAGATTCTCACTACTCAGATATGCTGACGTTTCTTAGAATCAGTACCATTCTTATGATTGTGTACTATTACAGCTAGACAGTAGTGAGAATGAGCATCCCATTATTTAATATAAAAACAGGGGAAAAGAGTGGGGGTTTTTGCAGGGAGGGGGAGGATATACTCAATAACTGAACTACCTGTTGCTGCTTTAGTTTTGTGGCTTTAAGTAAAACCGCCAACACGTATTCTCAGCTTGCTATCTCCAACAGCTCCTGCCTTGGCTCCAGTTCCGTAATTACTGAAAAGGGGCTGCATAAATAAGTGTTGTATAATGACACTGCTATATGTTTTGGGACTCTAGCATATTATTTCTTATCCTTTCATCATATTTCATTGTGGACTATGATTTTTAGCAAAAGAGTGGTCCCAATAAAGTAATTCCCCAAAGCAGCTCAGATTATTCCAGATTTGGCAAGCTCATGGCAAGATCTCCATGTGAGAAACAAGAGGTGAACTCACAGAACTGGCTAACAGGTGGCTCTGGAAGTGGCATAGGGTAACAACAGAGATGCAGAATAAAGCCTATAGCTGGGGTAGGATGGTCAACATCAGGAGGAATAGTTCACTTCTAGAAAAGCACAAGTCTTTTCTAGTAGCAATGACTTCCCTGAGTTTATGAAACCATGTCGAATGATAAATAAAATAAAGTCTATAAAAGTGTCAAAAACAGCAAAGGAGCCAAACTAACTTTTCAGTCACAAACAGGAAAATTTGAGCCAGTTGTCTTAGGCCTCAAGCAGTTCCCTGTAGTTCTAATTAACTGCTTCTCTTCCCCAACTTTTAAAAGAGGTCTTATAGTTTTTCTCAAACAAAAGGCAGGGCAAGGAAAGAAGCAAACTTTAAAATACTGTTCATTAAACGTTTGTTTATGAATTTTCCCCAAAAACTTCAATCGAAGGACAACTTCAATCTGGGAGGCTGCCTTCATTTCCTCATCTCCATTTCCCCCAGGTTAATGGATCAAATTTTTGGAGAGTGAGGATATGGCGAAAGAAGTTCATATTTGTAGTTGCTTTCTTCTATCTATGTCCTCCCAAGAAAGTGATTGTGAAAAAACAACAAACTGCCCTAGCCAATTTGGCTCAGTGGGTAGAATGTGGACCAAAGGGTCCCGGGTTCAATTCCGGTCAAGGACCCATACCTTGGTTGAAGACTCCTCCCAGGCCCAAGCCTTGGTCAGGGCTCATGCAGGAGGCAACCAATCGATGTGTTTCTCTCACTTCAATGTTCCTCCCTGTCTTTCCCTCTCTCTTCCACTCTCCCTAAAAATCTATGGAAAAATGCCCTCAGGTGAGGATTAACAAAAACAAACAAACAAACAAAAAATCAACAAAACATTATATAAGCTTAGAACTATGTTTAAGCTTTGTATAGTGTTATTTGAATGTGCCAGCAAAACTAAATGAAAGCCACTGCTTACCAGCCTCACTGCAAAACAGCACATTACTAGGCTCTCTTTTTCTGGCTAAGATTTCACCCAGCATCTAACACGTTGCCTTTGGCATAAAGTCAGGAAGACTGAAATCGGAGTATAATTGACAGTCTGAGAGTCTCATTTTCTTGGCTGTGTCCCATATGCATCCCCCCTCTCATATTTTGCCTCTACATCACTCTACTAAACTTCCTACCATCTCTCTACATATTAGAGTTTCTGTAAATTCACACTTTACATCTTAACAGCCAGAATATATGAATATATGAATACTTTCTAATTGATACTAATCTTAGAGAGACTTTTTTTTTTTAAAGAACTGGATGGATGGAGTAAAAGTTGGGAAGGTTAAAGCTTAAGACATTTAAAACTTAAATGAAATAAAGATCACTTTCTTTCCCAACTATAAACCTCTCACTACCATGGTAGTGGCTGGCTTTTTATATATCGTACTAGGGGCCCAGTGCAAGAATTCGTGCACCTTGAAAGGACCTGTAGGCCATGAGGCTGTGGTGGGCACAGGGGCGAGTCTTGGCCCATCCTCCACGCCATCCCTGGCCCCTCCCACCATGGCCCCCAGGTCCCCTCTCTGCCTGCAGCCCCACTCCCACCACCACCACTCCCATGCGCTGATGGCTCAGAGCGATTGGGGCTGGCACCAGCAGCAAGTGTGAGCGGGGCCAGCGCCATCAGTGGGTGTGAGCAGCAGCTACTACTGCCCCGATTGCCCCTCAGCAGCAAGGGGAGGTGGAGAAGCCCACAGGGGCGATCAGGGCTGGCAGCTGCTGATGGCGCCGAGCAATTGGGACCAGCGCTGGGCACCAGCAGAGGGTGTGAGTGGCGGCTCAAGCGCTGGCTGTGGGTGCAAGCGCCAGCCAGGACCATGGTGTGCAGGAGCAAAAAATTTTCAGTAACCACCAGAGGCTTGCCCTGATGACAATGACCAGAGCCCCCACTTTGGTCTGGTGTGGGAGCAAAAAATTTTCAGTAACCACCAGAGGCTCGCCCTGATGACAGCGACTGGTGCCCTACCTTGGTCTGGTGCCCCTGCTCACCTGCTCCACCATCCTGCCACAGCTGACGCCTGCCATGTTCTGCACTCTGTTGCCTGATGCTGATGCCCGCCATGTTCCGCATACACCCGCTGGTGGTCAGCACATATCATAGTGACCGGTTGATCAGTTGTTCTGCCGTTCAGTCTATTTGTATATTAGGGTTTTATATATATAGATTTGCACACTTCTGGGACTCATATAGGATTTGATATTACCAGGAGCTTGATTTTCTCTGGGACATTGTCTAAACCTGGCATGAAATACTTTGATATGTGAACTGAAATCAGGGATTTCTTGGAGAACTCCATAGTGAAAACCAAGATTAAACACTACTTTCCGTTGGTTTTCCATCCATTTCAAGGTAGATCAAAATGCTTGCTAATGGAACATTTTCATCAAAGATGGCTATGGAATTTGAGGTCTGGATTATATTTTGGGCTGATTCAAATATATTTTAAGGTCTTATATTTTGGCTCATGCTTCTACTCAGAAGAATGCACCTTATTGATGCACCCTACTAGGGAACTTTAAATGGTGCTGTAGAAAGAGGCCACTCTGAAGGAAAACAATAGCCAATAGATACCATGTGATGTGTAGTAAACAGAAGTAACAATGTCTTACTAGTATCTCTAAGTTCCCCAATTGCAGGGTGATCCACAGGAATTATTATCTCTCCCCTTCAACTATAGTCACTAGAGGATAAATTATCATACTTTGGGATCAAGTAGATTACTGGATTACTTTTGTTGTTATCCTTCATCCCTTTAGATGTAATTCTTCTCTTGTGAGCGTTCCTACTGGAATTTCTAATGATGTTAGCTAGCTATACTGAATATTTATCTTTCTCATAGCTCAATTGATGAAATACAGTGCTCTCCTCTGCTGTGAGGGCAAACAACTCTCCCTGGACACTCTCAACTTCACCAGGGAAATTCCCCCTTTTCCCTCTAGTGGTTAGCAATTCCCATTCTTCCCTTTTTTTGCATGTTGCCTACCTCCAAAGCAAAGTTCACACCCTCCTTAGACCCTGTCCCCTAAAGACAGCTTTTCTTTCATCCTCTAAGACATACTATCTTATCCGCTAGGCCACTAATGTAATGGGTCATATCTTCTGTCTCCTCAATTTACAGTTAGAGATATTATTGGCCAGACCAGTAAATTCATGTTTTGGGGAGATATAAATTTGACGAGCTGTATACTAAAGACTTTCACATATATTTCTCTAAGCAAAACCTTTTCCTGAACTACAGATCAATATACTTGGTGTGGCAAATGCCATCACTATTTCACTGATATAGAGGCCCTTGGCACTCATCTTCCATATGCTGAATGCTATTTATAGGAAACATCTGCTACTCTCCACCTGTAGGTTTTTTTTTGTTTGTTTGTTTTATTTTTTTTCCTGACTGCAAAAGAATGTTCATCCTATGTATGAGGCAAGCTAGCAGAGCTGGGAGAGTTAATGATTCCAAAAACAGCTTTCAAATAATGTTGGTGGAAATTTGGTCAATAACAAACCCAACATCTAACCTCTAGGTTGTGGTAACTGTAAGGTATGTTCTACACCGTCTTCTAGAGTTTTACCAGTGATGCTAAACTTTAATATCCTTGTCTATAGTGGTTGTAACTGGCATGACAATGCACATTTTATGGGCTTCCTTCCCTTTCCAATCTCACTTTTTCACTAACCTACTTGTGTTTCCCAGGTGTATCTCCAAAATACACCAGTTTAAATTCTTGTCTCATCTCTATTTATGAGTTAACCTAAAGTAGAGAATCTAGCACATTATAAGACTTTTTAACCTGGCTGTATCACCAATAGCTAACTCAAGAATAATTTATCCAAAACAATTTTATTATCTTCTACTTTCAATCTGCTCTTCCTCTTTTATGCTCAATTCTCTACCCACCAAGTTACTCAAGCCCAAATTCTCTCAAAGCCAGTTTGTCACAAATCCAACAATTCTGCCTTGAGAATATTTTTCAACTCTGCCAGGCTATTCATTCCCATGATGGCTGTTCCATGTCATGTTCTTATCATCTCTAACTTTGAATTTAGCTTGTTCTTTTTCCAGTTCTTTGAGGTATAGGTTAGGTCACTTACTGTCTTCTAATATAGAAATGTATCATTATAAAATTCTCCCTTAAAGAGAGGGATAAAATGGTGATGTAGGAGAACACAGCTTTCATGTCCATCACCAAGATCATTGGCTGTCCAGTTGTCCACAACAAAAACAGCTGCAGGGATCTCTATAGTCCACTGAGGAAGTTTTAAGGGCACAGACCAGGCTGAGGGACCCCACCCGTGGATGAATCCATGCACCGAGTCTCTAGTAATTACATAAGAAGAGAAGGAAGACACCTTCATCTTGCTTCCATCACCCCATAGCCAGGGCCTAGAAGAAATCCCCCGCTAAAAAAAGTTCCACTCACCAGAAAAGGAAGAGGAGACTGAATGAGCAACCAGATGCTCGGGCCTCCCTGGCACAAGGTCCCTCTTTGGTTTGGACTGAAACCACTCAGACTGACAAAGAGTCTATTGAGGCCCCTAGGAACCAGGAAGGAAAGCAGGGGCTATTAGCAAACACACAGTGGGAATGATTGCCCTCATCGCGAGATCGGGTCTGCAGGGACAGCAGGCCTGTGGCTGCGTCAGCTGAGAGCCTGGGGTCATGAAAGTTTGCTTGGTGCTGGTGTGGCTCAAGAGCCTGGGTCCCTGGCGGTTCACCTGGCTCTGGGCTGCGCAGGAGCCTGGGTTACGTAGCCCCTGGGACCTGAGTTGGAGGGGGCTGATGGGAGCCTGGGCTACAGGAGCCGGAGGGCCAGGACTGGGGCCCTACGCTCACATGTGTCAGGAACCTGGAGTAGTAGAGCTGCCTGCAGCCTCTTGCCTCAGGAGCCACCTGGGCCCCAGGAGCCAGCTTGTGTTGAAGTTAATCCCTGTAAGCTTGGGTCCTAGGTGCCACCAGGAGGCTGTTCCCAAAGGAGTCAGCTGGTTCTGCATCCTTTGAGGGGCTATTATTTTTATTTTGTGTTTTATTAATATAGTGAATTACACTGATTGAATTTTAAACCTTTTATTTCTGGGATTACCCCTTGAATTTCTGCTAATTCATGGTAAATATTTTTATATTACTAGATTCAATTTGCTATTACTTTAGTATTTTTACAACTACAGTCAGTCATTTCAGTATTTGTAAAAACATTGTCAGCTTTTGGTATGAGGGTTATGCTGGCTTTACAAAAACAAGTATTGTTTTTTTTTTCTGTATATTCTGAAAGAGTTGGTGTGGTTTTTTCCTTAAATAAATAATTTACCAATGAAATAATTGAGCCTGGAGTTTTCTTTGTAGAAGGTTTTTGATAAATTCACTTGAATAGATATAAGGTTAATTCTAATTGTCTACCTTTTGTATCAGTTTTGGTATATTATTTTGTGTGTTTTTAAGGAATTTGTCCACTTTATGTAAATGATGTTTGTTGACACAAGTGTTTCATAATGTTCTCTTATACTCTCAATATAGTGACTCCAGACTTATAATGTTTACTATTTGCAAGGCCTTTATCCATCCATTTACTTTCATAAGGTTTCCATCTCTCTGCTAACATTACCCATCTATTATTTCTTGTTGCCTACTTTTTTCCATTAAGGCACTTATCATATTAATCACAGTTATTTTAAATTCCTTGCTTGATAATTCCAACATCTGTGTCATATCGAAGTCTGGGTCTGATGATTGCTTTGTCTCTTCAGACTGTGTTTGTTCTTGCATTGTGACATGCCACACCTCCTCATATCACAATCTTTGTTGGTTAGGATTTTAACAAGAATTTGGAGGAGACACAAACATTCAGGTCATAGCAGAACCTAGCATATGATATACTTTTCACCATCAGGATTTGCCTTTTCAAAAAACAGTGACAGACTTTCAACAGAATCACATGACCAACATTGGGATTCATTGGAAATTGAAATTCAGTTCCCACCAAGGAGAAGGGGCTTTACAACAATAAGGCTTTCTGTTCTACCACTATTTGGTATTAGCACTAGGATTGAACAATATAACAAGAAATTGAATAGAGAGCCCAGAAAGAGATCTACAAATGTATCAAATCCTGACCTGCTAAATCTGACAATACTAGGTATTGAAAACTTAATAAAGTGTGATGAGAAAAGTTGTTTATCCATATGTTGATATAAAAATAGTTTCCATTCTCCCTCCCTCCTAGGCTTTGTAGCATTAGGATAATAGCTTTAAAAATACTTTCTTAATAATTCTCTCTTGGTCCTTATTGAAATAAATTTCAACTTCCTTTAAATATCTTCTAAGATATTTTAAGGATTATTAGCACTTCACACCTGAAGAGTAAAAAGTTAGTTATATATGCTCAAAGACATAAATGTATAAGGCAAAATTAAAAATATTTTGGAAGAAATACAGAGGTGTATCATCAGATCTTAGATAGTAAATATTACTTAAAGTGAAATGTAAAGATTCAAATGTAAATAAACAAATTTGATCACTCGGACAATTAAAATAAGATATTTTTAATTAAAAAATCATAATGAAGGGTAGGAACAGATAAGCCACATATTAGGAGCAGATATAACTATATACATGATACCATTGAAATTAGTTAGTTATTAATAACTAAAGGACCAATGCACAAAATTCGTGCAAGGGCAGGGCCTCGCAGCCCTGACCTTCTGGATGGTCGTTCTGCTCTTTGGTCTAATTAGCATATTAACTCTTTATTATATAGGATAGGAAAGTAGCAAAAGGGAGGCCAGACATTATAAGCATAGCCATTTGGGTATCTTCACCAGGAAGCTGCAATTTCACACTCCCCAGGGAACTATTGACCCACCCCCTGAAGAACCCTGGGGAAGGGGTCTAACAAAGAGGAGATAGACGCATGCCCAGCGACACTGGGGTGACATAGGGAAGGTACTTTCCTGTCAGTCAAACCTGGGGACAGAGATGGTTGGCCAGAATGAGTGTGAAAACCTGTGAAAATTTGGAAATACATAATCCCCTAAACAAATTAACTCTATCTCTGACTGTTGGCTGGTGGGGCTTTCTCATTCACCCATGTTTTCTCCATCGCCATGTGGCCTGTGGACCCCGCATGCAATGGACTGATGGACTGCAGTGGAGAACACAACTTAAGCTAGCGTGACGCTGGATTGGACACTGCTCCAATATGGAATGGAAATTCTGGACACTGACTCTGATTCTAGACCTATTGAAGCCACAGCTACATTTCTTCCTTGATGGTACAAAGGGAAATGGGACTTTGGAAACTCAGGGATGTAACTCCACAGAAATAAAAATCACTCATTCTCCTGTGTGAGTGTCAGAATATTATTTTTCTCAGGATATTGCAAGAATTCCATTCCCGGTGAGGATGAGGACCTCTCCCCACTGGCAACATATGGAGCACACAAATAATTCATACAAATAATAAAAAGACAACTCAATGCAAAATGACACCACAATAAGGTACCATTTCACATGCATTTGCGATTTCAGACTGGCAAAAATTAAAACATCTGAAAATTTCCAGTGTTACCAAGTTATGGAACAGTTGCTAGGAGTAAACTGTTGCTAAGAATGTAAATTAGTATAAAGCTTTGGAAAAAAATACTTCAGATGTAGCTACTAAAATTGTAAGTGCATATATTCTATGACACAGCGATTTTGTTCCTCGTTATATGTACAATAGGAATGTGACTTGAATTCTAAATAGTCAGGGAAAATAAAGCCTACAGAAAGACTTCCATAGGCTATGAGGTTTTCCAGGAGAAACCAGTTTTGGTGCTGCCTGCCTGCCAGCAGGTATGATACTGGAGATAGAACGTAAGAAATGGCACCATTGCTTCAGAATTTGGAAATTCCTCTGCCACCATACTTGCCAGGAAAGCCAGTTCCCCAGGTGTGGCTGACACAACACTCTTCTGATTTTAGCACCTACTTTTGAGCAGTTGAGTTCATTGGTGCTATTACTAAATAAAGTTAAGTATGCATATAACAGAATTTCAACTTCAGTGTGTATGTCATAGAAACTTTTCCACAATGCATCTGAGCAAGCGTGTTTAATAGCAGCAATGATTGAACAGCACTGGTATCCATGAACAGTCAAGTGAATAAAGTATTTGCTGTATATTCATGCCATAAAATACTGTGAAAATAAACATATTTCTGATGATGAATTCACTTGAATGATAATTATAAACAATCTGTCAAAAGGAATAATAATCAAGTCATAAACAAAGACATGTAGTATGAATCCTACTTAATGAGTTTACTCAAATTGTTTAAAAGCTGAGAAAATTGAACTGTACCTTAAAATAAGCCATTGTTTAGTGTATTTATTTTAATTAAAATTAAGGAAAATAAACTAACTTAGCTTTAGCTTTTCTTGGGGTCATCAGGGTTGGTAGAATGGTGAGAGGCACGCTCTGTGCATTAAAACTAAAATAGTGATTGTGTTCTATTTCTTAAACTGATTCACCTCTCAAACATCATCCTTCTAGCTATTTTTAAAACTTTCAAATGTATATATTGCATTATAGAAAATTTTAAACGTTAATATATTAGGCGATCTATTTTGAATGTGGTTGTTCTGGTGACAAAGTATTTTCCTTTATTAGAAGAGTAATGTATCCATTTTATGACTGGATGGTATTTCAGGATTCTCGAATGATATTATAGGAATATGCTGCATTTGAAAATGTAAATATGATCATTTTTATCAAGTGTTTAACTATAGATAAGTAAAAATACACAAAAATATTACTTCTTTTTTTAAATGTATGGCTCCTAATCATCACACTCCTCATTATAGGCAGAGAAAATGTAACTTAATTTTCAAACACACACAAATAAGTGCAGCTATCTTGACTAAAAAAACAAAAAACAAAACAAAACAAAAAAAACATTTTATTTTCTAAAAGGCATACTCATATCTTTTGTTTAGTAGAATATTTTTCTTTTCATTTGCCATTGTCCTGGAGATAATCACAATTTATTTTTTAGAATGGTGGCTGATGTTAATGATGACATTTGAATGTAATATTCTCTTTTATTTTAAGCTTCACAGTCATGCTTATTTATTCTCCCAAGAAAAAAAGAAAATGGGCAAATAATAGTTACCTACCTCACTGTCTGAATATTAGAAATAACTAGGAATATTTCACAAAGCAATTGAACACTATCTATAGTGATGAAATCTTAACTGGAGTTGTTAATGTCTTTAGAAATAATATTTTATGGACAATTCGTTCAGGGATAAATTAGTACAAAATAAATGTATTACAATGAATGCCACCATGCAAATTCTTTAAATAAACTGAACATTTTTAGGGCAAAGACTTATTGAATATATTTGAAATCTTACAGAGTGTTTAGAATAATTTCCTGAATAATAGCTACTTTATAACAGTCTATTGATTCAACAATAACTAAAACTGTTAATAGTTGCTCACATTTTAAATATTAATTACATCTAAAGGCACAATTAAATTATTGGTAGTGGTAAATATAAAATAATTTATTGTAATCAATGTCAAAATAGCATTTGTTCTAAACAAGGTAGTTTTTAAAGAAAGTAAGCGTATTTGTCACTACTTTTTTTTAAATATATTTTTATTGTTTTCAGAGAGGAAGGGAGAGAAAGAGATACAGAAACATCAATAATAAGAGAGCATCATTGGTCTGCTGCCTCCTGCACACCCCCCACTGGGGATCGAGCCTGTAACCTGAGCGTGTGCCCTGACTTGGAATAAAACCATGACCTCTTGGTTTATAGGTCAATGCTCAACCACTGAGCCACACCAGCTGGGCTGTCACTACTTCTTAAATTTCTATGTAACTTTCCTCCAAATAACATGATATAATTTGGTATTTAGCATTGAGACTGATTCATAGATTTTGAAGTGAATTGTAAATGAATAAAAATAAGCTATTATAAGTAAAGTCCAGAGTGTCAATGAAGTGATAATAGCATAGAAATAGATAAAGGAGAGCCAAGGATGCAGGAGAGGGGACATCGGATTGTAAATTTCAAATGATATCACATTTTTACAGTTTGCCAGGGCTAAAATAAAATATTACAGTGAGCACATATTTTATTGTTCAAGTTTGCAAAACAGATTTAGAAGATACTATTTCAGTTATAGTATTAGCAAATAAGAAATAACAATTACAACATTATTAATTCTCAATAATTATTACTGATATCTCAATAACCAATATTTACTTTATGTTTTAAGATATGAGGTATAGGGAGATGAAAATGACCCTTCTTATTCGGATTACTGTTGGTCTCCCTAGAGTCAATTTTTTAAAAATGGTAATGACTTACAAGAATTTGGTTTATAGAACGTTAGTTGTTTTTTATGACATGCTATAAATTTAGCAACTGGAGGCCAGTCTTTAAAGCTTAAGTAGGATCTACATGAAAACAGCTATTATAACTCCATTTTAGTCCAGGATTGCTAAAACAACTCATATTTTATAACAGTAGAGGTTAGTATAAAGGAAAAGGAATGGGTAAACTTTGATGCATCTCTTTGGAGTTTCAGTGGGATATCTTTTTTTCCTCTCTTTGTAGAATCTTGTAATAAACATCACTCTCATCTGGATTAGAATATTCATTCTTAACAAGTTTTTCCATCGAGTCAGAGTGATATATCTATTTTACAATATTTATCAACTATACATTAAATATGAAGTGTCCCTTTACCCATTATTAATTCTGTTATTGCTTAAGCAATCCCTGATCACAATCACCCATGATTCAGCACTTCTTAGTTGGTTAATAAGTGCCAGTTCAATATTTGTCTTGTTTTCCTGAGCCAATGGATTTGTGGATTACATGAAAAATTAATGATAAAAATTACTGGGAAATTCTTATATTCAATAATTGCAAAACCTCTGGTTTTCAAGCGTGAAGAGATAGAAATATAATTCAAACACATGGTTTATCACTAAATCCATGGGATTCTTATACTTCAGTTGCTGTTTTAGTAACTGAAGATTTTTCTGAATGACTTTCTGAGATAAATACTATGCAGTAGATCCTATATAAAGGTGGAAATTCTTAGGTATTTGAGAACCAGCATTTTATTTTATCCAAATTAACTAAATCATATAGGTTTTTTATCCTATCTAATAAAAGAGTGATATGCAAATTGACCGTCACTCCAACACACAAGATGGCCGCCCTCATGTGGCCAAAGATGGCTGCCCCCATGTGGACACAAGATAGCCATCACAAGATGGCCAGCAGGGGAGGGCAGTTGTGGGCGATCAGTTGGGGAGGACCAGGCCTGCAGGGGAGGGCAGTTGGGGGGGACCAGGCTGCAGGGGAGGGAAGTTGGGGGAACTAGGCCTGCAGGGGAGGGCAGTTGGGGGCAACCAGGCCAGCAGGGGAGCAGTTAGGTGTCAATTAGGCTGGCAGGGGAGTAGTTAGAGGGTGATCAGGCTGGCAGGCAGAAGCACTTAGGGGCAATCAGGAAGGCAGTCAGGCGAGTGGTTGGGAGCCAGCAGTCCTAGATTGTAAAAAGGATGTCCGACTGCCCATTTAGGCCCAATCTTGGGCAGTCGGACATCCCTTGAGGGGTCCCAGATTGGAGAGGATGCAGGCTGGGCTAAGGGACACACACCCTGTGCATGAATTTTGTGCACTGGGCCTCTAGTAATATATAATGTTCAAAGGTGTTTATTCTTTTATCAAAATTGTTTTGGGGAAATAATAAAATTTATTTTCCATTCTTAGAAATCCATAAAGATTATTTGCACATATTTAAAAAGCTCAGAAGTTTTTCTGTTAGAGATTGAATTGCATTTGTTTAGAATAGAAAACAATAAAAGCAAAATTAACATTTCCCCACAGAATATCAAACAATATCTCAAAAAAAAGCGGGTGTTGAGGAATACTAAGAGAAACATTTAATGACAGATGCTTTGTTTTCTGGGACACTAACAAAAGATTGTGAATTTGGTTGAAGCATAATTTTTGGAAAAGCAGAAACAGGGTGTTTTTCTTTACCCATTCTGATTTTCAATCTTCTGCCCTTGCCTATGTTGCCTTAACTCCACTTTGTGTGGAAAATCAACAAAAAGCAGTCAGTGTCAATGTTAGAGCTGATCAACATTTTCTACTTCATACATTTGGAATAAAAGCAGCCATCTTTAACAACAAAATAAAAAGAAATGCTACTACTGCCAATAGAATATATATATATATATATATATATATATATATATATATATATATATATATATATAGAGAATATATATATATATATATTATAGAAAGCCAATTTTTATCAAATTTATCACATTACTTTGAAAATAAGAAAAAGAAAATGTGCTATTAGACTTCTCATTTTATCAGTAGCATATTGTCATGATATCCCCTTAATTATTTCAAGGTTTCATTAAAGTGCAGTTCCATGAACATATATTATACTTTATAATAATTTGATGTCACTTATAGAAGGAATTAAATTAATGATTTTAATAACACCTTTAACCTTCCTTCAGTTAGTTATGCATGATAAACAATATAATAACTGTGTTTAAAAGCATCTTTTAATTGGCTATCACACTAATTCTTTTGTAGAATAATAAATTGGAAAAGCCATTTCTATTATTTGTGCTGTGTACATTGCAATTACTTTTTCAGCATATTTGAAAAGGAGTACTAATGCAAACTTAAATCAGCATTGTTATACTAAATTAATTGTAAAATACCTAACCACATATGCCTGGTTCTGGCATTGCACTATTAATTCGACTACGTTCTCACAATCGCATACTATATGAAACATGTAGAGTGGAATGTTTTCTAGTTGAATAATGAATAATGAAATGCATGATATGTAAAACTAAAAAAGAAGAAAATTCCATAATGCATGAATGCTAGATAATGATATGTTTACATGGAAATTTGACATCCTTTCCTGCAGAAATGATTTTAGCAGAGTTTGGGATAGAGACAGACATTCAATTTTTTTACATTTCAGTAGATTACTATGAATTATGTTTTTAACTGACTGTAAAGGAATTGAAGTTAATTACCAAAATAAGCATAATGCTTTTTGCAATCAATCAGAGAGCCTGACACAGACAAGAGATACGATTTCCAATTACAAAAACTGCAAGGCTATTGCTCTACTTCCTCCTGGAATTTAGAGAATGTGTAGAGAGGTGGGGGTGACCAACAGGAATGGAAACAATTAAATCTCCAATTAAAAGTAGATAGAAAAAAATGAGACTCATGGACACAGATGACAGTATCGTGATTGCCAAGAAGGTAGAGGAAGGTTTGGGGAGTTAGAAGAAGATAAATTGGGGGATAAAAGGTGTTGGAAGGAGACTTGACTGGGGGTGGTAAACACATAATACAATATACAAATGATATATTGTAGAATTGTGTACCTGAAACCTGTATAATTTTATTAACCAATGTCACCCCATTAAATTCAATAAAAATAAATTTTTAAAAAGTAGAAAAAAGAAAATTCCCATATCATTGTAGATATCTAAGGCATATTAAAATGTTTGGGTGCAAAAAGTACAGTATAAGGAACACAGAAGTATAGAATAGTAAGTGTGAAATTATACTTAGATATTTTTTTCATTGTGCTCAAGTTGAAGCATAATAGAAAATCAAAATTTTGCTTTGAAGAAAAATCCACTATTATCCTATATAATAAAAGTCTAATATGCAAACCGAATGGCGGAATGACCTGTGGAACGACCAGTCGCTATGATGTGCATTGACCACCAGGGGTCAGACACTCAATGCAGGAGCTGACCCCAGCCTTCAGGCCCCAATAGCTGAGGCGATGGGGGGCAGAGCCAGCGAGCAGGTGGCACCAGGCCATCAAGATGGGTGCCAGTGGGGTCCCCCTGATTGCCCCACCAGTTGCCCCACAGATCAGCCCTGATTGCTGGCCAGGCCTAGGGACCCTACCTGTGCACAAATTTTGTGCAACGGGCCTCTAGTTTTAACTAATAGGATGTTATATAAATTACCGTATTTTCTGGCGTATAAGACCCCCGACTTTTGGAAAGATTTTCCTGGGTTAAAAAGTCGTCTTATACACTTTAAAATACAGTACTTTTATTTAGAATAAATTCATAGAAAATGTATGTTAATGATATGGAATTAATTTGTTAGAAAATTGATTCACAATTTGAATAGTAAAATATGTCAGTATAATGGATATGTTATATTTCATTAATAATATGATATTTCTTTCCAATTTTAACATATCTGAGTTAAGAATATATCTCATAAGCGAAATTAGGATGAGAAGGATGGAATTTGAAATGGAAGTTAATAGGAATAATAAAATAAATTATCCTATGTCCACTAGCCAAGTTAAGCAATAGAACATCAGCCACACTGTGCATCTGCTATGTGTTCTGTCTCCTTCTCTCACTACAGCAATAGTTGACAAATTAGCCAAGTATGGATTTTTATAATTTCTTACTTTTCTTATAGTTTTAATATACGTATATATCCCCCAAATATATAGTGTGTTTGTTTTTTAAATTTATAAATGTTTTTATGATTTTTGTTCTTTTTTTTTCTCACTTCATACTCTGGTTCTGAATTTCATTTATGTGGATGCCTTAATAGTAGTTGCTATGGACTAAATTTTCCCCCCCGCCCCCCCCACCAAAGCTCATATGTACAGTCCTAAAACCCAAGGTGATTGTATTGGATGTAGGGCGTTAAAGAGGATAAATAAAGTTAAATGAGGTCATAAGGTTGGAACCGTAATTCAACAGAATTAGTGTCATTATAGGAAGAAAAAGAGACATCTGAGCTCTCTTTCATTTTTCTGCCAATACATCCAATAGGAGAAACCAATAGAACATGTTGTTTTGAACAACTCTGAATATCCTTATATATCAAACCCTGATTACTTTTTGTTGTTGTTGTTAATCCTCACCCTAGGATATTTTTCCCATTGATTTTTAGTGAGAGTGGAAGGGGAGGAGGAGGAGAGAGAACGATCGATATGAGAGAGATATATCGTTTGTTTGACTCCCAGATGCCCCCCAAGCAGGGCTGGGGGTCCAACCTGCAAAGCAGATACGTTCCCTTGACTGGGAATTGAACCTGCAACTCTTTAGTGTGTGGGCAGACACTCCAACCACTGGATCACTCCAGCCAGGGCTACTCTTGCTTTCTTTTTTTGTAAATGGCTTTATTTAGAAAAGCTAACATGATTGTGTGCTAATTTGAACAGTTAGGTAGTACAACAATTAATTTGAAAATTTCAATTTTGATGTCCTGCAAGATTTAAATTCCATTTATATACACATTGTTCTTTCCTCAGACCTCTCACTTCAGGCTGGAGTTGACCAGAAATATGGCTTATACTAGTAGTTTCTCTGAAATCGTTCTTGGGCTCTAGACAAGATGCTGGATCTTTGAGCTAACAAGCAGATTACTGATAATAGCTTTTCTTAAATCTGGAGGCCTCTCAGTGGTATACAGGAAAGAGCTGTACCACTTTCAACTATTTCCAGAAATTCAACCCTGGGTAGATCCGTGGATATCATAAAATAGATGACATCATCATGGTGACCTGCGTTAACTGTCAGGATTGGTGATGAGATGCTGAAGCACCACTATATTGCTGGATTTGCAGAAGGATGGGTCTTATCCCATCCTCCAATCAGTAAACTCTTCTGAGCTGAACCACATTCCAAGAGGGCTCTTGTTTGTTTCCTGGTGCTCAAAACTGCTCCGGAACCCCACAGAAAAGAAAACATTAGGTTAGCACTGGGTTCTTTTGCAAATGCTTTGTTTCCTGAAACAACTGTCTGGTTACTCTTGAAGGAATTAAATGTCCTGTTCACATTTGGGGAGCTGCATAAATGTTTAGAGAAGGCCTAATTTATGTACTTTTCTGTATTTCAGAAATTTTTTGTTTTGTTTTGTTAATCCCCACCTGAGGATATATTTTTCCTATTGATTTTTAGAGTGGAAGGGAGAGGGAGAGACAGAGAGAAACATTGATGTTAGGAGAGACACATCGATTGATTGCCTCCCACATGCACCCTGACCAGGGCTGGGGACTGAGTCTGCAACTAAAATATGTGCCCTTGACCAGAATTGAATCTGGGACCCTTCAGTCCGAGGGCTGATACTCCAACCACTGAGCCAAACTGGCTAGGGCTTTATCTCAGAAATATTTTTAATGAGTTACTATTTTATAGGTCTCCTTTGTAAGTTGAAGTGAGGATTTGAGTAATTAAATCTTCTAAGTAATAAATAAAGAATTTAAAATTATCTCAGATATTATTTTTTCCTAAATCTTTCATTCTATATGTGCTCTGTCAGAATTATTGAAAAAATATTGAATTTATTCAACATGGCATAAGAATAATATGGGGAAAAAGAAAAGGTAATTAATATGAAATTATAAGTATTCAGGAGCATATTAGCTAAAAATAAATAAATTAGGGAGAAGAACTTGAAATGGATAATTTCTAAAACTATTAAGGTAGTTATTAGTAATTCAACCAATTATGTAAATAAATTTTTTTAAATTACCAAAAGGAAATAAAACTAAAATAAGGTAGACTTCTGCTTGGCCAGTGTGGCTCAGTGGTTGAATGTTATTCTCATGAACCAGGAGGTCATGGTTCAATTCCTGGTCAGTACACATTCCTGGGTTGGGGGTTCGATCCCAGTAAGAGGCATGCAGGAGGCAGCCAATCTATGTTTCTCATCAATGTTTTTATATCTCTATCCCTCTTCCTTCCTCTCTCTAAAATCAATAAAAATATATTTTAAAAAGTAAATAAATAAAATAAGGTAGAATTCTATAAATATTCAAAGGGCAAAAATACATAAATGTTATAAATATGTTTTTAATACCTCAGAGTTAAAAATTAAGCTTAAAATCAAATGAATATCAAGACTGAAAAATAAAATAAAACAGGCATCACTTCAGGAATGAAAATTAATGTGAAGAATATTTTAAAAGAAAAAACAAATCTAACAAAAGAAAATTAACTTACTGGGAAGAGAATGACAAGAAAACATTCTAAAAATGGAAGAGGGAGAAAAGAAATGTTTCATCTACAAATTGTCAAAAGATATGATTTTTCAAAAAGAATTTCAGGATTATAAATACATTTTGAATCATTTGAGTGATTACTCCATGGATAGTAAACCACAGAATCAAACACAAAGAATTTATTCTGATTTTACCATAAGGCTTACACTCTTTTGCTTCCAGCTTTCAGCTTTTACAGTTCTTGTGTCTAAGTTTCCTTAGTGTAGACCTAATATTTACCTGGAAATAGTTTGTATCTGCTCTTCAGGCCTTTCTTGAGTCTCTGTTAAATGTTCCAGGTGTTCAAGGAAGTCACCACTCTTGTTGCCACACCTCTATGTGCTTCCCTTGCACTTGTTCTTCCAGATGCTGTTATTTCCCCAGAACCTTTTTCTTTGCTTGGTCTCATGAAGTCTCTACCTACAAAGATACTTCTTGGATAATGGTAGTTGTCTGTGAGAGGTCACAGTGAAAAGAAAAGCAAACCAGGGGAAGCCTACAATTGCCTGAGCTACTTGTTTGCCTGTCTGGAGGTACATTGCCACTCCCGCTTACAGACAGATAAGAAGGCAACAGAACATGAGCATCTGATTAACACATATCAGAATTCAGGGACATGGAGGAAGATAAAATTTGCAAGACAGACTAGAGAAAATGAACCAGAGAAAAATTCCAGACATTTGAATAAGGTTCCCCTTAAGTCTTTGACTATAAACTATGTGCAGGGAAGGGAAAATAATTTTCTTTCTATCCTTTTAAGTTCTTGGCTGAGATCACCCTGTAATGAAAGATGGGTTAATGAGAAAAAATAATTTTAATTATGTATGCATGTTCAAATGGGAGCCCCACAAAGATATGAGACTCATAAGGTGGCCAGATGGTTGAGGCTTATGTAACATCTTCAGCTAAGGAAAGCTATATGGATTTGTGGTTTCAAAGGGGAGAAGACAATTAAATTCATAGGAAGATAAGAAGATGAAGCATTTGGTAAGCAAAGGTTGCCCTGCCCTTCAGGAGTAAACTTCATCTCTCCTGGTTGCCCTGCCCTTCAGGAGTAAACTTCATCTCTCCTTTCTAATGTAAATCTCCCTTACAAAAGGGTAACTTCTACTCTGTTTTCAGAGCTTCTCCTTCTTCTGCAACTCCTCAAAATAATCCTTATGCCAAAGAGGCATATTTTGGGGTGGCATATTCTGTTACTTACATAAGCTATGTAACAAGAGTAAAATGGGCGGATGGAAGACTAGACAGGCCATTTCTCTGTGTTGCCTAAATAATGCTTCTTTATTTTCTTCATTGTCAGCATCACCCTCGCAGTGTATGCATCACTTATAGAAACCCGTGCCATCGTGATGGTCCTTAAGGACTCAACTTGCCTGAGAAACCTCATTCCAGAGACTGAGCATTTTAATCATCTTCTATCTAAAAGACGTGTCAGGCAGAATAGAGCTGAATACACCAGTCCAACACAGTTGCCACTCTGACTGGTTTTAACTTTCTTTCTAGCACCAGATACTGGTAGATTCAGAAAGCAAAGCATGGTTATAGAACTGAGTGGAAAGCTCAGGTTTGGGGATAAGGTTCACTTAGATCTTGTGGCTGTTAATGGAAACTGAACTTGGTCATATCACTTGCTTCCCTATAGTGAACCATGGGACTTTTTTATACTGTTCTATTTATGAGGATGTTTGAAACTTTTCAAGATGAAATGTTTTGAACAATCATCTTTTTAACAGTGGGTAAAAAAGTGACTTTCATGGAGCAGAGAGAGCTCTCTGAGTCCGTAGGGAGCCCCAGATGGATTTTTCTGGCCAAATGGCTTCCATGTCTGTGCCTGTTGTCTCTGTAGCATTGAGAAGTAGCTTAATGTTGCCATAGAAATTCTGCAGATGGCCAGAAACTATATTCACTCTCATTAAGATAAATGTAAATTTTTCATTAAGAAATTAACATCATTAAGAAAATGTAAATACATACCCCAAAACCCATTAATTGTAATTAACGCAATTAAAAGATTGACCATGAGCCTTGGCCAAGTGGCTCAGTTGTTTGGAGCATTGTCTGATGCACCAAAAATGTTGTGGTTTTGATTCCCAGCCAGGGCACACACCCAGGTTGCAGTTTTCATCCCTGGTTTGGATGCATACGGGAGGCAACCAAGTGATGTTTCTTTCCCTCTCTCCCTTCCTCTCTCTCTAAAATCAATAAAAACATATCTTCATGTGAGGATTAAAAAAAGATGGACCATGACAAGTTTTGATTAGGATTTGGAGCAACTAGTACTCTCATACATTGTGCTGAGAATATAAATATGTACCTTGCATCAAATTAATCTTATGCTTACTATACAACTGAGTAAACCCACACCTAAATATTTACCCAAAGGAAATGCAAACACATGCCCACAAAGAAACTTGCACAAGAATTTTTTCAGTTTTATTCATAATATTCTCAAACTAAAAGCAACCAAAATGCCCAACAATAGATTAATGTTTAAACAAATGGTGGTATATTCAATGCACCCAGCAACAAAATGAACAAACTACTGATAGGTGCAAATAATAGATTATTTTTTTAACTAAGGTTGTACAAAAGATGCCAGGTTGAATAATTCCATGTAAATGAAATGCTTACTGAATAATTCCATGCAAATGACACTTTAGAAATTATAATACACTAGGGGCCCAATGCATGAATTCATGCACCTTGAAAAGAACTGTGGGCCGCGAGGCTGCGGTTGGCACAGGGGTGGGTCTTGGCCCATCCTCCATGCCCCTGCCCTGCCCCAGGCACTGCGGCTCCTGGCCCTCTGTCTGCTGGCAGTCCTGCTCCCACCACCACCACTCCCATGCACTGATGGCGCCAGCCCCACTAACAACCACTAATGGCGTGTAGCGATTGGGGCCAGTGCCAGCAGCAGGTGCAAGAGGGGCTGGCGCTGTCAAAAGGTGCGAGTAGCAACTGCTGCCCTGATTGCCCCTTAGGAGCAGGGGGAGGTGGAGAAGCCCTGAGGGGCGATCGAGGCTGGCAGCCACCTCTCACACCCACTGACAGTGCCGAGTGATTGGAGCCAGCGCCAGGTGCTGGCAGTACGTGTCAGTGGCGGCTCCGGCGCCGGCGCCGGCAACAGGTGCAAGTGCCAGGCAGGACAGCAGCATGTGGTGTTTCAGTAACCACCAGAGGCTCACCCTGATGACAGAGGCCGGTGCCCTGCCTTGGTCTGGCACTCCCACTGACCTGCTCCACCATCCCACCATGGCTGATGCCCACCATGTTCCATGCTCTGCCTCCTGCTGTTGAAGCCCACCATGTTCTGCATACGCCCCCTGGTGGTCAGTGCACGTCATAGCGACCAGTGTTCAGTTGTTCCAC
The DNA here is from genome assembly GCA_025583905.1 of Ia io. NCBI lineage: Eukaryota > Metazoa > Chordata > Mammalia > Chiroptera > Vespertilionidae > Ia > Ia io. The sequence goes on along the minus strand of JAJQQW010000009.1, from coordinate 18,939,450 downwards.
CATTCCGTCTATTTGCATATTAGGGTTTTATATACTACTAGAGGCCCCATGCATGAAATTCATGCACGGGAGGGAGAGTCCCCTCAGCCCAGCCTGCACCCTCTCCAATCGGGAACCCTTGGGGGATGTTCGACTGCCGGTTTAGGCCCAATCTTGGGGATCAGGCCTAAACCAGCAGTTGGCCACCCCTCTCACAATCCTGGTCCGCTGACTCCTAACTGCTCACCTGCCTGCCTGCCTGATTGCCCCTAACTTGCCCCCCTACCAGCCTGATCACCCCTAACTGCCTCTGCCTACCAGCCTGATCACCCCCAACTGCCCCACCCCCGCTGTCCTGGTCACCCCTCACTGTCCCCCTCTGCCAGCCTAGTCGCCCCTCACTGACCCCCTGCCAGCCTGGTCGCCCCTCACTGCCCCCATCTGCCAGCCTGGTTGCCCCTCACTGCCCCCCTCTGCCAGCCTGGTTGCCCCTAACTAACCCCCCCTGCCAGTCTGGTCACCCCTAACTGCCCCCCTCTTCTGGCCTGGTCACCCCTCACTGCCCCCCTCTGCCTGCCCTTGTCGCCCCTCACTGCCCCCTCTGCCAGCCTGGTCACCCCTAGCTGACCCCCCCTGCCGACCTGGTTACCCCTAACTGTCCCCCAGATGGCCTGGTTGCCCCCAACTGCCCCCTCCGCTAGCCTGGTCACCCCCAACTGCCCCCCCACCAGCCTGGTCGCCCCCAACTTCCACCCCTGCCATCCTGGTCACCCCACACAACCTGCTGTTCAGTCGTTTGGTCGTCCCTCACTTCCCCCCTTGCTGGCCTTGTCACCCCATGTAGCCTGCTCTTCGGTCATTTGGTCACCCCTAACATCCCCCCCGCCGGCCTGGTCACCCCCAACTGCCCCCCCTGCTGGCCTGGTCGCCCCTAATTGCCACCCCCTGCTGGCCCGGCTGCCCCACACATCCTGCTGTTCAGTCGTTTGGTCATCCCTCACTAACCCCCTGCCAGCCTGGTTGCCACCCCATGCAGCCTGCTCTTCAGTCATTTGGTCATCCCTCACTAACATCCCTGCCAGCCTTGTCACCCCACACAGCCTGTGTTTAGTTGTCCATCTGGTTGTTTTGGTCATGACAGCCCCTGGCTTTTTATATATTAGGATATAAATAGTGAAAGGCAGTAGGTAAGCAAATATCTGAAGCTATGAGTTGGTAAAGGTGAAAATATGCTGCATAAAGAGAAAAGTACTCTATGCCTTGCATATTCTATGTCAATTGGCTGTTAGATATTTGTCAAAACTCATTGAACTGTACATTCAAAATAGAAGCATTTTGTCCTATGCAAGTTATACCTCAGTAATTTATTATTTAAAAGTATGTAGCTTAAAAACAGAAGATTTACATAGATGCTCAATGAATTAATGTTATTAATTACACATTAATCCCATTAAGATTTATTGAGCAACTTCTCTGGTACTCTGCTAGCTATTGACCATAGCTAAAACAAACTGAAGAAGGACATAAGTGAACTCATATCTAACCAATTAAACAGGGGAAATAGTAGTTGTGTTAAAAATATCTCTCTATCTTGTCCTATGTTAGATTTAAGGTTTCTAAATATTGATGAACATGCATGTGCATTTTATTATCTTCTGATAAATATTAACATATATCCAAATTAAAAACTTGATTTTTATGAAACATGATATTTATGTTATTGTTTGATATTACTTATGCTGTTTTTCCCCATTAACAAAAACTATTCTTTTCCATTAGCTATTTTTTTAGAAAAATAATTCATCACACAAAGAATGAGGGTTACAAATAGGTCAAGTTAAATTTCTTCTAATATTGTTTTTGTTTGTTTGTTTGTTTTTGGTGGGGACTGTAACTGAAGTCATTATTATTTTCTTCTCTGTAGACTTAAAATATTTACATGAAATTCTCAAACTTGAGCAATTTCCATGAAGCTCAAAAGCATATATAAAGAAAAGCACTCTAGCTTTAGGTGTAGTTTGCTTATTTTGGCATATTTATTTCTGTTTGTTAGTGAACTCTTCTAAAACACATAATCATGGGGTTTGATTCCAGATTGTGGCATTTTTTCTAATTCAGAGCAGGAGCTCTTAAATTTGGAGAGCTGTTTTATAAATGCCTATCACTAGTCATAGGAGAATGTTGTGACCATATGGACAGATGAGCTAAATCTCTTCACTACTAAGAAAACAAGTACTTGAACAGGGCCTATAGATGGTAATGACTTATTTGTACAGGATCTCACAAGAATATTTTTGAAGAGCAAGTGGACTGGGATGTGTGATTCTATATGGGGTTAGACAGAAGGAAGAGGAGGAAAGAGCTATTTTGTATGAACAATATGTGAGTCACAATACCCATGAGCCTACCCAGTTTTCACTCTTGATGCCATGGTACTTAAAGCTGCACCTGGGAATGCTGGGAAGAGATATCCTAGGAGTTGCAAAAACAAGATGAGTATTTGCACCAAGCAGCTGAAGGATATATAGCCAGGGAGGTTATCCAGAGTCCTTGCTGAAGTGGGCCAAGGTTACATGAAGATGAATATGACAGAGGGTCAGTTTCAAAGGATGAGTTCTGAACCATAAATTAGTCATATGTCTAGAGGATCAGAAACAAGGAGCAATAAGTACATGAAAGATGTTGAGAAAGTGATTTAGAATTATGATAATAAAGAGAAAACGTATAGCAGGCTTCTTTCAGATAAAGCAGTTCTCAGTTTGTTCAAGAGGGTGTGGTTTACTGACAGAAATTATACAATGTTAACATAATCATATGAGTCTAATAAGAGAGACATAGGAAGCAGTTTTGTAGACAGGCTCAACAGCTCTCACTATACAAGAAGTAAATGAAGGGCAAAGGTTTTCCTTTACTTTACACCTAGTGCATACAATGGAAAGAGGCAGTGTGCCTCAGCACTGTTCTGCAACATCAGGAGGTTATCATCTGGGATCACCTGAGTGTAACATTGTGTGTGCTGCCTCAGCTGGCCCTGCAAATGGACTCTTAGTGTCTCTCAAGGAAAATGCTATACTCAAAGGGCCAATTAAGTAAAAGGGCTGCTCAACTGAATCAGCTATCTGACTGGGGATATTATGATAAACTAAGAACACAAATTTACATGTAGACTAATAAAATAAGGTTAACCTTGGTGGGAGAAGCACATTGCTCTCACATCAGCAGAGTGCATCATTGTGAAGAACAGCAATTAGCACTGGCCAGGGAAATAACATAAACAGACACAATTGCCATAGATAGATGCAGAAATAGTCATATTTTCATATTTGTTCAAAATTTATTTCTTTTATTTTTATAATTGTAGATGCTACAAAATTATATTTTGAATATGCACTTTTATTATGTGTCATGAATTACAGTGTATATTTTACATTTATGTACACATTTTAATATCCATGGTTTTATATCTTCAAGTCATGATAAAATTATACTTCTAGGGGATGTAAGAGATTTTTAGAGACAACATTTTATATTTTTTTAATCTCTAATTTTAAGAACCAATCCTTGCAAAAGAGATAACTACAATCTAATGATAAAAAGAGAGAAACCCAGTCAGCAATTAAGGAAGATAAAGAGGAAGACACAGAAAGTACCCACTTGCAAAGAGTAAAAGAGTGTGTACTTGGCGGGGGCGGGGGTAGGGAGGTCTAAAAGGAGTCAATGGGGGGGAACATATGTAATACTTTCAACAATAAAGATTTTAAAAAAGAGTATGTAGGTTATCCTAGGGTCTCATGGGATGAGGGTACAATGATTAGGTTGGTGATTGACTTAATGTTATTTCATCAGACTTTCATCATTCACTCAATTGGTATGTATCTATTGAGTACTAAGCCAATCCAGTGTCTGGTGATACAATATACTTAAATGAGAGTATATAGTGAATAAAAAAAAATCACATAACAAGGGGCATTATGATGAGAAATAAAGGAAATTCAATGTGGCAGCTCTATTGCTCAGAGAAGACTTTCTCAGAAGATTATACCTGAGATGAGATCTGAATAAAGTGAACAAGTGAGACATGTAACTATCTCTAGGGAGGGACATTCCAAGCAGAGGAAACTACAACTTCAAAGTTGTCAGGAGCCAAGAGTCAATCACAAATTAATTCTAACATTAGTTCAGTAAGCTAATGAAATACAACCTCATGGAAACTTGGTCCTCACCACAGACTTCCTTCCTTATGCCTAAGGACAAAATATTCTTTGCATAGCTGCCCTTCAACTGCCACATCATTTATCTATAGTCAGCATCCTTTACGACTTTAGCCAAATTATCTAAGCCCACCTGACCCGCTCAGCCCCCACCCCTCCTAGGCATCTCCCCTTCTAGAAACCACATATAAGGAACGCTGTAAAAAATAAAATTGGAGGCTTGAGCAGAAACCCGTTTGTCTTGCCTCCATTCTTTGCGTCCCTTGTCTGTCTCTCATTCTCTTAGGTGCGCCACCTCAGTACCCCCGTTAGAAGACCCCGCTGGACGGGGTATTTCTGGCACCCAACGTGGGGCCCGAGGGTCGGCTCCCCGGGGAACATCTGCACATCGGTCCGGCCGGACACCCTCCTGAGTCGCCGCGGAACTTGCCATGAGTGAAGACTCGTCCCTTGATCGCCACGGAGCTACCCGTCCGTGAGTATGATCGCAGTTGAGTTTTGCAAATGATCTTTTCAGACAAAGATTTAAGAGTGAATTCCTTGTGAGAACGAATTTTTATGCCCTTTAACGAATTTCCTACACTTTGAGCTTCTCGTTTCAACCCCCAGTCCGCTAATAAGCACTCGTCTCGCCGATCCGGGAAGAGTTAAGGGTACCGCGATCTGGCTGAGCAAGAACTCTGAATCACCCTGAGGAGTATTTTGTCTCTGGTCGGTTCCTCGTCACGTCTCTTGCAAACCCTGAGCTCGCTTTGTCTTAGTGGTCGTTAACCTGGCATGGGGCTTATACATCCCAACCTATGATACGCGAGCAGGGGCCTTTGGGCAAACGGAGATCGTTACCGAGACAACTGTCCTAGGCACAACAGAAACCCAGGGCTGACCTGGTACAGGGTTTATACGTCCCAGAGGCTTACGCGGAGGGGGCAAAAAAATTGAGAAACTCCCGCATCGACATGGGCACCTCTCTCAGTTATGATGAGGTATTCCTCGGTGGGCTCAAGGAGTCCCTCAGGACGCGAGGAGTAAGGGTAAAAAGAAAGGACCTTAGACATTTCTTCTCTTTTATTCATGAAACATGTCCCTGGTTTCCACTAGAGGGCACCATCGATTCAAAGTGATGGAAAAGAGTGGGCGACGCCCTTCAGGATTATTATGAGACTTTTGGCCCAGAGAAAATCCCTATATCCACCTTCTCTTACTGGAACCTTATACATGATATTCTTAAAGTTCATCCTCTAAATCCTGATATAAAAGATATAATAAAAACAGGAGAGACAGTCTTAAAAGATAGTTCCCGCTCAGCTTGTCCGTTGGTCGCGGTAAATATGCCAGAAGACCCACCTCAAAAGGATCTTATGGAAGAAATCAAAGAACCTCATCCTACCCCTAGCACTAAGGTCCCCGGTATCTATCCCTCACTTAAAGGTTTAAATAAGACCCCCTTCGATGATAAACTCTCCCCGGAAGATCAAGAAACCCTTGATGAACAGGCTGCTCATTGCCACGATGGTGAAGATCCCTGGGGTCTCACTGCTCCTGCTCTTCAAGAGCCTCCTAATAAAGCTTACAAACCCCCACCCTACAACCCCCCTCACCCTTTACTATCCTCCTCCTTTCTGTGCTACAGCTCCAAATCTACCCTTTAATTATGACCCCATCAGACAAGCTAAAGTCTCTCTTACCCGAGACATATCCTCTTTAAAAGAAATCCTCCAACAAAAACGTGAACACCTCCAGCTTATTAAAGAAGTCCAAGCCCTTGAGGCAGAACTTACCACCCTCTCTACTAATCCAAACTCTTCTAAAACTGTCCAAAAAACCCCAAAATCAAAAACCACCCTCCACGCATTTCCCGTCACCCGCAGTCAGGGTTCCCGCCCTACAGTCGTTGAGGAAGAAGATAACTTACTAGAAGTAGGCTCTGACTCTCAAAATCAAAATCCAGACTCAGACAATGAAGCTTCAGACACTGAAGACCCCAACCCTAGCCAGAGTGACACATCTGAACAAAAATACCGCCCCTTAACCTTAAACATCTTAAAGATCTTAAAGCCGCGGTCAGTAACTATGGCCCTACGTCCCCATTTACCATCGCCCTTCTCGAAAGCTTAAGTGACAAATGGCTCACACCTAATGACTGGCTATCCCTAGCTCGAGCCACGCTCTCAGGAGGTGATTATGTCCTTTGGCGTACAGACTTTGTTGAAAACTGCTGAGAAACAGCCCAACGCAATAATGAAAGTAAAAACTCCCGCTCGTGGACCAGAGACAAACTTCTTGGCCGACCCCCCTATGAAACCAATGAAGTCTAGGCCAAATTTCCCCCGGATTTACTAGCCCAAATCCAAGTCACCGGTCTCAAAGCTTGTGCCGTCTCCCCGCTAAGGATTCTGTCACTACCTCGCTAGCCAAAATTCGCCAAGGAGCTGACGATCCTTACAGTGATTTTATCAGCCGCCTCACTGACGCCGCTGAGAGATTAGTGGGGGGAGGTGAGACGGAAAGTGCCTTCATAAAGCATCTTGCTTATGAGAATGCTAATCCTGTCTGTCAAGAGACAATAAGACCTCATCGGTGTGGCAATCTCTCTTATTATATTAAACTTTGCTCTGATATAGGTACCTCCCGCGCTATTGGATTAGCTATAGGAGCGGCCCTAAAAAAATTTACCCAAGAAAAACAACCAAATACACAACAAAAAACCTGCTTTAATTGCAAACAGCCAGGACACTTCATAAAAGATTGCCCCAATGGCAAACAACCACGGGCTCCTCCAAAGACCGCTTGCCCAAGGTGCCGTCGCGGTCTCCACTGGGCTAATGAATGTCACTCAAAAACAGATATCAAGGGTAAAGCCCTTCCACCCCGGCAGGGAAACTCCTCGAGGGGCCAGTCCCCGGCCCCGAACACGGTGCCGAACCAAGGGGCCATCAGGTTCGTCCCACAACAAATCCTTCCCGCTCAGGCATCAGCTCCCTCTGCCGCGCCACCCCAGGAAGCGCAGGACTGAACCTCTGTTCCGCCTCCGATACAATATTAATACCAGATCAAGGCATTCAACTTATTCCCACTGAGGCTTTTGGACCCTTACCTCCAGAAACATTTGGTTTGATCTTAGGGCGTGGTAGCTCCTCCTTGGCCAGCCTTCAGGTTACCCCAGGGGTCATTGACAATGATTACACAGGACAGATTACCATTCTAGCTTCAGCCCCCTCAGGGCACATATCCATTTCCAAAGGACAAAGAATAGCTCAGCTTATTTTACTTCCCCTAAACTCCACCAATAAAAGTAATATTCAACAACCTAGGTTGGATTCTGCCTTCGGTTCCTCTGATATCTATTGGGTTCAACAGATTACCACTGAGAGGCCACTACTCACTCTTGAATTAGACGGAAAAATTTTTAAAGGTTTAGTAGATACAGGGGCAGACGCCACGGTAATATCGACCCGATACTGGCCCCCAAGTTGGCCCTGCGAAGCCTCTGTAACACATCTTAAAGCCATTGGCCAATCTATCAACCCAAAACAGAGCGCAAAAATCCTAACCTGGAAAGATACTGAGGGTAACTCAGGGCAAGTCCAACCTTATATTGTCCCAGGACTACCTGTTAACCTATGGGGACGAGATATTCTATCTCAATTAAAGCTCATTATGTGTAGCCCCAATGAAATTATTACCCAACAAATGCTTAACCAAGGCTTTTTACCAGGACAAGGACTAGGAAAAAATAATCAAGGCATCAAACAACCACTTTCTATAACACCCAAAAATGACCGATTAGGATTAGGAAACCAAAATTTTCCATGACGGTCATTGACTTTCCTGTACCCCACGCAAATAAGATCAAATGGAAATCTGATTCCCCTGTGTGGGTAGATCAATGGCCATTAACTAACGAGAAACTTACAGCCGCCTCAAAGTTAGTACAGGAGCAATTGGCCGCTGGACATCTAGAACCTACAACCTCTCCATGGAATACTCCAATATTCATAATTAAAAAGAAATCTGGATCTTGGCATCTCTTACAAGACCTTAGGGAAATTAATAAAACCATGTTCACAATGGGAGCCCTTCAACCTGGCCTCCCTTCTCCTATTGCCATTCCCATTAATCATTTTAAAATAATTATAGATTTAAAAGATTGTTTCTTCACTATCCCTCTTCACCCCCAAGACGGAGAACGTTTTGCATTCAGCCTCCCAGTCACTAATTTTAAAGCCCCTATGCAACATTATCAATGGAAGGTTCTCCCTCAGGGCATGGCAAATAGCCCCACCTTATGTCAGAAATTTGTCGCACAGGCCGTAGACCCTCTCAGGCCTCGATGGTCCTCTATCTATATTATTCGTTACATGGATGATATCCTATTAGCGGGAGCTGCCCCCTTAGAGGTACTTAAATGTAGTCAGGAATTAAATCATCGACTTTCCTTTCTTGGATTACAAATTGCCCCAAACAAAATTCAACTAAAAGACCCTTACTATTATCTAGACTTTGAACTAAACTCAAACAAAATCACCACACAAAGAATTCAACTCAAAACATCCCATTTACAAACCCTCATTGACTTTCAAAAGTTCCTAGGTGACATTAACTGGCTCAGGCCTTATCTTAAACTAACAACAGAAGAACTAAAACCCCTCTTCGATATATTATATTACAAGGAGATTCTAATCCTTTATCCCCTCGCCAACTCTCTCCAGAGGCAGAAAAAACACTCCACATCATAGAAACAGCCATTCAACAACAACAAATCACATTCATATCCTATAATAAACCCTTTATGCTCATCATCTGCCCGACACCCCATACTCCTACGGGAGTTCTATGGCAAGACAACCCCCTCTTATGGATCTACCTACCCTCTTCCCCGTCTAAAGTTCTTACTACATATCCCTTGTTAGTCACTAAACTCATAAAATTAGGTAGAGAAAAAAGTCGCCAATATTTCGGCAGAGATCTTGACCAACTCATTTCCCCCTACACCAAGGAACAAATAAACTGGCTTTCACAAAATGAAGAAGATTGGATTATATCCCTCTCTTCATTTCAGGGTAATATTGATAATCACTACCCCTCTCATAAACTCCTTCAATTTACCCAACTACATCCATTCATCTTCCCTAAAGTAACCTCCACCACCCCTTTAAAAGAAGCTTCCTTGGTTTTCTCTGATGGGTCCTCCTCCGGCATTGCGGCATACGTCATAGACTCACAGTGCTACAGCACTAAATCCCCATTCCAATCTGCCCAGTTTGTAGAACATTTTGCCATTCTACAGATTTTTAAAATCCTAAATAAGACTCCTTTCAACCTCTATACAGACAGTGCCTACATAGCACTTTCAGTCCCTTTACTTGAGACAGTCCCCTATATTAAACCGTCTATTAATGCTGTCCCTCTCTTTCACCAACTTCAATCCCTTATCCTGAAAAGACAAACTCCCTTCTACTTTGGGCATTTAAGAGCTCATACCGACCTCCCCGGCCCCCTCTCCCAAGGTAATTCACTCGCAGATAAAAACACCCGTCTAATACGTTCCCTCACCATAGATTCTGTTACTAAGGCCGAGCACTGCCATGCTCTCCATCACCTTAATGCCCATACGCTCCACCTTTTATTTAAAATTACCAGAGAACAGGCCAGACAGATTGTTGAAAACTGCCCAGGATGTGTTACTCTCCTACCACTTCCTCATCTAGGAGTCAATCCAAGAGGCTTACTCCCCAATGAAATATGGCAAATGGATGTTACCCATATCTCTGAGTTTGGCAATCTCAAATAAGTCCACGTGACCATTGATACTTATAGTGGATTCATCTTCGCCACTCTCCATAGCGGCGAAGCCTCTAAAAATATCATAGCACATGTCCTTCAGTGTATCACCACTATAGGTAAACCTCAAAAAATTAAAACAGACAACAGGCCTGGATACACCTCCCAAGCATTCCAAAACTTCTGCCATCAATTCCAAATCAAACATGTCACTGGCATTCCCTATAACACTCAAGGACAGGAAATAATACAGCGGGCTCACCAAACCCTTAAAAATACCATAACTAAACTCAAAACAAATAACATTTATCCTACAAAAGGCTCTCCCCGCAATATCCTTAATCACGCATTATTTACCCTCAATTTTCTACAACTAGATAGCAATGGAAAATCTGCTGCAGACCGTTTTTGGCACCAAGAAACAAAAAATCAATATGCCAAGGTTATGTGGAAAGATCCCCTGACCTCTAAGTGGCATGGTCTTGATCCAGTTCTCATTTGGGGATGCGGATCTGCCTGTGTCTATGATACACAAGAGGAAGGACCGCGATGGCTACCTGAACGCCTCGTCAAGCCAATTAACCCCCCAAAAGAAAAATAATCTCACATCCAGGGAAATTATCCCTGAGACAAATTTATCTTCTCTCTACAGGTCATGAAAACAATTACTGAAGTCCTACTGCTGATCCTAATACCAATGACCAGCGGCGGTTTTGGACCTCCGGTTAACCATGAGAAACTACTCTTAAAAATGTTTGGTAATCCCTATGACTGTAAGAAGGGTAATAGTGGAGTAACACCCACCTCTTATACATGAACAGTTGATTGTGGCAGTAAAACTGCTTTCTTAATCTATGAGAACCAAATAGTGGGAGGATTCAAGCAAGGATGGAGATGTGTTGGGAAGCCCAAGGTTATACCTACAATTGAGGGCAGACCAGGACCGTGGCCCAGCCAGTGCCAAATCGTCACAGAACTACACTCTACCTGCTACAACAATGCCCAGCAGTGTACCCACACAGATGGCAAAATATATCTAACAACATTTCACAAAGAACCTCCAGTGGTTCCTTTGGGGGTGAGCTTGATTTCTCCAGCTCAACAGGACACACTAAATATGCCCAAGCCTCCTGCCTTGGCGAGGTTGGAAGAGATACTTGTTGGCCGCCACAAGCACCTATTCATATATCTGATGGCGGTGGGCCAACAGACAGAGTAAGAGAATCCATAGTTCAAAAACAAATTGAAGAAATTATTAAACTCATGTATCCTCCCCTCCAATACCATCCATTAGCGCTCCCAAAATCTCGGGATGTAGATCTTGATACCCAGACAAGTAACATCCTAGAAGCCACTCTCATAGCTTTAAATGCCTCCAACCCTCACCTTGCTGGAGACTGCTGGCTATGCATGACTATTAGAACCCCCATGCCCACAGCTATTCCTGCACCCAGTCCCTCCATCACTGAAGGTACCAATTGTAGTCTTAATGTCCCCTTCAGGGTTCAACCTGTAGGTTTCAACCTTTCTACCTGCTATCAAAGAACATTCCAAAATAACAGTTATGATCTAGATGTGGGATTTATAACCTTTTCTAACTGCTCCAAAATCACTAACTACTCTGAGCCCCTATGTCCTGCCCCCGGGCAAGTTTTCCTTTGTGGCAATAATCTAGCCTATACAGCCCTGCCAATAAATTGGACTGGACTTTGCTTACAAGCTAACATTCTCCCAGACATCTCCATTATTCCAGGGAATGAGCCTGTTCCCTTACCCAGTCTTGATTACATTGCTGGGCGTAGTAAACGGGCTGTCCAATTCATCCCCTTACTCGTTGGTCTAGGGATCTCTGGAGCCGTAGCTTCCGGCACAGCAGGTCTAGGAGTAGCAATACACTCCTACACAAAACTCTCCAATCAATTAATTGACGATGTCCAAGCTCTTTCAGGGACCATTAATGATCTTCAGGACCAAATCGATTCATTAGCAGAAGTTGTGTTACAAAATAGAAGAGGATTAGATTTACTCACGGCAGAGCAGGGAGGGATATGTTTGGCTCTACAGGAACGATGCTGCTTCTACGCCAACAAGTCTGGCTTCGTCCGAGACAAGATCAAGAAGCTACAAGAAGACCTCGTCAAGAGACAAAAAGAGCTATTTGAGAACCCGCTCTGGAGTGGACCTAATGGACTCTCCTCCTCCTCCCCATCCTTGGTCCCCTTGTTGGTTTTCTCCTTATTCTTACATTTGGCCCTTGGGCATTTAGAAAAGTAACCGACCTCGTAAAACAGCAAATAGATTCAGCTTTAGCAAAACCCATTCAGATTCATTATCAACGCCTGGAAATGGCCGATAGGTGGGGCTCGGTTTACCAAGAGAGCGAGCACCTCTGGACCCAGACTCGCTCCTTCCCTACGGGGACAGCATCTTAACCAGAGGGATGCTTACCTACGCTCTAGCCAGAGCCAGAGGTATGGGTATCGAACCGAGTGCAGAGCAAAGCATTGCAAGGGAAGGTCGGGACATTTTTCCAACCTCCTCTGGATTTCCCTGAGAGTATACCTGGTTTGCATAGAGGTTGACATCGATAAAAATAATGGCTCTGCCTCTCCTCCCCAAAAGATGTCAAGAGCCACACATGGTGGGTGTGCAAAGCCCACGGGAGGAACCAGGTCAATGTCTCCTCGGTCGATTAATGCCCACTCCCGGTTCTTAAACAGAAAGGGAGGAGATGTCAGGAGCCAAGAGTCAATCACAAATTAATTCTAACATTAGTTCAGTAAGCTAATGAAATACAACCTCATGGAAACTTGGTCCTCACCACAGACTTCCTTCCTTATGCCTAAGGACAAAATATTCTTTGCATAGCTGCCCTTCAACCGCCACAGCCTTTATCTATAGTCAGCACCCTTTACGACTTTAGCCAAATTATCTAAGCCCACCTGACCCGCTCAGCCCCCACCCCTCCTAGGCATCTCCCCTTCTAGAAACCACATATAAGGAACGCTGTAAAAAATAATTGGAGGCTTGAGCAGAAACCCGTTTGTCTTGCCTCCATTCTTTGCGTCCCTTGTCTGTCTCTCATTCTCTTAGGTGCGCCACCTCGGTACCCCCGTTAGAAGACCCCGCTGGACGGGGCACAAAGTCTATAGTGTGGAAACATGTTTGGCAGGTTTGCAGACCAACCATGAAGTCTGTGTGACCCCAGCACAATGGGTAAAGAGCAGATGGGCAGGAAGTGAATTCAGGTGAAGTCTGAGACCAGATCACAAACAACCATGTAGTCTTGAATTTTGTGCCACCTCCCCCAAAGATATTTTGAAACCCTCACCTCCAGTACCACAGAATGTGACCTTATTTGGACATAGTGTCATTGCTGAAATAATTGATTAAGATGAGGTCATAGTGAAATAGGATGGGCCTCCAATCCATTGTGCTGGTGCCCTTATAACAAGGCATCTATGTGAAAACACAGAGACAAACAGGTGAATGCCATATAATGAGGAAGGTGGAGACTGGATTTTTGTAGCAATAAGCCAAGGAACATCAGATTGATAGCAAATAACCCAAAGTTAGGAATGATTCATCAACACATTCAGAGGGAGCAAGGACTGGCTAGCACCTTGAGTACACTCTCTACCCTCCAAACCCAGAAGAAAATAAATTTCTGTTGCTTTAAGCTAACCAATTTGTGGTACTTAGTTGAAGCAGCCCTAGGAAACTAATATAGTACCTTTGTCTTTTTTTTTTTTTAATAGACTTTAGAGAAGTTTTAGATTCATAGCAAAATTGGGCAGAAAGTACAGAGTTTCCATATACCCCTACCCCTCCACACCCTCAGCCTCCCCCACTATGAACATCCTCCACCAGAGTGGTATGTTTGTTACAACTGATGAACCTACTTTAACACATCACTATCATATAAAGTACGTGGTTAATTTAGGGTTCCCTCTTGGTATTGTACATTGTACAGGTTTTGGCAAATGTACAGGGTTGAGAAAAGTAGTTTTACAGTTGTAATACAAAGAAATAATGCAATAATTAATAAATAATAATACAAGTATCAAATGCAATAGTTTTACTGACATAAAAGTTCTCTTTTGTCCGCATATTCATTTTTTTTTACTCTTCTATATTCCCTGGAAGCCACTGATCTTTTTACTATCTCCATAGTTTTACTGTTCCCAGAATGTCATATAGTAGAAATCATAAAAAATAAAGCTTTTATGAACTGAATTTTGACCCAAAATTTAAGTGTTGAACTATTTTGTGTATGTAATATTTTATTATATTTACTAAAATATATTAAATAATTTTTCTATCAGGTAAATAACTATCAGTACCTGAAAACAGAATCACTAATGTGTTGAATCTTAACCCCCATTGTGATTGTATTTGGTGATAGGTTCTCATAGTTGTGGAGGCTGAAAGTCCAAGGTCAATGTGTCAGTACATTTGGTTTCTCCTGAGGCCTTCCTCCTTGGCTTGGAGAGGGAAATCTTCCTGCTGTGTTCTCACAGGACCTTTTCTCTGCTTGTGTACATCCCCAAAGTCTCATTCTATTCTTGTAAGGACACCAGCCAATATGGATGAGTCCCACCCTTATGACCCCAATATGGCTGGTGTCCTTACAAGTGTTACCTTTGTCTCTTTAATGTTATATACAATGGAAGTATATTGGAGAGATCTGAAAAAAAAATTCACATAATTCTATTTCTGTCTCATTACAAAGTGACAAGGGGGGATGTGGGGTGGGAATAAAGGGCAAGGAATGTGAGAGAAGAAGCAGCGCAGAAACTTGTTTGTCAGTTTGGAGGTTATTGCTGTAGTCTGGATGGCTTGCTATAAAATGGTAGAATTAGAAATGAGGAGAAATGGCCATCTTATATAGAAATAGAAATATACATATTTATAAAAGCTGATTACATAACCACTTTGTCCACATACACTAGAATTTCCCATTGAATGAGATGTTTCATGTGAGAGAAAGAAAGCAATCAAAGGTAATGAATGACTAACTGCCTATTGCCCCTAACTGCCCTCCCTGCCAGTCTGGTCACCCCTAACTGCCCTCCCCTGCAGGCCTGTTTAAACAACTTGGCTATTTATTGTATTGTAAAACAATGTCATAGGAGCAGGTTTAAGAATAAAAATCCAACATAATTTTTTTAAAAATTTGACCGACTTCTTAATTTTTACTGCTCGGTCAGTGTTACTTGGGAAACATAGACTACAGACATAGTTGCTTATCATTACCAAGAATTAAAGAGTGCTTTATGCAAATTTAGTTAAATAATTTATCATCTTACCTAATAATAGACAAACATGTAAATTGACCATGCCTCTGCTATGCCAACAGCCAATCAGGAGTGATATGCAAATTAACACAACAAAGATGGCAGTTAATTTGCATACACAGGCGCCGAGTGATGGGGGCAGGATGCTTGCATCATCGCCATGGTGATGATGCAGGTGTTCTGCCCCACCTCCGGTCTCTCAGGGCCTCTGGGCAGCATAGGAAGGCGGGGCCGAAGCGGAAAAAGGCAGCTCCCGGAGCAGAAAGAGGCAACTCCGGGGCCTTAGCAGAAAGGGGCTGGGCTGGAGTGGAAAGGCGGTGCCAGCAGCCAGGGAAAGGAAAGCCCATTCTAGAACAAGTCTTCGTGCATCGGGCTTCTAGTATATATATAAAAGCCTAATATGCAAATTGTCCTCACGGGAGTTCTACTGGGAGACCGATCGCTCGCTGACCATGAGGGGGTGGTGCAGAATGAAGGAAGGCCCCAGCTAGCAGCCAGAAGGAAGGCCCTGGTCAGCAGCTGGAAGGCCCCGATCAGCCCTGATTGCCGGCCAGGCCTAGGGGCCCTACCCGTGCATGAATTTTCATGCACTGGGCCTCTAGTTGGTTTATAATCTTGTAGACAGGACATGGTCATATGAAGCAGCATCACCAAAAACAAGATTATACATGTTGTTGGCTGAATAAATGCTTATTCACAATAAATTTCCAAAACAGGGATTTTCAACAATGGTGCTTTTGACATGTGGGGCTAGATAAGTATTGCTGTGGGGGCTGTCCTATGCATGATTGGATGTTTAGTAGCATCTCTAACATCCACTTTCTATATTCCAGAAGAACACTTCATCATAGTTGTGACAATCAAAATTACCTCCATTATAGTTTTGATTTTCATTTCCCTGATAGCCAGTGAAGTTGAGCACCTTTTCATATAACTATTCATCACTTGTAGGTCTTCTTGAGAGAAGTGTCTGTTCAGGTTCTCTACAATGAGATACCACCTCACACCTGTTAGAATGGCTGTTATCAACAAGACAAGTAATAACAAGGGTTGGGAGGTTGTGGAAAAAAATGAACTCTCATGTGGTGGGAATGTAAACTGGTACAGTCACTGTGGAAACAGGATGGAGGTTCCTCAAAAAATTACAAATAGTTACCATATGATCCACCAAACCCTCTTCTGGGAATCTACCTGAAAAACTTGAAAGCATTCATTTGCAACTATATATGCACCCTTATGTTCATTGCAGAATTATTCACAGTGGGCAAGACATGGAAACAACCAGATTGTTTGTATTCTTCAATAGGTGATTAGACAAAGAAGATGGCATACACATATACAATGGAATACTACTCTGCCATAAGAATAGATGAAATACTGACATTTGTAACAACATAGATGGATCCTAAGAATATTATGCTAAGCAAAATAAGTCAGAAAAAGTCAAGAAGCATATGCTTTCACTCATATCTGGGATATAAAACTGAAAGCAACAAATGAACAAACAAGAAAAACAAACAAAAACATAGACACAGAAAACAGTATGGTGGTTACCAGAAGGAAGGGTTACAGGGTAGTAAAGGGTGTAGGGAATCAAATATATGGTCACAAAAGAAGATATGAGTTTGGGTGGTGAACACACAATGTAATATATAGATTATGTATTATAGAATTACTAGAGGCCCGGTGCATGAAATTCATACACACTGGGGGGGGGGGGGGAGTCTCTCAGCCTGGCCTACATTCTCTACAATCCAGGACCCCTCGGGGGATGTCCTACTGCTGGTTTAGGCCAGATCCTGCAGTAGGACATCCCTCTCACAATCCGGGACCACTGGCTCCTAACTGCTCGCCTGCCTGCCTGCCTGAACGATGCCTAACTTCCCTCCCTGCCTGCCTGGTCACTCCTAACTGCCCTCCCCTGATAGCCTGGTGACCCCTAACTGCCCTCCCCTGCAGGCCTGGTCGCCCCTAACTGACCTCCCCTGCTGACCTGATCGCCCCCAACTGCCCTCCCCTGCAGGCCTGGTCACGCCCAACTGCCCTCCTCTGCCAGCCTGGTCCCTCCCAACTTCCTTCCCCTGCTGGTCTGATCACCCACAACTGCCCTCCCCTGCAGGCCATCTTGTGGTGGCCACCTTGTGTCCACATGGGGCAGCCATCTTTGACTACATGGGGCCAGCCATCTTGTGTGTTGGAGTGATGGTCAATTTGTATATTACTTCTTTATTATATAGGATGTTTTTCAATTTGTGTTACAGGGAATTCTAACTGTTGAAGAACTACCATGGGAAGGAAGGAAACACTAACTGAGTAGATAGAATTTAAGGACAACTAAGTATTAATATACTTTACATGTCAGTCTTCCAAGTAACATTTTACTTGAAGTAAGTGTGATAAATTGTACAGATTAAAAATTATGTAATTTGCCTAGCCAGTTTGGCTCAGTGGATAGAGTGTTGGCCTGCGGACTGAAGGGTCCCAGGTTTGATTCTGGCCAAGGGCACATGCCCAGATTGCAGGTTCAATCCCCAGTGGGGGGTGTGCAGGAGACAGCCGATCAATGATTCTCTCTCATCATTTATGTTTCTATCTCTCTGTACCTCTTCCTTCCTCTCTGAAATCACTAAAGAAATATATATTTTTTAAAATTATGTAATTTAGTTTCTGTTCACAATCTAAGGAAGAACACATAAATGCAAACTAAACTATCTGATATTTACCTAATATAGTAAAAGCAAAAATTAAATATTTTTAGTTCCCCTTAATATTTCAAGTACTATGTCAGTAGTGTGGAAAAGCCATAATAAAAGAAGAAATGCAAAGTTTTCTTCTTTAATGGATAAATATGAAAACATAATGGTAGTTATATAAATAGTATCATTAAAGCAGAAGTTACATTTGACCAAAAAAGATACCATAAATGAAAAATAGAAATGGCTTTAGATGGGATTTTTATGACATAAAATATAGAGTAACTAGATTTGGTCATGATGAAAGAAATTACCAATGAAAGAGGCTTTTTTAAAAAAAAAAGAAATATGCAATAAAATTTGAAATGAAAGCTTAGGATCTGAGTAAGCTTAGAAAAAAATCTAAAGGATAAGAAATCTTAAAACAGTGTATATGGCATTTTGGGTACAGGTGGTGGGGGAGAGTAAAGTGTATATTTCTAGAGTTAACTTAGGAGAATAGATTTGATTAATATATGATATTAAAAAATAATAATATTTTTATAGTGATATAAAGGCATTAGACAAAAGTAACAAAAACTAAAAGAAAACATATTTATACATCTGTTTATAAAGACTATGTGCTACCTTATCTCTGATCATAGGATATGATTTGTGGATTCATGGGGAAATAAATGCAACTAGAAGCCTTGTCAGGGGGCCTTATGAGATATTGTGTGATGCCTTTTAGTACTCAATACTGCTGTAGCTGTCTAGTATCATAGTATTACATTAGCAATTCTAGAATTTACTATGTGTATGGACCAGATCCCCCTTCAATGCTTCTTTTTATATCTAGGTTCTTCAAAATACATTATTATTCACAAGTTTCTATTCTCCATATCCCAGCATCTGCTCTTCCATATTTCTGCTTCAAGTATTGTGCTTATCTTATTCTATTTATCTCATCTTCAGACAAATCTATGTTGTCTGCCTTTTAAAGAATCCCTCTGGAGCAGGGTCGGGGGACAAGATAGGTTTTGTCCAGTGACTCTCTGAGGAGTAGCAGAGCTCTCCAAAAAACTCCCTAAATTTTCAACCTTGAGAGTGGCACCCACCCTAGATTTATTCAGGTAAGTTCAGTGGGCAGTTCTGTATGGAGAAAAGTTTGGTTTATATATATAGAATTCAAGAGACTGTGTGATAAGACTCAGACCTTTGAATAGGACAATAGGAGTGGGGCCACCTTTTTTATACATATGTATTAGTCAACCAAAATTCTATTAGGCTAAAAAAAAAAAAAGTGATTTCTCATTTTCTTCTTTACTATCCAGAAATCCTACTCAAAATTAACCTTCTCAAAAAGTTTTAATCATTTCCATCTTCCAAAAAGAATATTAGAAAACTCGTCACAATATTACAAAATGGATTTTAAAAACAGCTTTATTGAGATACTAGAGGCCCAGTGCACGAATTCGTGTACGGGTGCGGTCTGGCTGGCCCGGCCCCAATAAGGGTGGATCAGGGCCGGGCCTGTCGGGAGGAGGAAACAGTGGTAGGTTGGCTTGCTGGCCCACCCCAACTGGGGCCGATCAGGGCTGGACCAGTTGGGGGTATGGGCCGGGGAAGGTTGGCCCACGGGCCCCAGATCAGGCCAGTTTGCTGGCCTCAGTGGGCATCATAGCGACCAGTAGTTCTTGTCATTACAGTGTTCTGGTGGCTGGCTTTTTATACATATAGATAATTCACATATCATAAAATTCTTCCTTCTAAAGTGTTCAATTTAGAGGGTTTTTTATTTTTTTATTTTTATTATATTTACAAAGTTTTACAAACTTCACCATTATCTGATTTTAGTAGATTTTCTTCAATTGAAAAAGAAATCTCATGCACATTAGCAATCACTCCCCATTCTCCCTTCCCCCTGAATTTCCTAGGAACTACTAATTTACGTTCTGTCCCTATGAATTTGCCTAAATTGGGAAATATAAATGGAAACACAATGTGGACTTTTGTGACTGGCTTTTTCTACCCACCATAATGTTCTCAAGTTTCACCCATGTTTTTGCATATATCAGAACTTTATTTTTTTCTTATTGACAATTGTATTTTACTAGAGGCCTGGTGCATGAATTTGTGCACAGGTGGGTTCCAGCTGGCCCACCCCGGAGCCAATCGGGGTCGTGCCAGCTGCGGGGAGGGGCCACAGGAGGTTGGCTGATGGCCTCGCCCCCAATTGGGGTGGGGGAAGCCAATCAGCAGCGGGGCCGGCCAGGGGGAGGGACCACGGGAGATTGGCCAGCCAGGGGGAGGGACTGCAGGAGGTTGGCTGGCCATCCCAGCCCCACCCACCCACCACAGTGCTGCAGGCTGGGTAGGCTGGGCCTCCCTCTGTGGGGAGATCAATTGCAAGACTCCATGATCGATTGCCTAGCAGAGGGAGGCCCCACCCACCCAGCCTGGGCTCCATGATCGATTGCCACACAGAGGTGGCCTGGGCATCCCTCTGTGGTGTGATTGATTGTGGAGTCCCCCCATCAATCACCCCACAGAGGGTGGCCTGGGCCTCCCTCTGCAGGGCGATCATGGGGTGATGGCGGGCCCCGCCCCAACCAATCGTATCACACCCACCTTGGTTGGCCTGGCGCCAGTGCGTGTCATAGCATGGTCATACAGAAGGTCATCTGAATGGTTGTTCTGATGTTCAGTCATTCAGTAGATTTGCATATTACAATTTTATTATTATATACATATATATATATATATATATATATATATATATATATATATAAACTTATTTTGTTTATCCATCAATCAGTTAATAGATATTTTTATTGTTTTCATGTATTATTGTTGTTAATAAGCTGCTTGAATATGTCTTCAAGTTTTTTAAGTGGAAGTATGTTTTCACCAATTTGAGGTATATGAATAGGAATGGAATGACTTAATCATACGTTAACAGTATGTTTAACATTTCAAAGAATAGCCAAATGTTTTCCAAAGCTGCTGGACCATTTTACAATCACATAAGCAATGTATAAGGATTCTATTTTCTCTATGTCCTTGCCAACATTTGTTATTATTTGCCTTTTATAGTGAGTGTGAAGTGGTGTCCCATTGTGGTTTTGATTGGTACTTTTGTAATGACTAATGATTTTGAACTTTATTTCTGTGTTTATTGACCAGTGGTAATTTTTTAAATAAATGTCTATTATTTGCTGATTTTTATATTGTGTTATTTTCTTTATCTTGTTGATTTGTTTGTGTATATGTGTGTATTTTTAGTATAAACTGGTACACATTCCTAATCAAATGTATAGTTTGCATGTATTTTTTCTCATTCAGTAAGTTTTTTCATCTCTTGATTAAATTTTTGAAACACAACTTTTTAATGTTTATGAAATTTTATTTATTTGTTTTTATTGATTTTTAGAGAGAGAAGGGAGAGAGAAATAGAAACATTGATGAGAAACACCAATCAGCTGCCTCCTGCATGTCCCCTACTGGGGATGGAGCCTGAAACCTGGACATGTGCACAACCAGAAATGAACAGGTGCATGGGGACCTCTTGGTGCATGGAGCGACACTCAACCAACTGAACTACACTGGGCTGGACCCCATTGATTTATTTTTTTGTTTGTGCTTATTATTAATACAAGGCCACTAAGATTTACACCTTTAATTTTCTCAAGAGTTCTTATAGTTTTAGCTCTGGCACTTAAATCTGATTCAATTGAGTTAAATGTTTATATGATGTGAGGTATGCATTCAGATTTATTCCTTTGTACGTAAAATATAGTTGCTCTACTATCAACTTGAAAATATAGAATGTCAGAATTTTAAATAAAGCGAGTGACTAAGATATACAGTACTGTCTTTGAATATTTGTATTATTAATGTTAACTTTCTTATCATTAAATATGCTTTAATGAGGATGGCAACATGCAATAGAATGTGATCTCATATAACATACTAGAGGCCCATTGCATGAAGAGATTCATGCAATAGGACTTCCTTCCCCTGGCTGCCGGCACCGGTTTCCTCAGGCACCCAGGACCCAGGCCGCCTTCAGTCTTCACTTCGGGTGGAGCACCGCTTCTGTAGTTCCCTCTGCCCCCTGCCTTCTCCCTCATAGCAGGCTTCCCACCCCACCCAGCCACTTCATGCCTGCATTCATGCTGCCTAGAGGCCCAGAGCCACCACCATATTAATTTGCATACTCACTCCTGATTGGCTGGTGGGTGTAGCAAAGTGACAGTCAATTTGCATGTTTCTCTTTTATTAGTGTAGAAGATACTAGTATACTCAATGTTCTAATTAATTTCAAGTGAAAATAGTAGTTATATTTTAGGACACGTAGAGATAGAGGTAACTTGTTGTTTATGTATTCACTCATTTTAATGTATATCCCACCTAATATATAGACGCTATTAACCTTTTGCACTTGGATGTCGAGTGTGACTCGACACAGTTAGCATTAAATCCCGAGTAGAATAAAGGAATTGAGAAAAAAGCAAGCGAGTGCAAAGGGTAAGTATATGTGGCTATAACATTGAACAAAACAGACAAAAATCCTTGTGTGGGAGATAGACAACAAATAAAATAAATAAGGGATAGAGCAATCTATGTGGATATCTGGAGTAGAGAGATTGCAAATTCAAAGATATCAAGATGGTTACATTTCTGGGTTGTTTGAGGGCCAATAAGAAAGGCCAGTCTGGCTAAAGTGGAGTGAATGAGAAAGTCATTAGGAGTTGAGATCTAAGAGGGGATGGGAACTCGGTTATATTGAACATTGTGGGTAAAGGTTTAACTGAATATGAGAAGTGAAGTCTTTGAAGGTTTTTGAGGGCACCCTTAATATATTACTAATCTTTTAAATGATTACTTGGCATGCTGTGTTGAAAGCAGATTTAGTGTTGGGATATCAAGTTTAATGTAAAAACTAAAAATAACATAATTATCATAATGTGAATTGTAGATGAAATAGCTATAGAATAATTGAAGATAAAATAGTCATTTGTGAAACAAATATAACTCCAAAACTAAAAGGATAAGTATAAATAGCATTAATTTTCTTAGAATAAATTGAAAAATTAATTACACTATATTTACTTAAAAGTTACTACTTGAAATAGACTAAATCAGCATACTCAAGGTAGTGCCTGGATCTAATTTAGAAAAGTGTTCCACAGGTAATTTTTAGTTATTCAATGTCAAAAACATCCATATAATAGTATTTTCCTGCCAGCACCATTTTAGAAACACATGTAAATTTTTATATAAATCTTTGAAAAATCTTTGCTATATTTAAGATGTTAAGATTTCTTTATCCCCTTTATCCACTGGCCTAAATGTCATATGACAATGGATAATGGATGATTTGCACCATGTGAATTCATGTTGATGCTTAGTGAACAACACTGTACTTATGAAATGCTCACAAACCATCTGCTACATAATCTGTTTTCAGAATTTTGCCAAAGACACACGTCAAGCTTATTGACTAACTGATATGAGTTTTAAAATCCTCCTACTTCTCATTTTGGAAAACTGCAATAATGTTTGTCTTCATTCTTTTGGAACTTCCACTGTTTTCTGTGGTTTCTCTCATTGACTATTTTTCAAAAAGTACATGTGTAAGAGTCATCTGTGCTTCTGATTTGTAGACATAAACTCTCTTGAAAATATTAAATTCTTTTCATGTATTTTTTCCTCCACCACTGCATCAATATTTGAGTGGAATTCATTTTTTTAAATGTTTCCCATTGTTTACAGTTTGACTACAATTCTTTCTGGAGATGGCAAAAGCAAATTAGAGAGAATCAGAAATATGTCCTTGGTCACCACCTGATACTTTATTATTTCTTTATTCAATAGGATCTATCTTGTTTTAAGAAATGTATTTTAAAATTATTTTTAAAACTTCTTTTTCCTTATAAATCTCAATCATTAGTTTCCATGACCTGTTTAGGAATGCAAAATTAATATTTTACTCTTTCCAATTTTTCTCAAGTTATGATATCATAGAATTTCAATTTTAATGGTGGCTTTTTGTATAAGAATCTTTAGATGAGCACAATTATCAGCAAAACAGCAATTTTTTATTGATGGTTATTAGATGCCAGGTATATATTTAGCATTTTAAGTTCATCATCTTATTTAATATTCATGAGATTAAAATCACTTTTGTTTGCCACATAAATTCCTCATAAATGTGCAGTTATATGATATAAACATCTATTTACCTTGATTTTCTAAAAAATTGATTGAATTATTTTTTAGTTCATGTTAGGTTCAGAGAAAAATAAATGAACAAAAAGTATAGTTACTATATATCATTCCCCCTCCCCACTCCCCTTTTCTGATTTCCCTTGTTTATAACATCTTGCATTAGTGTAATACATTTGTTACAATTGATATATCACTATTGAATTATCATCTCTATATATAAAAGCCTAAGTGACCGTTACAACCAGTCGACTGATCAACCGGTCTTTATGATGTGCACTGACCACCACGGGGCAGATGCTTAATGCAGGAGCTGCCCCCTGGTGATCAGTGCACTCCCACAGCCAATCTCCTGTGGCCAGCCAACCTCCTGCGGTCCCTCCCCCAGCCAGCCAATCTCCCGTGGTCCCCCCCCCACGCCCGTGCACGAATTCGTGCACCAGGCCTCTAGTTATTAATTAAAGTTCATAGTTTGCATTAGGGTGTATTCATTGTGTTGAACATTCCATGGGTTTTGGTAAATGTATGACATATATCCAGCATTACAATGCTATATAACATAGTTTCACTATCCTAAAATATCTCGTTTTCTACCAATTCATCTATCCACATCTCCTCTTGAGCTCCTGACAACCATTTATATTTTTACTGTTTTCATAGTTTTGTCTTTTTCATAATGTCATATTGGAATAACACAATATATAGCATTTTCAGATTGGCTTCTTTTGCTTAACAATATGCATTTAACATTCCTCGATGTCTTTCATGACTTGATAACTACTTTTTTTTTTTTTTTTTTTAGTACTGAATAATATACCAATGTGTGGATGTGAAGTTTGTTTATCCATCTATCCATTGAAGGACATCTAGGTTGCTTCCAAGTTTTAGCAATTATAAATAAGGCTGCTATAAATATTCATCATGTGCAGGTTTTTGTGTAATGTAAGTTTTCTACTTTTGGGGTAAAAATCAGAAGCACAATTGTTGGATTTTATTATATGAACTAGAGGCCCAGTGCATGAATTCATGCATGAGTGGGGTCCCCAGGGGTGTGGGGGGGCGGGGCTTGATTGGCCCTCCAGGCAAAGGTGGGCCGCCTTTGCTGGCCCGGGATCCAGAACTATCCACTGACATTGGTGCCGGTTGTTGGGAGCCACATGGAGGCCACTTTTATATCGTTTCTTCCTTGCAGAGTGTCTAGGGAGGGGAAGTGGCCGCAGTGCCCAATGCTGACTTCCAGGAGGCCGGTGGCACTGTCAGGATCCTGCCAGCAGTGCTGATCCATTGGTGCTGGCCCGTTCTCCAAAGATTGGGCCTGCAGGACTACTGAGGGGTGAGTGGCTGCTGCTGGGCTGGTGGGCCACTGGGACAAGTCTGTTAGCTGATTGGCACGCCCACTGTGGAAACGCACTGAGTGTCTGTCCCCTGGTGGTAAGTGTGCATCATAGCAACTGATCCACCAGTGTCGTTCTGGTCTTTCCAGTCATTCTGGTTGTTTGGTTCGTTAGGTCATAATGGGCACTTAGGCTTTTATGTATTTAGATATGTTTAGTTTCCTAAGAAACTACCAAAGTGTCTTCCAAAATGGTTATACCATTTTTTTCATTCCCACCAGCAATAAATGAGTTTATGTTCCTCTATATCTTTGACAGTATTTGGTTATTTCTGTGTTAAGAATTTTCATTATTCCAATATCTATGTAGCAGTATCTTATTTTGTTTTGATTTTGAATCCTCTAATGAAATACAATGTTGAATGTCTTCTTAGATGCTTATTTGCCATTTCTATATCTTCTTTGGTGAAATGTCTGGTCAAACTTTTTAAAGATATATATTTTTATTGATTTCAGAGAAGAAGGGAGAGGGTGATAGAAACATCAATGATGAGAGAGAATCATTGATTGGCTGCCTCCTACATGCCTCCTACTGGGAATTGAACCCACAATCCAGGCATGTGCCCTGACCAGGAATCTAACATGACTTCCTGATTCATAAGTCCACACTCAACCACTTAGCAATACTGGCCAGGCAGTTCAGAAATTTTGTCCATATTTTCATTAGTTTATTTTCTTATTAGTGAGTTTTCTTCATTGAGTTTTAAAAGTTCTTTGCATTTGTCTTCCATATACTAGGTACTCTTCTACACACTTTACATGTACTCAGTCACTTAAAGTTTTAATATTTTTATTAACATTTACCAATATAAATTTAGAATCATATTAATAACTATGGTGTCTTTACTCTTCACAATATCTCCTGTCAATTATAAGAGATGATTTTTTGTCATTGTTTCATGTATATATTTATTTTCTTTCACAAATAAATCAAATTCTTTATATTGAAATCACTGGAAAAGCATGCTAAATGAAAATTTTGAATTAAGGAATACTTCCCAAGAAATATACTTGTGTAATTAGTGTAAAAACTTACAAAGTAGCAACCATTATTAAATTAACAAATATTTTTAATGATCTTGTAAATGTGAGACACTAGGTTTTTAAGTACAAATTTTCTTCTTTCAGAAAACTAAGGCTTTCTGAAGACATGAAACTATCTTGTGTGTCTCATAGGGATTCCTTTCTTTAAAAATGGCTTCATGTTGGAAATGCTGAGAAACATTTTTCCTTCAGATAATATTATATCCTTTTAGTCTACTTTATTTCTCATAGCAACCTCAAAGATACTTTTCAACCTAAAGCCAACCAGAAACTTAATAAATTTTATACTCATTGTGTACGAAATAAATTTTCTCAAATATAGTGTTTTTATGAAAGAAAATGGCTTATGAGAAAAGCAGCTATTAACTCTAAACCTAGAGAAAAATATTTAAAATATGTTATCTATTTATTTATTTTGAATCATGGTTTCATTTATTTTCATACAAGTCCTTTGGTTGATCTCTCCCCCTTACCCCCCCCCCCCCCCCCCCCCCCGACATCCCCTACCTTCCCTCTGAGGTTTGAGTCTGATCAGTGCTTCTCTGTCTCTGGATCTGTTTTTGTTCATCACTTTATGCTGTTCGTTATATTCCATAAATGAGTGAGATCATGTGATATTTATCTTTCTCTGACTGGGTTATTTCACTTAGTATAATGCTCTCCAGGTCCATCCATGCTATTGCAAATGGTAAGATTTCCTTCTTTTTTACCGCAGCGTAGTATTCCACTGTGTAGATGTACCACAGTTTTTTAATCCACTCATCTGCTGATGGGCACTTAGGCTGTTTCAAATCTTAGCTATGGTAAATTGTGCTGCTATGAACATAGGGGTGCATATATCCTTTCTGATTGGTGTTTCTAGTTTCTTGGGATATATTCCTAGAAGTGGGATCACTGGGTCAAATGGGAGTTCCATTTTTAGTTTTTTGAGGAAACTCCATACTGTTCTCCACAGTGACTGCACCAGTCTGCACAAGGGTTCCTTTTTCTCCATATCCTCACCAGCACTTGTCATTTGTTGATTTGTTGATGATAGTCATTCTGACAGGTGTAAGATGGTACCACATTGTCGTTTTCATTTGCATCTCTCAGATGATTAGTGACTTTGAGCATGTTTTCATATGTCTCTTGGCCTTCCTTATGTCTTCTTTAGAAAAATATCTATTTAGGTCCATTGCCCATTTTTTGATTGGGTTGTTTATCTTCCTTTTGTTAAGTTGTACTAGTTCCCTGTGAATGTTGGAGATTAAACGCTTATCTGAGATAACATTGACAAATATGTTCTCCCATGCAGTGGGCTTTCTTGTTGTTTTGTTGATGGTTTCTTTTGGTGTACAGAAGCTTTTTATTTTGATGTAGTCCCATTTGTTTGCTTTCTCTTTAGTTTCTATTGCCCTAAGAACTGTATTGGTGAAGATATTGCTTCAGCATATGTCTGAGATTTTGCTGCTTGTGGATTCCTCTAAGATTTTTATGATTTCCCATCTTATGTTTAAGTCCTTTATCCATTTTGAGTTTATTTTTGTGTATGGTATAAGTTGGTGGTCTAGTTTCATTTTTTTGCATGTATCTGTCCAATTTTCCCAACACCATCTATTGAAGAGACTGTCTTGACTCCGTTGTTTGGTCTTGCCTCCTTTGTCAAATATTAATTGAGCATAGTGGTTTGGGACGATTTCTAGGTTCTCTATTCTATTCCATTGTTTTATATGTCTGTTCTTGTGCCAGTACCAGGCAGTTTTGAGAACAGTGGCTTTGTAATAGCTTGATATGTGGTATTGAGATCCCTCCTACTTTGTTCTTCTTAGGATTGCTGCAGCTATTCGGGGTCTTTTTTATATTCCAAATGAATTTTTGGAGACTTTGTTTTGGTCTGTTCTTCCATCTGTTTAAGTCTTCCTCTATCTCTTTTTTCAGTGTCCTGTAGTTTTCCGAGTACAGGTCTTTTACCTCCTTAGTTAGGTTTATTCATAGGTATCTTAATTTTTTTGATGCAATGGTAAATGGGATTTTTTTTTAGTTTCTCTTTCTGTAAGTTCACTATTGGTATATAAAAATGCTATAGATTTCTTGGCATTAATTTTGTCTCTTGCTATATTGCTGAATTCATTTATTAAGCCTAATATTTTTTTGATGCAGTCTTTAGGGTTTTCTATGTACAGTATCATGTCATCTGTGTATAATGACAGTTTTATATCTTCTTTTCCAATTGGGATACCTTTTATTTCTTCTTGTTGTCTAATTGCTATGGCTAGCACTTCCAGGACTATGTGGAACAGGAGTGGTGAAAGTGGGCATTTCTGTCTTGTTCCTGTTCTTAGGTGAAATGGTTTTAGTTTTTGCCCATTGAGTATGATGTTAGCTGTAAGCTTGTCATATATAAGGCTTCTATTATGCTAAGGTATGATCCTTCTATTCCCATTTTGCTGAGGGTTATTATCAAGAAAGGGTGCTGGATTTTGTCAAATGTTTTTTCTGCATCAATTGATATGACTATGTGATTTTTATCTCTCAATTTGTTTATGTTATGTATCACATTTATTGATTGTTAAAACTAGTATATAAGTCTCACTTAATAAAATCAATAGAAATTACACTAAATAATTACCTGAACTTAATTTTTAATCATTCCTTTTAAACAGTTTTTAAAAAATATTTCCAGGATCAACTTTTTATATGCAGTAAATTTGTAAAGTCAACAAGGAACAATGCCATTTTATTTAAATTATTATTGTAAATATTTTAGCCATGATTAAATGGTAAAATTTTAAAGTATTTGCCTAAATAAAAGTTGTATGTTTTTTATGTGTTTTTTTTTCCTCCTCCTTCAGTACAATAACATGAAACTGGAGTACACTTATCAAAATAGAGTTAAAATTGACTCTCCTAGTACCATTTTAGTATTCATAAGTAGATATACCCTTGATTTCCAACTTCCTTTTTGCCATTTCTATAATGAAAACTCTTAAATATATTTCCTGACTTCAGACATATAGAGTGGGGCAAAAGTAGGCTTACAGTTGTATGTGACACTGTTTATTCTTGTATTGTTATTTATTAATTATTGTATTATTTTTCATATGAACAACTGTAAATTTACCTTTGCCATACCCTGGACCCTAAACTCCATACTCGTACCTTCTAGGGCTATGAAATGTCTTGTTGGACTCTCACTGGTAAATTAAACTGAACTTTATTTCTCTGCTTCCATCTACCTCCAATTTGTTTCTTTTGCAGCCAACTTTATTTCCACCTTCCACTTTCATCATCATGCTCAACAAACAATCCATGAGAATTTTTTTGCTATGCTAAAATTATATCTGGAATCTACCCAATTATCAACTTCCAATTTTGCTTCCTAACAATTCATCAACCAGAGGGTTCCCAGGTGACATTTTTTATATTGAGTGTTATGTCATCATGCTGCTTAAAATCTTCTAATAGGTATCCGTGGCAACTGGGATGTATTATGGCTTACAGATTCTCATAGGATATGGCCCTGCACCTCTAATTTTCTACTAGTCATTCTCTTGCTCAGTGAACTATGTACTAGTTTTTTTCAAAATGCCATTTATATCAAGCTCATTCCAGTGTCAAGGCTCTTTCACATGCTTCCATCATCAAAGCAGTGTGTCCAGCCATATTTTTGGATAATGAAAACTGGATACCCTATGAATTGAGAAGAGAAGAATTTGCAATTCGGAACAAGTTTCATAAAATGATACATTATAAAATTATACAAATGTTATAATATTCATCTACTTTTACTTATCATTGAACTATATTTGTATCTTTGTGTACTATTCTTAGAAACCCAAAAGTTGCTTTACATTTTTCAAACTTAAGAAAGTCTATCTTGTGCCAGATTATTTGTAATACTCACCTAAATTTAGATAAATTTTGGGTTACTTAAAACATAATTTGCTTATATATTTCTTGTCATTCTTGTAGATTCTGAAAATAATATGTACCTTAATTTTAAAAGTATGATTATTAGCAGTAGTAAGAGAAATACTCTATTATTAGTTTAATAGACAATTTACTTATTCCATTAGTTTTCTTTGATAGACTTTTGATGGGCATTTCTAACTGGCTCATATTATGTGAAATCAATGCCACTTAGTAAATTAGTCTTTTTCTTCTTTTTAAATATATACTCTTCTAATAACAAATAAGTGGAGAAAATGATGATTAAATGCTTATCTGAGACATCTGAAATCATCATCTTTGCCATCCTCTCTGAATAGTTAGATTTAACACATTTAAGTCGTGAACATTATGTTATCATCATCCTTAATATATTCTGAATATCTCCTCCAGAACAAGACTCCTCATGGATGCCTGCTTTACCACACTTCTCACCATGATTAAATGTAATCCCCTGAGTGATTATATGTGAGTAATTCAGAAAATGGCACCATGCCTTGTATTTTAAGACCACATGTTGAAATTCAATATGAATTTTATCGTATTCTAGCCAGTGTACTAGAACTACCTTAGTGATAACCCTGAGAAGTATAGATACAGTGAGAAATTTACATTTATTTCTTATACTTTTCAGTGTCAGGCAAATAGAAAACACTCTTAGAAACTTAAATATGTTTGAATTATGTATCCAGATATTTGACAAGAAACAGAAATAAATTTGGAATTTACAAGCATATGTATGCAAGCATATATAATTTACAAGCTTATATAAGTACTGTATACATATATGTTACTGGCACCAAATTAACAAACTAATGTGTATATATACTCAGATAACTGTATATACATGTGTGTATATTTACATATTAAAGTAGTTCTGTGATTGATTTTTATGGGTATGTCATACTAGAATGAAATATCAATGATTAATAAAATGGTTGTTAAATATATTTATTCATCATAATCTGATATAATATATTTTCATCTTTTCCTCTCTCTAGTAGTATTCCTTTTAAAAATAGTTTCTCCGAGTTTTAAAAACTCCATTTGTAAAAGCTAATGTTTATTTTCCTTAATATTATCACTATGTAGCATAACCTATCTCATCATGCAGTTGGGCTGAATATGGATAAACTCTGATGAAATGTCCAGTTCACAAACCTTTAAACTGGAAAAGTATTTCAATTAAAATCTGTGAGCCATGCAGTGTTGGAAAAGACAACCTACCATGGGCCCTTCTTTGTAACTGAAGTGTCACTGGAACATAGCCACACTCCACCTCATTCATGTATTGTCTATAGCTGCTTTTGCATTACAATGGCTGAATTAGTAGTTGCACAAAAATTCTATAGCCTTGTTACCTGACTCCATACAGGAAAAGTTTGTCAACCCCTGGTTTAGGTGAACATTCTATTTTAGTAATTGCCAAATTATGTGGGGGTTTTTGTACTTCATATATATTGTTAGCTGTTTTAAATTTTGATGTGATTTTAATTATATAGATGTGTCCTTTCAGGTTTTATATTAAACTAGAGGCCCGGTGCACAAAATTCGTGCACGGAGGGGGGTTGTCCCTCAGCCCAGCCTGTACCCTCTCCAATATGGGACCCATCAAGTGATGTCCGACTGCCCGTTTAGGGATCGGGCCTAAACGGGCAGTCGGACATCCCTCTCACAATCCAGGACTGCTGGCTCCCAACTGCTTGCCTTCCTGCCTTCCTGATTGCCCCCTAACCGCTTCTGCCTGCCAGCCTGATCACCCCCTAACCACTCTGCTGCCAGCCTGTTTGCCCCCAACTTCCTTCCTCTGCCGGCCTGGTCACCCCTAACTGCCCTCTCCTGCAGGGTTGATCACCTCCAACTGCCCTCCCTTGCAGGCCTGGTCCTTCTCAACTGCCCTCCCTTGCAGGCCGGGTGCCTCCCAACTGCTCTCTCCTGCTGGCCATCTTGTGGTGGCCATCTTGTGTCCACATGGGGGCAGGATCTTTGACCACATGGGGGCAGCTATATTGTGTGTTGCAGTGATGATCAATCTGTATATTACTCTTTTATTAGATAGGATAGAGGCCTGGTTGTGCGGAAAGCTTTGGGGTGGGGGCCAGCTGGTTTGCCGTGAAGGGTGTCCCAGATCAGGTGGGGGTTCCCTTGGGGCATGGGGTGGCCTGAGCGAGGGGCCTGTGGTGGTTTGCAGGCCGGCCATGCCCCCTGGCAACCCAAGAGGAGGCCCTGGTATCTGGAATTTATTTTCCTTCTACAATTGAAACTTTGTAGCCTGGAGCGGAGCCAAGCCTGGGGCTCCCTCCAAGGCTGGCAGCCATTTCTGTTGGGGTTATAATTGAAACTTTGTTGCCTTAAGCGGGTGGGCCCGGCCAGGTTGTGCGGAAAGCTTTGCTTCCCCTGTTGCCGGCGGCAACCCTGGCCTGCTCTCTCAAGCTCCGTTCTGCTGCCATTTGTTTGAATTTGTTTACCTTCTATAATTGAAATTTTGTAGCTTGAGTGGAGGCTTAGGCCTGGCAAGGGCAGGCGGAAAGCTTGGCTTCCTCTCTTACCTAGGAAACCTTGCTCTCTGTGGCTGTAGCCATCTTGGTTTGGGTTAATTTGCATGCTCGCTCTGATTGGATGGTGGGCGTGGCTTGTGGGTGTGTCGGAGGTATGGTCAATTTGCATATTTGTCTATTATTAGGTAGGATTCTAGAGTCCCAGTGCACGAAATTCATGCACCCTCTCCAATCTGGGATTCCTCTCGCAATCTGGGACTGCTGGCTCCTAACTGCTTGCCTGCCTGCCTGATCGCCTCTAACCCCTCTGCCTGTCTGCTTGATCACCCCTTACTGCCTCTGCCTGTCTGCTGGCCTGATTGCCCCTAATTGCCCCCTTGCCAGCCTGATACCCCTACCTTGACCCCCTGCCAGCCTGATCACCCATAACTGCTTCTGCCTCGACCCCCAGCCTAAGCTGCAGTCTGGCCTCTTTCTGAACGTTGCAACCTGGCCTATCAGGGGAAGGCACCACCCCCATCACCCCGGTGCTGCTGCCACTGGCGGCTACCATGCCTGTCAAAGCCTCGGGCCAGCCCTCACAGCGCAGCTGCATCCTGAGCCTCAGGCAGCGACTGCGGCTTTGTCCAGAAGGACATCCGGATGGATGTCCATAAGACGTCCACCCTAATTAGCATATTACCCTTTTATTAGTATAGATTATCTAATATTTCAAAATAAATTTAAGCTATTAAAATTCGTTATTGACAGCTTAAAATGTTACACACAGTTCTATCAATGTATAGAATATGTAGGATAAGATTTTGCTTTGACATTAAATTTAATTTTTAGGTGTGTATACTTACAGTATTCACTTCAGGAAAGTGTTTAGTAGAGCAAGCTGTCCATTTCAAGTGCAGAAAATATGACTGGTTGAAATGATTTTGGGGTATCTCCTAAAAGTTTTTTTTTTTTTTTTTACTTTAGTAGTTAATTACATGTTTCATTGGTTCTTAGATTTATATCAACTCATAAGGATATATACTAATTATACAGCAATTGTGATTACATCACATCAGTGCTTTTAAGCATTTTTTTTTTAAATTTTAAACAGACTTATAAGCTACTTCTTTGTACAACATGTTTTTTTAAATCTTTAAACAATGTGTGATAACTAATATTTTAAATATTTGAGCAAGTTATAGTAAAAATCTTGCCAGAAATATAATTAGCTAGCATAGAATTTAAACTAATAAAGAACAACAAAACAGACATTGTCTTTAGAATCTGTGAAAGGAAGATCTCATACTAATGTTGGATTAAATATTTTTTAATAGTTCATATCTTTTGGATAATATATTTTAAAAAAATCAGTAACCGAGACTATCAAATCCCAGAGGGAAGGCAGGGTGTGTGTGTGTGTGCGTGTGTGTGTGTGTGTGCGCGTGTGTGTGTGTGAAAAGATCAACCAAAGAACTTGTATGCATATATGTATAACCCATGGACACAGAGACACAGACAATAGGGTGGTGAAGGCCTGAGACTATCAAGTCTCAGAGGAGGGGCAGTGGGGGGCTAAAAGGGGTCAATGGGTGGAAAAAGGAGACATATGTAATACTTTCAGCAATAAAGATTTTAAAAATTCAGTAATTGAAATAGAATTACACATAACCTTAGTGTTAAAATGAAAAATAATTGGATTAAATAAAGTTTTAGTAAAAATAAATGAAAATGAATGCATATCTCACGATGATTGAAACCACCTATTTTGTATACATTATGCTAAAGTTTTAGCAAAGAGAATAAAAATGCTCTAAAGTATATTACCTTCTTTAAAAATTATTTTTATAGTTCCATTTCTAGAACAAAGAATCTTCTTTAGGTAATACAGGAAGATAAAACAAAAAAAACATTTAGTGTTTAAAAGTCAATAATGATTCAAACAATGTCTCTATAATTTTCCAACAAGATTTGGCAAAATGTTTTATGATATTTTATTCAATAACTTGGTAAAATTTAATCTGAAATTTGTTTCAATATGTATCAACCATCAATTAATTTGGTAGCTTCATAAAATCCCAGATATGTACTACCATATATTAAAGTAATAAAATATGGTATTCATAAATGTCAATTCCAGTTATAATATCTATTTAACAAATATTAGTCATTACTATTTAGGCTAGGAAGATTATTTTAGTTTTTGATATATTTTATTTATTTTTAGGAAGAATGGGAGGGAGAGGGAGAGAAAAGGAGAAACATTGATGTGAGAGTGGAACACTGGCCAGCTGCCTCCTGCACACCCCTCATCTGGGATCATCCTGCACCCCGTGCATGTGCCCTGAGTGAGAATTCAACCAGCAACCTTTTGGTGCACAGGATGATACTCGACCAACTGAGCCACACCGACCAGGACTGGGAAAATTATTTTAAAAGCTCAATTTGAATAGGCAGGTTAAAAAGGTTTATGGTATTTTCAAAACAATATCTATAAGTAACAATGTAAACAACAATAACAAAAGTCTATATGATCATCAACTTTAAATTTGGAGGTTTGTATTATAATGATTTTGAAGGAGATAATAATTATAAAGTAATAGAGACTTTTAATTTAGTGACAAACCTCAATGGAAAAAGGAGAAAGAGTAGAAACTAAACTAATTGTAAAATATCTTATGGAGTGATTCAAAACCCCTTCTCATTATTAACACTTCTTAAATGCAGTAAAGGATCATGAGACCCACAGTGAGAGTTTAGGAATGTGTTAGCACATGTAGACCTTGTGTTTCAGAGAAAGGGGGATATGGCTGCAGTTGCTATTGTCTTCCTCTAATTCCTGGGGGAAACTATGATTCTGTCAGAGGAAACAACACATTCTACTTACTATGATATCATGGATAAGTAAGTGAGTAAGTGTTGTAAATATTAGTCATAAACTGACACTGAAATAAACAAATTTGACACTGACTAAATAACCATCAAGTAAATGAAATTTTTCTTCTGTAGCTTAAATTTTCCATGAAAAAGTGTATAAAAAGTAATTACATTCTAATTTTTTATCTAATCCAAGCTGTTAAATAAATAATTCCTAATTAATGTATGAATAAGCTGCAAAGGAATTTAAGCATAGTTTCCACTTTACAAAATAAATCATTATGTTCATCAATAAAATAAAAAAGTAGTAGTATATGAATACAACTATAGATTCATGTGAAAAAAACATAAGAATAAGAAAAACCTTTTTTTTTTAAAGTGCTAACATTCATTATTATATCAGGAAAATGTCATATGTCACAGCTGTAGAATTAGGAAAAGGACACCACTGGTAACTTAGTGAAAGATGGTAACTAATGTATATAGTATGATTATCTTATATTTATGCATCTGATAAATTCTTAAAATACTGGGTTATTATGAATAATTATTCACATTTCACTTGGGAAAACTGAGGCCCACAAGTCATACAACTTGCCACCTGTACACAAATATTTGTGATTGGTTAAAGCCACAGGTGCCAGATTCTCAAGCCCTTTCCAATTTTTCTTGAGAAAAATCCCCTGGTCAGTGTATTTGGCCTTCCCATACAGAGTATAAAGTTTTATGCACTTTCTCCAGGTCATCTGCTTATGAAACACTTAGACAATTTATTGCCAGTGTTAAATTTAGGTGGAAATATTATAAATATCCTATAGGCTATGCTAACATTTCCTTTATTCTTACACAAAGTTAGAAATGTGTGATAATAGAGTAACAGTAAGAATGTCAGAAGAAAGTTACATTCACAGAATTCTCAAGAGTAGATTGCAACACCATAAATTCAGGAAAGTAAAATCTTGGCACCTCTCAAGAATGATAGGATGAATGGCTTGATTTGGATCTTAGGACGAGACAGAATATCAACTTATTTAAAATGTTTGTTGATACATCAAGTGACTTTAGAGATCCTCAAGAAAGGAAAACATTTTTCCTTATATTTCTTTCCATTTCAAATATTAGAATACACACACACACACACACACACACACACACACACACACACACACACACACGGCAAGTATTGGTAGAACATATATCACATTTTCTTAGTTGTCTGAGTAAAACCAATTAGCACCAAATCATGCTTAAAGAATTGGGAGAGCTCCAAAATAAAAGCATTCATAAAAATCAGAATAACAGACACCCATGTTAGCAAAGGCAGTTGTTAATTAGTTAATTTTCAGCTAGATTAACTGTTAGCAGTGCCACTTTTTACTCATTAAATAAAATGAAGAAACTTTTTTTCAAAGTATTTGCCTAAATTTGAAAAAAAAAAAAATCTATGGCTAATCACTCAGATAAGAGCTTCTGAATATATTGCAACTCAGTGATAAAGTGTGTTTGTTTTTCACAAGACTTGTATTTTCTGTGTTGTAGTGTACCCCCATCTTACAAAGGACGCCTCAAGAAGTCGAATTATGGAGTCATTTATTAAAGGCCGGCGGCATACGAGGGGCTAAAGCACTCCAGACCTCACAGCCCCGAAAAGCTTGCCACATCTGGCTTATATGGGCAGAATATCATTAAAGTATCAATTACATCTTTGGGTCTGGAATGAGGAACCTGTTTCTGCAAAGCATTTTACAGAAGCAAAATTGAGCAAGTTAGTTATCTAAAGTATCTACGAATCACTGAATCAACAGAAACACATTATCTGGGACCACTGAGTCAACCGGAATGCATTATCTGTAGCTACTGAGGCAATTTAGGGTCTGTTCTGATTCCGAGACCACTGAGTCAACCGAAACTCATTATCTGTAGCTACTGAGACAATTTAGGGTAATTGAGCTGTCCTGGTTCCCAGAAGAATGTGCTTTAGTAACCAGTGAGCTCTCAATCAATGGGATATTCAAACCATCATCAATGGAGTATTGTGATAGCATACATAAGTTCAGAAAATCAAAATAACTTTTCTATTGTTTTAGCAAACAAATAAGTACAGAACCCAAACAGCAGTATCTACCTGAGATGATTGCTACCATACTTCATCTGCACAATAGAAAAGTTATTTTGTGTCAACAATCTGTGTCAAATAATTTGTGTCAACAATTCTAATCCAGATAATCTCAATTAAACTTAATAGTATAATTGTTTAGTTTAATAAGGGTATGGATTTGTAAGTAGAACTTCATTTTTTAATTTTTGAGCATTCTGCAGCACTCAAAGATGCTGGGTCTATAAGTAGAACACAGCATTAACATGAAACTGCTTTTCTTTGATTTCTGCACATTTTAATTATTTTTTATCACCTGCCTGTCCAAAATTGTAAAAGTTTGGTACAAGTAATCATAATTCAACAATTAAAAAACAGCAAAATGGGAGAATTTGAATTTAATAAGGTGTAACTTGGAATTTATAAACTCAATTATTATGAAACAAGATACAAATATGAGCTACATTTTTATCAGATGATGCAAAATGTGCACCTCCTGGCACCCTTCAGCCCCTCCTGGCACCAGAAAAATCATCGTACTTTAAGATTATAAACAACTAAACCTATCTGCTGGCATCACTGCTTTGGGGAAATGAAACCCATGGGTTTCCATTTGAAATCTTTGAAAGTTGGTATGTTTTAGTAAATTTTTTGGAAATCCCAATCCTAGTAAAAATCTCTAATGCCTGTGCTTTTTGGTTGGTATGTTATAGAACACATTCTGCAATTAGCCTAAATACAAAAACCCTACAATATAAATTTCCTAAGACATATTTTTCTACCTAAAGCAGGCGTCCTCAAACTATGGCCCGCAGGCCACATGCGGGTGTTTTTGCCGTTTTGTTTTTTTACTTCAAAATAAGATATGTGCAGTGTGCATAGGAATTTGTTCATAGTTTTTTTTAAACTATATTCCGGCCCTCCAACGGTCTGAGGGACAGTGAACTGGCCCCCTGTTTAAAGTTTGAGGACCCCTGACCTAAAGCTTCCATGTGTATTTCCTGGGTTCTAGCAGGGCATTGTGCCTGTTTGTTTTGTTTTGTTTTCCTTTCATTGTTTTTATATCATTTCATCACATCTTATTGCATCCAAATCCTCCTTCAATGTATTACCAGATCATCCTCCCTCTGCTACTTTACCTCCCAAAAAAGCTTTAAGCTCAGGTCTCTCCTACAGATTTAATATCCTTATGAAAGCCTTTGTTGAAAGATTATGGTAAAACTTGCTTGTGGCAATTTTTGTTTCCTCTAGCATTTATCATCTCCTACCTCCAGCCCCCAACAACCTTTCTCTACTTCATGTTTCTTTTTTTAATTTGTTTTGTTTTGCGTGCCCACTGATTTTCAATCTCCTGTTCTATTGCATACCCTCCAGCCTGCTGCCTAGCTCAATATACTTTATTTTTCTGCTGTCTATTCCTCTATGAATTGAGGGGAACAGTATGACTTTGAAACCTGGCAGCACAAGTGATTTGAGGTTAAAATGCCAGTGTAAAAAATTCCAGAGAGAGCTAAAATTTGGTATTTATAAATTGTAAATAATTATTTATTTTCAATAACTATGTATAAATATATATAAACCAAGATATATCTATATAAACGCAAATGATATTGAAGCAGGAATTTTAGGGGGGCATAGGCAGGCTTAGGGATTTTTTGGAATTGGGGTCCATGGGAAAAAACACCGGGCCACAGACTGGGAGAAGGTATATTTCCATAACACAAGGAATCCAGGTGCAGTTACATCTCCATAAGACAAGGAGGCAGCAACAGGTATATTTCCATAAGACAAGGGAACTGGAAGTAGCCAAGAAAGGTCATATTTACAAAATAAAGAGAAGGAAGCCCCTCATTGAGAAGGAAAAGGATAAAGCCCAGAGGGAATGGGAAAACAATCAGGAAGGAGGGGGGAGAACCTCACACGGCACAAAACTTCTGGGCTCAACCTTTGAGCCCAGGAGTTACTATGGTAACCAGTCTAAGGGAATAGTGACCAATCAGAGGGGATATCAAGGCACCAGGATCTGCAGCCTTTATAAGTCTTTGGGGAAGAGGAACCCAGTGGGACTCTTCCACCTCCCCACTCGGGAGTCGGTTCTGGGGGACTCTCCCCCCTCCCTACGTGGGAGTCTGTCCTTGTTCTTCAATAAATCTCCATCTTTGCTATACCACTTTCTGTCTGTGGATTCATTCTTCAATTCCAGTGGACAAAGAAACCGGGTTCCAGTCCAAAAATTCGGTATCAATATATATACACATATACATACATAGATATATGCATATATTTACAGATATCTTGGACACACACACATACACAGTTGTAAATGAAAATCCAGAAAGAATTTTCACATGTCCCAAGTGGCAGAAGGAGTCAAAAGAGCACAATGACAGTCCAAGAGTTGCTATGATAAATTAGTTCATTTTTCTACAGTAGTTTCAATATTGATATAGAGATTGCTTCTAAATTACCTTAGATAATACTATACTAACTGAGGAAAGCTATTCATAGTGCTGGATATAGTAAACATTGAATTACTATTTGCATTCTTATAATAGCTCAATTTTGGCTTTGAATCAAAATTAATTTGAATTCTAATGAAGATGAAATTAATTAGATGTAAAAATGTAGAGTGTTTATGAATATTTGTCTAATTAAATTTAATCTTTTAGCTTAACTAAATTAAGTACAAACAAAAATTAATTCAGTATAAAGCAGTTTGGTTCATATTTGGTAGATATGTAAATTATTATAATTATTTATTATCTGTTATAAAAATCATACACATTTGTTTAGACATCTCTGATTTTAGAATGTAAACTTATGAGGTCATAATACTTTTTATTCTAACAACAACAAACGATAACAGTCATTCACCCTGCTAGAGGCATTTATGAAATTCCATGAAACTTTTCAAAATCTCAAAAGTTTTGTGAAAGCATAACATACTTCAAAAATTGTTTGTAAAACTTTTACTTGAAATATTAGACAAATATAATTATTTCAGTGTTTATTAAGATGTTTATTGAGTCAACTAACAAAACAAAGAGTATGCTTAAAAGCCTTATTATTCCACCCATATTAAAATGAGTATACAAATGTATAACCACTATGTTGTAAACTTAAAATTTATATAATATTGTATGTCAACTGTAATTGAAAAATAAAATTAAATAAGTAGCTAGTCATTTGGTTATATTAACATTTTTGGGAGATAGTGAATTGCAGTAAAAGATTGAGATAATACTGACTTATTTAGAAATATAATGTAATATTCTTAGTATTATATATCCAAGTCTTTACTGGATATAAACAGAAGGAGGACACTGGGAAATTAAGCAGACAGCCAAACCTTGGATATTTTTCATGATGAACACTCAATACTACATAGTAGTTTGTTGCAGAAGACCAAAGAAAACCAAGGATGCTTCAAAGAAGAGGAGGGACACTGTTTAATACTCCGGCAGACTCAGGGAACAGCCGTCCAAATCTGAGTGAAGGAACATGCATGGGGCTTTCCTTTATATCTCCCTGTGGTCCCTGTCCCGCAAATATGGATTATGCTTCCGGTCCTTTTCGCGGGCCTTGCAAGAAAGCCCCCAGGTGTTGGGGGACTCCAGGCCATATCTGATGGTCTGGCCTGGCACCAGCGTTAATAACCCTCCCTCCGGGGCAGTGCACTTTCCACAGCCCCATGGCCTCTGTAACTGGTTCTGCATGACCAGTATCTGGGAAGGAGACAGTGACTTAATTATAGGTTATCTGGGATGGGTTCAGATCACTAGCCTCCAAATACCAGGGCTACATTGGAATTAGCCCCTTTTAGCCTTCTCAGTTAAGAGCCAAGTTTGGTAGATAATTGCTTACATTCAATTTTCCCTGCCATTTTACAAGCCATATATTTTTGGGGTAAGCTACACAAGCTCTCTGAGTTGACTT
Source organism: Ia io (assembly GCA_025583905.1). Lineage (NCBI taxonomy): Eukaryota > Metazoa > Chordata > Mammalia > Chiroptera > Vespertilionidae > Ia > Ia io. The sequence continues at coordinate 18,897,530 of JAJQQW010000009.1, read as the reverse complement.
TCCTCATTTGTAAAATGAAAATGCTAATAATGATAACTATATAAATATTAGGTGAGGATATTTAAATCCTTTATATAAATGAACTAATTCATATAATTAAGTTCTGTCATAATACAGGGGAAGCTGTAAGGTTGTAATACATGTAAGATTTGCCTACAAAGCAACTGTTCTCAAAACTGCCTGGTACTGGCACAAGAACAGACATATAGACCAAAGGAACAGAGCAGAGAACCCAGAAATCAAACCAAGCCATTATGCTCTATTAATATTTGACAAAGGAGGCAAGAACATGCAATGGGATCAAGACAGTTTCTTCAATAAATGGTGCTGGGAAAATTGGACAGATACATGCAAAAAAAAAATAGATTACCAACTTACACCATACACAAAAATAAACTCAAAATGGTTAAAGGACTTAAATGTAAGATGGGAAACCATAAAAATCCTAGAAGAAGCCACAGGCAGTAAAATAGCAGACATTTGTCGTAGCAATATCTTTACCAACACAGCTCCTAGGGCAATGGAAACTAAGGAAAAAATAAACAAATGAGACTACATCAGAATAAAAATCTTCTGCACAGCAAAAGAAACCATCAACAAAACAACAATAAAGCCCACTGCATGGGCGAGCATATTTGCCAATGTTATATCTGATAAGGGTTTAATCTCCCAAATTTATAGGGAACTCATACAACTTCACAAAAGGAAGATAAACAATCCAATCAAAAAATGGGCTAATGACCTAAATAGACACTTTTCAAAAGAAGACATACAGAAGGCCAAGAGACATATGAAAACATACTCAAAGTCACTAATCATCCAAGAGATACAAATCAAAATGACAATAAGGTACCATCTCACACCTATCAGTATGACTATCATCAACAAATCCACAAACTACAAGGGCTGGTGAGGATGTGGAGAAAAAGGAATCCCTGTGTACTGCTGGTGGAAATACAGACTGGTACAGCCACTATGGAAAACAGTATGGAGTTTCCTCAAAAAGTTAAAAATGGAACTTCCATTTGACCCATCAATCCCACTTCTAGAAATATATCCCAAGAAAACAGAAACATCATTCAGAAAGGATATATGCACCCCTGTGTTCATAGCAGCACAATTTACAATAGCTAAGATTTGGAAACAACCTAAATGCCCATCAGCAGATGAGTGGATTAGAAAACTGTGGTACATCTACACAATATAATACTATGCTGTTGTAAAAAAAAGAAGGAAATCTTATCATTTGCAACAGCATGGATGGACCTGGAGAGCATTATGCTAAGCAAAATAAGCCAATTGGAGAAAGATAAATATCACATGGTCTCATTCATTTGTGGAATATAATGAACAACATAAACTGATGAACAAAAATAGAACCAGAGTCATAGAAGCATCGAGCAGACCATCCAGCCTATGAGGGAAGGCAGAGGGTGAGGGGGTAAGAGATCAATCAAAGGACTTGTATGTATGCATATGAGCAAAACCAATGGACACAGACAGGGGAGGGAGAGGGAGAGGGCATGTGTTGGGGGTGTGGGGGCGTCCTGGGAGTGGACAATGGGGGGAAAAAAAAAAGACTTATATAATACTTTAAACAATAAAGAATTTAAATTTAAAATAAATAAATAAAAACGCTGTATCTAGTCATCAGAAATCACACAAGTTGGCAGATAAGCATGTGTTTGATTTTGCCTAATTTGCTATCATAGTAATAAAGAATATTGACAAAAGGAAAAAAAAAAGAAAAAAAATTAATTTGAAAAGATTGTTTTATGATTTAAACTCTAGCATACATTTCATTTTATTGTGTATTCTTTTTGACAAGCTATACTTACATATGATAGTTGAGACTTGATAGCTGTATCATTGGGAGTGCATGTGCACTCCCATACTCATAGACCTCAAGTGTATATAAAATGGGTAATGTACACACATAAATGAGGGCAAATATATATACCTCTATATGAGTACATTCAAATATTGATATATAAAATGTAATTTATATAAGAATGTAATTATTGTGTTTTGTTTCATATATATAACCTAAAATACTGATGGCTTATTCACATTTCATGAAGAAACTGCTTTCAGAAAACCTTGTTTTTATTTATTTATGTATGTATGTATGTATGTATGTATGTATTTTAAATCTTTATTGTTGAGAGTATTACAGATGTCCCTCTCTTTTCCCTCATTGTTCCCCTCCACATAGTTCCTACTTTTCCCCAGACCTTCACCACCCTATTGTCTGTGTCCATAGGTATTGCATATAAGCATAAAAGATATTTGATTAATCTCTTCTATCCCCTCTCCCCTTTCGCTGAGATTCCTCAATCTGTTCCATGTTTCCATGACTCTGATTCTATTTTACTCATCAGTTTATTTTATTCTTTAGATTTCTTTTTCAATTATTTTTATACTAGAGTCCCGGTACATGAAATTCATGCACAGGAGGGTCCCTCAGCCCGGCCTGCACCCTCTCCAATCCAGTACCCCTTGGGGGATGTCCACCAGTTAGACATCCCTCTTGCAATCCGGGACTGCTGGCTCCTTAACCACTTGCCTGCCTACTGGCTTGATCACCACCTAACAGCTTCCCTGCCAACATCATGGGCCCCAACTGCCCTCCCCTGCTGGCCTGATGGCCCCCAACTGCCCTTCCCTGCCGGCCTCATGGCCCCCAACTTCCCTCCCCTATTGGATTGATAGCTCCTAACCGCTTCTGCCTCGGCCCCCACCACTGTGGCTTTGTCTGGAAGGAAGTCAGACAGTAGGAAGATGTCTGGTCTCCCAGTCTAATTAGCATATTACCCTTTTATTAGTATAGATTCAGTTTTTGATAGATATATATTTATTGCCATTTTATTGTTCATATTTTTAATCTTTTTTCTTCTTCTTTCTCTTCTTAAAGATTATTGTTCAATATTTCATGTAATTCTGGTTTGGTGGTGATGAACTCCTTTAGCTTTTTCTTGTCTGGAAGCTCTTAATATGACCTTCAATTCTAAATGATAGCTTTGCTGGGTAGAATTATCTAGGTTGTAGGTACTTGATATTCATCACTTTTACTATTTCTTGCCACCCCCTTCTGGCCTGCAAAGTTCCTGTTGAGAAATCAGCTGACAGTCATATGGGCATTCCCTTGTAGGTAACTAACTGTTTTTCTCTTGCTGCTTTTAAGATTCTCTCTGTCTTTAACCCCTGGTATTTTAATTATGATGTGTCTTGGTGTGGGCCTCTTTGGGTTCCTCCTGTTTGGGACTCTCTGCCTTCTGGACTTGTAAGTCTATTTCTTTCACCAGGTAGGGAAAGTTTTCAAATAGGTTTTCAAAATCTTGCTCTCTCTCTTCTCCTTCTGGCACCCCCATAATGCAAATGTTGGTACACTTGAAGTTATCTCAGAGGCTCCATACACTATCTTCATATTGTTGGATTCTTTTTTCATTTTGCTCTTCTGATTGGGTGTTTTGTTGGGTTTTTTTGCTTTCTCATATTCCTGATCTTTGATTTGATTCCCATAATCCTTTATTCTACTGTTGAATCCCTGTAAATTGCTCTTTATTTCAGTTAATATATACTTAATTTCTGACTGGTCCTTTTACATGTCTTTGAAATTCTCACTAAGAGCCTTGAAAGTCTCACTAAGTCCCTTGAATCTCTCATTTAAGTTCCTTAAAGCTCTTATTAATATCCTTGAGCAATCCTATAACCATTGTTTATAACTCTGTATCCAGTAGTTTGCTTGTTTCCATTTATTCCATTTGTGACATGTTTTTTTGTCTCTGCATTTTGACTGCTTCCCTGTGTTTGTTTCAGTGTATTATGTACAGCTGCTATGTCTCCTGGAATTGCTAGAGTGGCCTTTTGTAGTAGGCGTCCTTTAGGGCCCATTGGCTCAGCCTCCCCAGTCACCTGAGCTGGGCACTCTAGGTGTACCCCAGTGTGTACTGTGTGTACAGTCTTGTGGTTATGCCTTGATTGCTATTGGCATCACTGGGAGGACTTGACCTCCAGGCCAATTGGGTGTGAGGACCAACTGCTAATACAGTGGAAGAGCTGATGTGCAGGAGACACCCTATGGAGCAGGATTTATTTCAGTGGGGCTTTGGTACTCACTGAATCTGCCCCTATAATATGTCACTTGTGGATATGTAGAGTTATAATCTGGTATGGTCTGAAGTGGTCTACCAGGTGCACTGGCTCTGGGATCTCCTGGGAGGTGCAAAGTCAGCCACTCTCTGGGGCCACCTGGAAGGAGCTACAGAGAGATCTGCAGATGGCTGCTACTTGCATTGGCTTTGGAAGTGCCCAGGAGAGGCCAAGCTATGAAGCAAGACAGGCTGGTGCTAGTGCCTGGTCTTCGGCCTCTTATTGGTAAGTATAGGGCATGCTGAGATCAGTTGCTGCTTGTTTAAGAGATTTTAGGAAAAGTTGAAGCCTGAACCAGGACAGGCCATTCCTATGAAAAAGCAGCTGCAAACAGATTAGGTGGGGCTGAAATTTGGGAGGGGCAGGGTCTCAGGGAATCAGCAGGGCAGGGAAAACAGTATGAGTCAAGCTGATGGAAAGATATGGCTGCCAGTTAGCCCTGTGACAGAGGGAGAAAGCTGCCCCAAGTTTCTGCCCCAATGCCAAACAATCTAGTTCCTTCTCTGATGTCCCAGGTTCCTTTCCAGCTGCATCACTAGTGTTGGAGCCTTGAGAGATTGAAGCTGAGTAAGTCTGTGTGCCGGCCTTTAAGAGGAACTCCCTGGGTCTCCAGCAACCTCTGAGTCATTCATCCACAATCCCTGCTGGCTTTTATAGCCTGAAGTTATTTGGATTTCTATTCACAGCACTGGAACCCTGGCTGGTGTGGGTCTGCGACCCCTTGCTCAGCCCTTTCACAATCCTGGAGCCCCACAATCAATCACCCCACAGAGGGAGGCCCCGCCCACCCACTGCAGCGCCACTGGCCGGTGGACTGGGCCTCCCTCTGCAGGGTGATTATGGGGTCATGGCCGGGCCACCAACCAATTGCATTGCACCTGCCTTGGCTGGCCAGGCAGCAGTGGGTGGCATAGCGTGATCGTCCGGACGGTCATTCAGCTGTTCAGCTGTACAGTTGATTTGAATATTATGCTTTTATTATTACAGATTATTATAGATGAGAGACTTGCAGTATGTGAGGTCTGGGATGCTTTCAATTTTGTCAAAACTAATGAAAATCTGAAAATTTATGTATACGAATAAAAGAGAGAGATGCAAATTGACTTTACCTCTGTGACGTTCAACAGCCAATCAGAAGTGAGTATGCAAATTAACCCGACAATGATGGCAGGTTAATTTTCATACATGAGTGCCCAGCAGCCTGGGTCCCGGGAACATCCTTGTGACCTAGGCCGCTCCAAGCCTGTAGGCCCACATGTAGGCCCTGAGTGGCCAGGGTCCAAGAACGCCCCCAATCAGGAGTGGCCTATGGGTGCTGGCACCAAGTGGCCTGGGTCCCAGGACAAGCGACTGGGAGTGCCAAGCAGGCCAGGTCCTGGGAAAAGTGGCCAGGGGTGCCAAGCGGGCTGGGTCCCAGGACAAGTGGCCGGGGCCATAGGCATAAGCCATCAGTAGGACATCTCCTGAGGGTTCCCAGTCTGTGAGAGGGGGCAGGCTGGGCTGAGGGAGCCCCCCAAGTACACAAATTGCATGCACCAGACCCCTAGCATCCTATATAATAAAGAGGTAATATGCAAATTGGCTGTCATTCCAACACACAAGATGGCTGCCCCCATGTGGTCAAAGATGGCCGCCCCCATGTGGACACAAGATGGCCACCACAAGATGGCCAGCAGGGGATGGCAGTTGCGTGGGACCAGGCCTGCAGTGGAGGGCAGTTGAGGGCAATCACACCTGCAGGGGAGGGCAGTTAGGGGTGACCGGGCCAGCAGAGGAGGGCAGTTGGGAGCGACCAGGCCTGTAGGGGAGGACAGTTGGGGGGGAGGCACCAAGCCTGCAGTGGAGGGCAGTTGGGGGTGAGCAGGCCAGCAAGGGAGGGCAGTTAGAGGCAATTGAGCTGGCAGAGAGGGCAGTTAGGGGTGACCAGGCTTGCAAGGGAGGGCAGTTAGGGATGTACAGGCTGGCAAGGGAGGGAAGGTAGGGATGGCCAGGCCTGAAGGGGAGGACAGTTGGGAGGGACCAGGCCTGCAGGGGAGGGCAGTTGGGAGCAACCATGCCTGCAGGGGAGGGCAGTTGTGGGGGACTAGGCCTGCAGGGGAGGGCAGTTGGTAGTGAACAGGCCTGCTAAGGAGGGCAGCTGGGAGGGACTAGGCCTGCGGGGGAGGGCAGTTAGGGATGATCAGGCTGGCAGGGGAGGGCAGTTAGGTGCAATCGGGCCAGCAGGGGATCAGTTAGGGGTCAATCAGGCTGGCAGGGGAGTGGTTAGGGGGTGATCAGGCTGGCAGGCAGAAGCAGTTAGGGGCAATCAGGCAGGCAGGCAGGCGAGCGGTTGGGAGCCAGCAGTCCGGATTGTGAGAGGGATGTCCGACTGCCTGTTTAGGCCCAATCCCAGAGGCCTGGTGCACGAAATTCGTGCACGGGGGCAGGGTGTGTGTGTCCCTCAGCCCGGCCTGCACCCTCTCCAATCTGGAAATCCCTCTCACAATCCGGGACTGCTGGCTCCTAAACGCTCGCCTGCCTGGCTGTCTGATTGCCCCTAACTGCTTCTGCCTGCCAGCCTGATCACCCCCTAAATGCTCCCCTACCGATCTGATCAACACCTAACTGCTCCCCTGCCAGCTTGATCGCCCCCAACTGCCCTACCCTGCTGGCTGATCACCTCTAACTGCCCTCTCTTGCAGGCCTAGTCACCCCTAACTGTGCTCTCCTGCAAGCCTGGTCATCCCCAACTGCCCTCCCCTGCTAGCCATCTTGTGACAACGTGGGAGTGGCCATCTTGTGACAACCTGGGGGCAGCCATCTTGTGACGACGTGGGGGGGGGGTGGCCATCTTGTGGTGGCCATCTTATAATGATGTGGGGGTGGCCATCTTGTGATGACGTGGGGGTGGCCATCTTGTGGCGGCCATCTTATGATGATTTGGGGGTGGCCATCTTGTGATGCGAGGGCGTGAGGGTCAATTTGCATATTATCTCTTTATTATATAGGATATATATATACACATGTATATGTATATATGTATATATGTTAACATATACTTCATATGCTTAAAATATATTTACTAGCTTACTAAAAATTCATAAAAATAAATATTTTTAATACTTATACTATTATATTGAAGAGTTTAACATCTCTCCTTGACTGTTATAATAAGCAGACAAAATCAATGAGGAATCAGAACATCTGAAAAACTCAGTCAACCAACCTGACCTACCTGTATTCATCAAATATTGTACCCCAATAATTAGAACATTAATAAAGATAGAAAAATGGAGTATATGCCATAAAACAAGTCTCAATACATTTCATAATATTAAAAAGTATGCTGGAATAAATTATAGGATAACAGAACTATTATTAGTCTCTTGAATTTTTACCATATATTCTTTTTTTTTTACTTTCTAATAATTTATAATTTTAAAATCTTTATTGTTGCAAGTATTACAGATATCCCCCTTATTCCCCCATTGACCACTTTTAGTCCACCCCTGCCCCCCACCCAAGTCCATGGATTATGCATATATGCATACAAGTTCTTTGGTTGACCTTTTCCTATCCACCCACACTCCCCTGTCCTCCCTCTGAGATTCAATAATCTGTTCATGATTTTATGTCTCTGAATCTATTTTGTTCATCAGTTTATTTTGTTCATTAGATACTACATATGAGTGAGATAATGATACTTATCTTTCTCTGAATGGCTTATTTCACTTACCATAATACTCTCCAAGTCTATTCATGCTGGTGTAAATGTTAAGAGTTCTTTCTTTTTTTACAGCTGCATAGTATTCCAGTGTGCAATATACCACAGTGTGTTTTTTACTATATATTCCTCTTTTTAATATATTTTTATTCATTTCAGAGAGGAAGGGAGAGGGAGAGAGAGATAGAAACATCAATGATGAGAGAGAATCATTGATCAGCTGCCACCTGCATGCCCCCTACTGGGAATGGAGCCAGAAACCTGGGCATGTGCCCTTGACCAGAATCGAACCTGGGACCCTTCAGTCCACAGGCCAATGCTGTATCCACTGAGCCAACTAGGGCATTACTATATATTCTTAAAGATTGATCATTTTTTGCAGTTGTGAGCATAAAGTGCAGTAGTATATTAAAGCAATAAATGAAAATATTATAAAATAACCATTAAAATATTGAAATATCGAAATTATTTGTATGGACAAATGCTTTTATTTTACTTACCTATTTTTATTTTTTAATTCTTTATTGTTTAAAGTATTACATATGTCTCATTTTCCCCCCATTGATCTCTCCCCAGCTGTTCCCACCCCCAACACATGCCCTCATCCCCTACTGTCTATGTCCATGGGTTATGCTTATATGCATGCATACACGTCCTGTGGTTGATCTCTTATGCTTCCCTCCACCCCCTGCCTTCCCTCATAGGTTGGACAATCTGTTCAATGCTTCTATGACTCTCTTATGCTTTTTGTTCATCAGTTTATGTTATTCATTATATTCCACAAATGAGTGAGATCATGTGATATTTACCTTTCTCCAACTGGCTTATTTCACTTAGCATAATGTTCTTCAGGTCCATCCATGCTGTTGAAAATGGTAAGAGTGACTTCTTTTTTATAGCAGCATAGTATTCCATTGTGCAGATGTACCACTGTTTTTTAATCCACTCATCTGCTGATGGGCACTTAGGCTAAACTGGCAGTATGACATCCCCCGAGGGTGCAGACAGAGCTGTGGGACCCCCTTCCCCGCAATGCACAAATTTCCTGCACTGGGCCTCTAGTCAGTAAATAAATGCCCCAGGGATCTATGTATGTCTGCTAGTACTGTCATAGCAACATACCACAAATGGAATGTCTTAAACAACAGAAATGTATTATCTCACAGTTTTGGAGGCTAGAATTCCAAGATCAAGGTATAGGCAGGGCTGGTTTTCTTTTGTGTGTTTGTTTGTTTGTTTTGTTTTGTTTTTTCTGAAAGCTGTGAGGAAGAATCTGCTCCATGACTCTCTCATAGCTTCTAGTATTTGCCTGGCAATCTTGGGGGTTCCTTGATTTGTAGACGAATCACCCAGTTCTTTGCCTTCATCTTCACATGTTTTTATCTCTGTTTTTGTGTTTGTGTAAAAATTTTCCTTTTTTGTAAAGACGCCTTGCCATCTTGTATTAGGGACCCATTCTACTCCAGGATGACCTCATCTTATTGTAACTATTTACATCTGTAACAATCCTATTTCCTAAAGTTACATTCTTAGGTATGAGGAGTTAGGACCCTAACATATATCATTTTGGAGGTAACATAATTCAATCCAGAAAAAGGAACATTCTACCTAGTTCCTCATAAGAGCTGTAGGATATTCAGCCCCATTGATAATACTGGTTCAATAATACAACATATTTTACCTTCTTCCTCCCTCCTCTCCCCATCTTTTGTCTCATTTTGCATACTCCCTCACTTTAACTTCCTTAAATCACCACCTGAATAAGAAAGTGACTTCCAAAGTCTTATTTTCAGACTCTGCTTTCAAGGGGGTCCAGATTAAGAAAAACACAAAACTAAGATAAGACACAAATGTCTTCAAAATAAAATTTTCTACTTTACTAGAAAAAATAGTAGCAAAATAGAAAAAGAAATAAGAAAACTATAGGCAAATATCTCTCATAAATTTAGAATAAATAATCTTTAACAAAACGTAAGCAAATTAAATCCATCAATGAATTAAAATACACACCACAACCAAGTGGAGTTTATTTCAGATATGCAAGGCTGGTTGAACATTCAAAACTCAATCATTCCTGTTGTAAATAATGCTGCAATGAACATAGGAGTACATATCTCTTCGAATTATAGTTTTTATTTTCTTTGGATAAATACCCAGAAGTGTAAATGCTGGATAATTGTTGTAATTTTTTGAGAAACTTCCACACTATTTTCCATAATGTCTATACGATTTTACATTCCCACCAACAGAATATGAGAGTTGCCTTTTCTCTAAATAGTGTCCTTATATAGATGAGTGAAAATAAAGAAGATGTGGAATATATATAGTGGAATCTTATGCAGCCGTAAAAAAAGAAGAAAATTTTGCCATTTGTGATGACATGGATGGACCTAGAGGGTTTTAGACTAAGTGAAATAAGTCAGACAGAGAAAGACAAATAGTTATGATTTCACTCTGTCAATGCAATCCACTATAATAATATGCTAAAGAAGAAAAATTATATCATCATATCAATTGACAAATCAAGCACTTGCCAAAATCCAAGACCCACTAATGATAAAATTATCCAACAGTCTAAGTATAGAGGAGAACATCCTCAACTTGATAAAGAAAATTTATGAAAAGCCAACTACTAACATACTTCCTGGTGGAAGACAGCACTTCTTAGGCTCAGAAACAAGGCAAGGATTTCTACTGTCACCACTTTAATTCAACACGGTATGGATATTCTTAGCTCTGCAATAAGGTAAATCAAATAAATAAAAGGCATAAATATTGGATAGAAGAGATAAAATTCCCTATCTGCAGATGACAGGATTATCTACATAGAAAATTCTAAAGAATGTACAAAAAATATTCTTAAAAAAAAATAATCCAGCCAGGTCAAAGAATATATGAACAATAAATAAAAATCAATTACATTTTGTATGTACTAAAAATAAACTTGTGAAAATCAAAATGTAAAACAATACCACTTATTATTGCTCCAAAGAAAGAAACACTTACGTATAAAGTGTAACTCTAAAGAAATTATTTATGTGTGCAGACACAGTCCTGTAAAATTTCTCAAAAGTGCAATATCAAAAAAACACACTTTAAAAGGATCCCAAAAAATAAAAAGATGACTTGTTTTTAAACATCACAATCAGATTGGAATCAAACTCCTTATATCTACCAATAAACAATGCCTACAAAGTTATGAGGGGAAAATATTTTGATTATAGATTTCTACATGCAGCTAAGTTATCACTCAATTCTGAAGGAAAAAAAATGAATTTTTTTTTGTTTGTTTGCAGGTGGGTAAGCTCTTCCTGAATAGAAGAACTCTAAAATGGACTCTGGCCAAAATAACAACAAAGACAAATGTATGAAAATAACAACAAGGACAAATGTATGAAAAGTCAGTGCTCAAAAGAAGACTGTAGAAATCACCAGGAATACAACCATGAAGCAAGGTAAGAAAGCAAACAAATTATATGATAGCTGTGATTCATAGAGTTCAGAGATAAATTCCTTCAAATAGAAATATATCCACTGAAACATGTAACATTATTAACAAGTTGTATGGCTATAGTTAAAAGGCATAATTATTGCATTTTAAAATGTGTACCTATTAAGCAAATCTATATATATAAAACCCTAAGCGACTGGTTGACCAGTTGACCGGTAGGCCATTTGACCGGTCTCTGTGACATGCACTGACCACCAGAGGGCAAGTGCTCAATGCAGGAGCTACCCTCTGGTGATCAGTATGCTCCCACAGTTGGAGCACCGCTCAGCTGACCAATGGGAACCAGAAGCCAGGCTCACAGCTGGTGAGCGCCGCTGTGGCGTGTGAGCCTCTCCCGCCTCTGCGGCAGTGCTACCGAGCAGGAGCGGCAGCAGGTGCAGCGGGGCCAGGATGAGCAGGAGTGGCGCAGCACCTGTCCCAGGCTCGGGCTCCTCCCTAACTGCCTGCCGCTTCATGCACTAGTACATCCCTTGGGGGATGTTGGATTGTGAGAGGGCACAGTCCAGGCTGAGGGACCCCACTGGTGCACGAATCCATGCACTGGGCCTCTAGTAAATTAATAAGTTAAAATGCTTCTCTTCACCTTTACAGCCTACTATTCTACTCTCTGTTGCTTGGTTTCCTTAGTTACATTTCTCCTTTAGCTACCATATGTTCAGTGAATCAGATTCTATGGACTCAACATTACATGGCTTTGAACTTAATACTTTTAGCTTCAACATATTAAATAGTGATTATTAATTCCAAAGTTTAAAATCAGCTTGAGCCCTGGCTTGTGTGGAGCAATGTTTAGAGCTCTGTCCCAAGCACTGAAGGTTTGTTGGTTCCATTCCTGATGGTCAAGGGCATGTACGTGGGTTGCAGGTTGATCCTGGGTCTCAGTTGGGGTGCATGTTAGTAGGTAACCAATCAATGTTTCTCTCTCCCATTGATGTTTCTCCCTCTTTTTTCTCTCTTTTCTTTCTTCCCTCCCTCCCACTCTCTATAAAAAATGGAAAAAAAAATATTGTCAGTGAAGATTAACAACAAAATAATCAGCTTAAGATAAACCAATGAAGATTTAATTTTACCTCTAAAACGTATTCTTGTTATAAATTATCAATGTAAAAATAATAACATGGTAGCCAAGAGGAAAGAAGAAGGTTCATATAATGAGTGGCATATATCTTGGTTTGTTTGGGATCATATTGGTTTACTATTGCTTCCCCAATGTCTCCTGCAATTTAGCACTTGGTGGGATTTTTCATTTTAATGAGGCATTATTAATAACTGTTTTATTAGAGTAAGCCAGAGTGGGTTTAGTACACTTCCCACATGTAGTGAGCTTACTGATGGAATGACATGTACTCAGACACCAGTGCTTGGGATAACTAAAACCTGTGAATGTCTGGTGTTAGTGAGAGGAATACTAAGTACTCAATGCTGCTATTCCAGCTGAGTATTTGGTGTGTGGTTAGGAAATACTGTGGAATGCCAGATCTATAATCCATGAGAGATTATAAATTAGGTCTATGTGAAATATAAATGGGAAAAAGTGGCCAAGTAGCCCTGCCTTATAGCAGATAGGAAATAGTGTTCATTATCTACATATATAAAAGCCAAGCTACCAGAATGACAGAACAACCGGAATGACTGGTTGCTATGACGCACACTGTGGTGGCAAACCAGCCCGATCAGGGCCCCAATAGGCCCCACAACCTCCCACAACCCCTTCTCCTGGCCAGCCCGGTCCCTGAAGGCCCCCCCCCAATTGGAGGCAGGGCTGGGGGCCAACCTCCCACATTCCCTCCTTCCCGCCAGCCCCCATCAGGGCAGGTGGCCAGATCCCACCCATGCACAAATTCATGCACCGGGCCTCTAGTTTTAATATAATAGTTTTGTCATTTGTTTTATGGGTTGATTCAATGACTATTTATTAATTCTATTCTTTGGTAATACTTTTTAACTTTTTGGTAAAGCTTTTAGAAGAAATGATCACAACCTACTAATAACGTTCATACATAAAAAAATCAAGAACTACATTTTCTTTTTTCCAAAATATTCAAAATAAACCTGTAACTTTAGTCCCATCAGGGCAGGTGGCCAGACCCCACCCATGCACAGATTCATGCACCGGGCCTCTAGTTTTAATATAATAGTTTTGTCATTTGTTTTATGGGTTGATTCAATGACTATTTATTAATTCTATTCTTTGGTAATACTTTTTAACTTTTTGGTAAAGCTTTTAGAAGAAATGATCACAACCTACTAATAATGTTCATACATAAAAAAAATCAAGAACTACATTTTCTTTTTTCCAAAATATTCAAAATAAACCTGTAACTTTAGTCCTAGCTGGTTTGGCCCAGTGGATAGAGCTTCGGCCTGTGGACTGAAGGGTCCTGGGTTTGATTCTGGTCAAGGGCACATGATGAGGTTGCGGGCTCGATCCTGAGTGGGAGGCATGCGGAAGGCAGTCGATCAATGATTCTTTCTCATCATTGATATTTCTATCTTTCTCCCTCTCCCTTCCTCTCTGAAGTCAATAGAAATACATTTAAAAGAAAAAAAAAATGCTGTACCTTGCACAAAATGTTTGTTGACCATTCACTATCAGGTCTCTATTGATAAATAAAATCACATGCAAACTATATGACACAAATCTGCTAAAGAAACCACAGACTTAGTCAAAAGTTTATAACTATTTAGGAATAAAATTTGCCTGAAGACCAAAATTTGATGAATACTTCTGTGGAATTACATTTACATATTCCTCTGAAACATGACTTTTTATATTGAACAAATAACTATTTTTTAAATTAATTTGGCTCATTTTAGACTTTCTCTAAATTAATTTGGCATATACGTAAAATGAAGATTGTGACATTTTTAGGTTCACAAGAACTTAGCCAATAATTATATTGTGCCAATTTTCTATATGTGCTTCAAAAAAAAATCAGTTAGATAGATTCCATTAGTAGACCTTTTTTTATTTTATTCAACTCATGAAATCAGTATTTACATTTTGGAAGCTCCATTCTGTTGAAAGTGAAACTTCAGATATTCATATGAACTTTTTTTATAAACTAAGTTGAAAGTTCAATGTTAAGGAAGAAGAAAATTATTTGTTTTTGTAGTAAAAATACAACTAAAATTTTGATGGGGAACAGTATTGTTGCAAAGCACAACATCCTTACTAAATTTGGAAAACTATGAAGCAGAACTATATTTAGACTTGGTTGTGGTGCATGCATTATTCATAATTATATCTGAACAGGATGAGATATTCTACTAATCCAAAATAAGCAACTGACAAATTTATAGAAAGTAAGACATATCTTTATATACATGTATGTATATATATGCATTCAAAGTAATTAAACTACAAATCATTGGTAGAAACACTTATAGTGAGTTAAAAAGTAAACATCTCACTAAACTCTTTCTTGGATGCCCACCATCAATCAAATTTTAAGAATGTTTACAATTTAAAAAATTAACATAATTTAAACTAGCTATCTAATAATAATTTCAATATTTTGGTAACTGTGTTTCCTAAATTTTGTATTTTATTCAAAAACTAGAGGCCTGGTGCATGAATTAGTGCATGGGTGGCGTCTCTCGGCTTGGCTGGTAATCGAGGCATATGGGGAGGCTGGCTGGGGGGAACCCCGGGAGGTTGGCCAGCTGGCAGAGGGAGGGGCAATGGGAGGTTGGCCAGCTAGTCCCCCCATCAGGGCCAATCAGAGGTGTCGGCCAATGGGGAGGAGGGACCATGAGAGGCTGGCCCAGGGGGTGAGGAGCTGCAAAAGGTTGGCTGTGGGAGTGCACTGACCACCAGGGGAAAGCTCCTGTGTTGAGTGTCTGCCCCCTGGTGGTCAGTGCATGTCATAGCGACTGGCTGACTGGTTGTTCTGGTCGTTCGGTCATAACAGTTGCTTAGGCTTTCATATATATAGATATTTAATAGCCTTCAAATGTTTCAATGTTACCCTATAACTAGGGAAGAAATAACACAAATATTTCACAAACTCTGAAATTTAAAAGGAATACTTACAACACATTATCAGGCGAGTGCTACTCTAATATGACAACCAAAGACATTACCAATAAATCTATGTGCAAATTCCCCTACAATGTATTAGCAAATAGAATTAAGCAATATATAAATACATATAATTTATAATATATAACATATTATATTTTATCAGTACATAAAATGGTAATACTTAACAACCAAGTGGCATTTATCCTGAAAATGCAAGAATTCAAATTATATTTGAATCAATATAATTTCTATATTAATAGTGAAGAAAGAAAACAACATGATCATATTAATTTTTATGGTAAAGGCATTTAACAAAATTCAGTATACATTCATTAGAAAAAAATTATCATCATATTAGGAATAAAAAGGATACTTTAAATTCCTAAAGAGAAGCTAGAAAAAAAATGTGATAACATTACACTTAGTCAAAGATTTAATGTCCATTAAGTCTGGGGAAAAAGCAGTTTTGTAACCACAGGAATTCTAGAAATATGGGAAGATTATTTTTATACAGGTGCAGGAAAGAAACATCAAAATTATACTGATGGATTATATTAGATAATCGACAGAGTATTCATATATTCTGTTATAACCCTTGTCCTTATGAAATTATGTGTAAATGTCCTTTTATTAACTTGAAACATTTTGAACTTCATAAACTTTTGTTTTCTTCTAGAATGCAATTTTAAACTCTGAATACATTATATTCTAATTGTTTATCTTTTCTAATTTTATATGAATCCTATATAATAAAAGCCTAATATGCTAAGTGTCCGACTGTTTGACCATTCGACCGTTTGCTATAACGCGCACTGACCACTAGGGGACAGATGCTCTGATCAGTAGGTTAGCTTGCTGCTGGGGTCCGGCCAATCAGAACTGGGTGAGATGGGCCAGACATGCCCTGGTGCCCTTCCACAGCTCCTCTCTGGCCCAGTTGTGCACCGGTGGGGTCCCTCTCACAATCTGGTACTCCTCAGGGGATGTTGGAGAGCCAGTTTTGGCCCAATCCCTGCAGGCCAGGCCGTGGGACCCCACTGGTGCATGAATTCACACACCGGGCCTCTAGTAGTATAATAAAATCTGAAAAATAAAATATGTCTGTGTTACAGTAGAAACTAAACAACACAAGAATCTTTAATTTTTCTTCCCTGAACAAAAGATAAGTTAAACGTCAATAACTCTTGAAATTTTTCTTGAAAATTATATGTGTGAAATATTGAGTTTGTAACCCACTTTAGAAAGTACATTATTATTATTATTATTATTATTATTATTGGTTTTTTCTTACTGCTTTTTGTTTGTTTGTTTGTTTGAAATTGCAGCCATTCAATATAAGATATGAATTTGGGAGACATATGTTGGAATAGACAGCACTTTGCCTATCTTACTTTATTGAATCTTGTTTTATTGGCTGACTGGGCAGTAGAATTTAAGGTTATACCATCTTTTAGCATTTCAAGTTTGTTTATTTTATGTTTCCATTAGCAAAGCAGTGGACAGTTATTTATTTTTTCATTACAGTTTTATGCTTCTTATTCTTACCATGAATGTCTTTTTAAAAAAAATATACTGGCTATTGTATACCTACAGTAATATACATAATAGATGGTAGAATAAATACATTTTATTAAATTCACTAGAATGCCTATATATAATAAAATGAAACTACAACCACTTTTATTTAATATATTTGAAAACTACTTTGATCAGAAGAGTTTGAGGCTGACAGTAGCAAATCCTGGTGTTTTAAAAAGAAAATAATTTTATTGGAATTTAGACAAAATTAAACTGATGCATTTTGTTTATTTATTTTATAGTAAACAGTACCATATGTATATCTTATATATGTAAGATATATCTATATCGATATATATTTATATATGTCATATATATAGATCGATATAGATATATCATATATATATACATATATATCATATATATAGATAGATATAGATGTATCTTATATATATATACTATAACTGGGCATGTACCCTGCACGGGACAACACCCAACCAACTGAGCCACACCAGGTAGGGCACTGATGCACTTTAAAATATTGACCAAAATTAAATTTTCCTAACTCTGAAAAAGAAAATAATGAAATATTTTTCTAAACTAAAACTTTTTCTATTAAAATCTAATATAATTATATTGTTGGTTTAATATATTATTAATATAACGCCTTAAATTATAAAAGCCCATTAATAGTATTACAGTTGTATAAAATATGAAGTATATGCTAATTTACATTAGCTATATTTTCTCTCATTAATAAGGATCTAGAGAGGCATTAAATTAAAGATTCAAAAAGCATAATGTAGCTTTTAATGCATGTTATCCCTTCATTATGAATTCTTACAGATATCGTAAAATTTTACATACAAAGGAAGGGATTGGTATTCATCATCCTAATCATTTCTATTTCAAAACACACACACACACACACACACACACACACACACACAAAACAAACACACAGATGCCATTTCATTGATACATGTATTTGTAGACTGTCACATATGGTGGGTTAATTAGTTAATTAATTTGGAAAGCTGCCACAAACATTATTTATACATATTTACTATTTTAAATGTAGTTTATAAACCAGATTTTAAAATAACAATTCACTGGTGATAAGTACAGAAAATTGGAATGCTAGATTTATGCACATGAAGTAAAATATATACAAGATTTACAAGATGGCTGTTAATTTTTTACCAGATATCTGCCATTAAACAGTATAAATAGAATTTAACTAAAATAAGAAAAATAATCAAAAAAGTAAAATAAAATAATATGTGTTTTGAAGTGAATTGTGCCAGTAGTATAAATTTGAAAGTTTATCTATTTTTCTCAATTTTCTGCTTCAATTATTCAAGCCATATTTCTAATGTGAGTGAGTTAATGTTTCAGTAGTGATAGTGTTTATATTAAACTAGAGGCCTGGTCATGCGTTTGTGCACTGGTGGGGTCCCTTGGGCCAAAACCGGCTCTTTAACATTCCCTGAGGAGTCCCGGATTGTGAGTGAGTGCAGGTCAGGCAGAGGGACCCCACCGGTGCACAATCAGGGTTAGGGAGGTTACTATGGGAGAGTTCTAGGTCACGTCTGGCCTGACTCACCCAGTTCTGATTGGCGGGACCCCAGCAGCAATCTACTCTACTGGTCAGAGGATCTGTCCCCTGGTGGTCGTGTGTATTATAGCGACTGGTCAGACGGTCAAACAAATGGTTGGACACTTAGCATATTAGGCTTTTATTATATAAGATGATAAACAGGTAGTCTTGGATGGTTGCTCAGTGGTTAGAGTGTTGGCCCACAAACTGAAGGGTCCCTGGTTTGTTTCTAGCCAAGAGCATGTACCTCAGTTGCACTCTCTCTCTTTCCCCCTCCCTTCCACTCTGTCTAAAAATTAATGGAAAAATATCCTCAGGTGAGGGTTAAAAAATAATTATAATAAACAGGTAGATAAGATGTTTATTGATTAATAAAATATAATATTTTACTGAGATGAATTAAAATCTTTATTTTTTGTTTTTTCAGATGTATAGAAATCATAAGCAGTGTCAGTATAATTACATGTTGTGGGAACCATGTACATGTTGTGGGAGCCAGAGTACGCTGGATGCTCAAGGCCAATTGGAATATTGAAGCCTTGTTCAGAATACACTGGATGTTCAAGGCCATTCTGAATGTGGGAATCTTAATCAGGGTGTCCAAGGACTATATGCAGGTGCAAGAATTCAACAAATCTCATGGCACACTGTGCATGTGTGCCCTTCTATAACCCAAATGATTGATGTCACTATTTGGCAAAAAGCTTCTTTTGTCTAAGTAGTATTAAAGTATGTTGCTGAGGCTGCTGGATGAGAGTGAGCTCAGATGTTATTTGAAGCTGTGGGTCTAGAGGCAGGGTGACGGCTCAGATAATGGCTGTGGGTACAAAGGCTGCTTCTGCTACTATGTAGGAAAGATATATTGTGAACCAGATGGTGTGTGGCTATCTACTGTATGGGACTTTGCTTTGAAGAATTGTTTTATCTAGTGGCTCCTGTTAGCAATGACTACATGGACCCTGGCTTCTATAATAAAGAATTTCCTATACACCCACGGCTTCTTATGGCTTCTCCATCTACTACCTGGTGTCCAAGAAGGTCCAGTCCCTGGCAGAGGGGCTCAGACCCAACAGTTGGCATAGTGGAGCAGGAGGAATGAACTGAGTTCCCAACAGTTAGCAAAGCGTCTAGGGCAGGATCAGGACCTGTACTCCCACACATTGGACCAGTAGTCAGGATGGAGACAAATGTAAAACATAAATTATGCATAAAATAATTTGATACTCTAAAACTGGGCAATTCAGCTCATTATTACTCACATCACAAATACTACAAAGTAAAGGTGTTGTTTGATTCAGTATTCTTACAAAACAAACTCCAATATAGTTCAGGAAGAAGGACTTTAATGAAAATATTAGACAATTCAAGACTTTCCCTGAGGACAGAAAGTCATACTTAAATGATCTGCACCTGAGAACATTGTCCAGCCCTATCTTCAGGCTGTCTATCACCCACCGCAGCCAGAGCTCAGCACAACATTTCAGTCACTGCTGCCCCTGTCTCTTCACCAAATCACAGATTCCATGTGGTCCCTGCTTTCTAACATTGCTCTGCTCTGAATCTAAACTTTGTTTGGGAGTACCTAATTGAGTGCCAGAATAACCTACCTGTGTGCTATCTTCAAAGAATGTTGGAAAAGAAGAACATTATCTTGTAATCAGGGTAGGGAGATCTTTCATAATGAAGAATGGTGAGGGGACTCCTGTCATGACAAAAGTCCATTAGAGTCCAACATCCCTTTACACACTTTATAAATACTTAATTTCCAAACAATAATAACCAGAGAAAAAGCAACAAAAGATATTTCTACCTTACATATTGTAAATAACACTTATGAAAATAAAAATAACATATGTGCTGACTTTCCAGGCCACCATGTTGAATATGACTTAAATAGTGTGCTCTAGTCACATCCAGATTTATGGAATGCAGTCATCTTGATTACTCACTTCTCAAAAGTGGGACAACCCAAACTTTCATCATTTACTGATTCAAAACCAAGTTTTAGTTTTGATTTCTCAAAATTTCTGAGTGTTACCCATTTTTCTCTCATTCCACTCTAAATTCTATTTTCATATTCTTCAATAAACAAATTTTAAAACTTATCACTACTAAAATAAATATCTAAAATAGAAGTAAACTGAGGGGAAAGAAAATCACTTAAGATTTATACATCAATACGAGGCCACAGGAAACTGTTTGAATGACAACAATTGCTATTTATGCCTTCTTTATCCACTATCCTGCCCACGTTCCCTTTGTTCACAGCCAACACTTCAGTTAATTGTTACCTGATGGGCTGATCCAAACCTTCATTCATGAAGGCTATCAATTCATGCGAGTCTTTCTCATAAGTGATTACTTAGTCTTCCAAATACCTATATTATTCCGTTCCAAGTATACTTTCTATTCCTTCATTATGTTTCCTTTATAAGTATAATTATCTGCTTCAACACTGAAACCCCTCAAACAATGGCATAAAGAATTCCAAACTGGAAGATGACTTCAATGAAGCCATTGTAGTGTTCCCTGGAGGGCACTTTCAGTACATTCCTACCATAGATACTATGAAATCTAAGCCAGGGGTAGGCAAACTATTTCTGTCAAAGATCAGATAGGAAATACTGTATACTTGCTGGGCTATATGGTCTCTTTTTATAACTACTCAGTGGTGTTACTATAGGAAAGCATAGGTAACACATAAACAAACACGTGTGGCTATGTTACAATAAAATTTACAAAAACAGATGATAGGCTAGGTTGGTCTCCCTGACCATAGATTGCAGACCCCTTTCTCCAAACCCCCAAAACCTGAAGTCATAGAAACAAGAAACAAGTAAATGTTAAATGAGATATTAAACTTTATAGTGAAAAATGCCACTTCCAATTCCATGTTCTTAATTTCTAAATCTGTATTTTGTCTATAAGTAAGACATGACAGTGCATCAATTTCTGGTTTAAAGGATATAACACATCCAGTAAAATAGCAAACTAACATTTCACACTGGCATTTAGAATTGTAACTAAGTGATGACTATAAATGGTCCTGTTACCTGATGGATGAGTTAGACAGTACTACCAAAGGTTTAATTAGGTTCATTTGGCTTAATTAATTAATTACCTTATCCTTAGCTGTACATGAACAGAAGCGATGTTGTATAGGAGTAATGGTGATTACGGTACTTAGTAATCCCACAGATAGTTTTTTTAGCCAAGACATCTATTCAAGAAAGTCCAATAAAACCCTGAATATAATTTAAATGACATAAAATTGCTGCCCCTGAATGATACAATGGTATTGCAATGCTTTTAACCTGTCACCAGGTGGCTGGCTGGTCCTCCATGATTATGGTTACACATAGAACTGGGTGCAGGGCTTTCTGACAGATGGGTACTTAGCATTGGCATGAGCAAGGTCAATCTTGGTAAAGGGAAGTCTGTATTATTAATCTTAGGTGTAATTCCCAAATCTGAAACCATTGAACATGGACACACTTCTTTATTACACATTTTTGAGTGTGCATTGTGACAATTGGGAGTAAAAAGCTAAACTTATCAATATGATTAGTTAAATGTATATTCATTACCCTTTCTCCAATATAGTGTCTATGGTAAAAATTACACATTCTTTTGGAAAAAAATATGAGAAAACATTACCACACAAGGTTTTTATCACAGTCTTTCCTTGAAATTTCTTATTCTAACCTTTAATTAAGGTTTAAGTATTATAAGATCATCCTTAATGTATATTTTCAGGTTTAGTCAAGTCTTTCTTCTACAGATTTTTAAAAATTATACACATCAAGTAAGACTAGTGGAATCTGATATATTTTTCTCCTAAGAACTCTGGTATGTTTTTTGCTCTTATCCAAGTCTGGTCAGATCTGAGGACTCAGATTGTACTCTGTTCCTGATAGCATGACAATAAGCATTTACCTTGTCTCTGGTAGTTAAGTGAAGTTAACTGGCTTCTGCCAGCTAGTATCCATCTACCCAACTGTATTAGTTTTCTATGGCTGGTATAACAAAATACCACAGATTAGATGCCTTAAACAGCAGAAATTTATTTGCTCACAATCTGGAGGCTGGAAGTATAAAATCAAGGTTTCAGCATGTTTGGTTTCCTCTGGTGCTTCACTCCTTGTCTTGCAGACAGCCGTCTTCTCACTCTGTGCTTGTGAGGCATTCCTTGGTCTGTATGTGCCTGGATTCTAGTCTCCTCTTTTTATGAGGACACCAGCCATATTGAATAAGGCCGACCTATATAACTAATTTTACCTTAACTACCTCTCTAAAGGCCCCATCTTCAAGTGCAATCACATTCTGACATCCTGGGGGTTAGGAATGTAACAGATGGATTTGAGGGGGTACAATTCAGCCCGTAACACCATCCCATTTGAAATCTGGTAATCTGTTCCAATGGCATCATTACCAACATTTTAGATCGTAGAAAAGAACTGGTAGCAATGCTTTCCAGTGTTGCTGGCAATCCCCTCAGTAATGCATGCTTTAAGTCATGATGAAGGGAGTGATTTCTGTGCCTCCTAGAGGGGCATTTTTGAGAGGTGGATGAGTTGATGATTTATGATAATTCCACTCCAATGTTGCTTATACTCTAAATCCTTGGATTACTGGCTCCATATTAGATCAAGACTTTTTGGCATCTCAATTTTATTTATTGTAAGCTGCCATTAAATTCAGCTTCTAGTCAACCTACCAGGAAATAATTAGAATTATTTAATTTAACATATTATATCCAAAATTTCTGATAATTTCATCTGGACTAATAAATTCAATCTCATCTAAAATATGTTCTGCCCACCATTGTGGCTCAGTGGGTTGAACGTGGACCCATGCATCAAGAGGCCACCAGTTCAATTCCTGGTGAGGGCACATGCCTCAGTTGCGGGCTCCATCCCCAGTAGGGAGCATGCAGGAGGCAGCTGATGGATATTTCTCTCTTATCAATGTTTCTATCTCTTCCTCTCCCTTCTTCTCTCCCTAAAATCAATTACAACATTTAAATAAATAAATAAGTAAATAAATAAATAAAATATTTTCTCCTCTCTTTGTTCTAGTACTACCAGTATAAATACACATTTTCTGAATTTTGTTTTATATAAATCTTGTTTGGCAAAACTGGCTGGGGGCTTCCTGTGTGTCAATACCCTATTTGGAAGACCAGGAGACACCAAAGAAAAAGGCAGGTCACTTCAGTTTGATAAGTAGCAGGTTTAATGAACAGGTTTAATGGGAGCCAGGAAACTTACTGATGGGGCTTGCCTTGGGTGGTTGGTTGCAAGACAAGTAGTTTTCCGCACCCATCCACCAAACTTAAAAGCTTATATAGGGTCCTTAACTGGGTTCAGTCAGGTTCAAAGGAGGTCTTAACTGGTGTAGTAACATACTCACTCAAGATGGTTTCATCACCACACTACTCTCTTAAGCCCTTATCCTTGGGCATCTTCCTGCATAGGAAAAGCAAGTATAGTGCAGGTTCCAAGCACAGGGGATGGAATGGGGAGCCTCAAATTGCCCCAATCCAGCTTGTGGGTCAACTGGTGGGTCTTGTCATATTGATGGCCTTCTCCAACAATAAAAATAGCAGTTCTTTGGAACTTGGGCTTTCTCTTTTCAGGATTGAAACCTATATTTCACATGGAGAAAATCCTGGAATCTAACCCTAATTATATTTAGAAAGAGTGGCATTGGTTGTGAAGCATGAGGAAAATTGATTTCTTCTTGACACGATTGTCTCAAGGTTTTTTAGTGTAGCAGGAGAAAAAAGGAACTCCTGGGACAGAGGAGGAAAACAAAGGCTGATTATTATGGAAATGAACCTCAGTGGGGTATATATACTTACCAATTCAATCTTAGAAATTCTTGCACATGTTTCTTTCCATTTCTCAAGTTCCCAATCTTTTTATGACAGTGTCCTGTTATATCAGAAATACAATGAAGCTAGGGATTAAATTTATTTTTAGTTGGATATTATTTGTGATTTGCAGCGATTTTAGGCCATGACTAAAATAAATGATAGGGTTTAAGGTTTGTTCTGTTTTTTAGCAGATCAGAGAAAGTACCTATTTCTCATAACATTTTTTTTGTGTTGAAATTAAGACTGATGAAAGGCTCATTCTATAAGTTCTTCAATATATTTTGAAGAGCCAATTAGCTAATTTTTTTATTCATCTTGAACTTTATGATATTTTTTTGACAAGAGCCAATTAGATCTTCCAAGAACTTGTTCTCAATTTACAATTCAATACAGATGATCTAAAGAAATTATCTACTAACTAGAGGCCAGTGCATGAAACTCATGCACTTGGAGGGGTCCCTCAGCCCGGACTGTGCCATCTCACAGTCCGGGAGCCCTCAGGGGATGTCTGACTGACGGCTTAGTGCTGCTGCAGAGGTGGGAGAGGCTCCCATCACTGCGACTGCACTCACCAGCTGTGAGCAGGGCTTCTGACTGAGCGGCGCTCCCCCTTTGGAAGCACACTGACCACCAGGGGGAAGCTCCTGCATTGAGCGACTGCTCCCTGGTGGTCAGTGCGCATCATAACAACCCATTTTTCTGCCGTTTGGTCAATTTGCATATTCGCTTTTTATTTTATATGATCATTTCCCTATGGGTTACTAGAGTCCCATAATCAAAATACTAGAGGAATACTTCAAGCTCTTCAGATTCATTGAAGACAGTAAACCTATTCTTTATTCTCATTCCATTGGAGTCTAAAAGCTGAAATCACAATAAATGTCAATTTCTATAATAAGCAGGGTTCTCTAGAAGCAAACATTGAAAACTACTCTTATAATTTTAGCCAGCCATAAATCTTATTTATTAAAAGTCAGTTGCTGGTTCATTAGGTTGATTAGAATTTGGATTGAAGAACTTTGTTCTTAGATTCAACAATATAAACTGTTGATTCTGGTCACCGAGTGACAGAAAGACATCAATTGCCACCAGTCTGAGTCAGAATAAGCCTCCATTGTCCCCTCAACAAAAATGAAATTCACAAAATACTTTCCTTCACGCATGTCTCTCTTCTAGATGTAATTCCCATGAGTACATCTAATTGACACCAGCTATATTTATAGTTGTTTATTTGTAGTTAACGGCAATGCAATTTCTGATATCTACATTAAGGACATTTTTTTAAAAATATAGAAAATTCTTCAGAGATATGAATGATATGCAAAATATGTTGAACCGACACAGATATTTCTAATTGCAAGATCCAAAGACAAATTTTGCTCACCTCACTGTATGGGGATTGTCTAATTTAATAGAAAGCCCAGTGCTCAACATTTGATCTTCTCCTATTCCCATTCACAGCAGCTTTTTTATTTTAAAGATCTTTTCTTTGAGTTCTTCTATTTTTGAGATGCATTGGATTTTCAGAATCTAAAATTTGTGATATTTTTTTTTCTTCTTAACAACTCTGAAAGTTTTTATATTTCTCCTTAAACAGTTTTGTTTTGTATTTTATTTTTCATTTTCTAGATCCTTTGGAAACTCTGATCAGACATATGTTCATTTAACTTACACTATCTTATATGTTGCTTTACTTCTCTTTCATATTTTTAATTTATTTACTCTACTGATTACATTTTGAATAGTAGTTTAATTCAACTTAAATTCCAATAAACTGACCTTTTATTTCAGTTGCATCTAATATACTGATTATCTAATCCTTTAAATCTTTAATTTGGCTGTTAAACTTTTTTATATATGTACTTATATATTTCACATATATTACACATTTTTAAATTGTTTTACATATTTTTCTGTTGAATCATCATATTATCAATATTCCCTTTTACTTCTTCAAGTCCTGAAAATATATTAAGCTTTATTTTATTTCGTATTATCAATATCTTAAGTCTTCACGTTTGTTTCTAATTTCTGTTTTTACTGCAAACTCACTTCCTTGTTGTTTCTTTCAGTGTCATATGAATTTTGCTATGAAGTTCCTTTGGAACTTTATCCATAATAATTATTTAAGTTGTGAAGGTCAATGTAAAATTGTTTTCTTTCTGAAATGTATTCCATAGCCTTCTAATGGTTGCATTAAATCAATGTCAACTGGAGAATACTTTAAATAAAATTATCCATGTGGTTAGGAACTATGTAAATATTGTAAATTTAGGCCAGAATCCACAAAACAGCTGATTTAAAGATATTTTTAATATATATTGATTTTGCCGAAACCTGTTTGGCTCAGTGGATAAAGCGTTGGCCTGCGGACTCAAGGGTCCCAGGTTCGATTCCGGTCAAGGGCACGTACCTTGGTTGCGGGCACATCCTCAGTAGGGGGTGTGCAAGAGGCAGCTGATTGATGTTTCTCTCTCATCGATGTTTCTAACTCTCTATCCCTCTCTCTTCCTTTCTGTAAAAAATCAATAAAAAAAAGAGTAAGAAAATCTCTAAAGTGTAGTAATATTAGTAATACTTTACTAATATTAGTAAAATACATTTTATCACTCTTACAAATTAGGATATCTGGTGGCACACTATTCTTTATACACTTATGGCTTTTTTGGTAAAAAAAATGATGCCTTTAAGCAAAGAAAACATTGATTATAAATAATAATATACTCACTAAAAATGTTACTACAAAAGACATTGATCATGATTTTTAAAATGATAAGTTCAACATTACTCTCTGAATATAGAATTTATTTGGGAAGGAGTAAATTAACAACATTTAAATTTTATTTGACCCAGTTCATTAACTAATTTATTTTTCATAAAAAATGAGAAAAATAATTAAATTAAAATTGTAAAAAGGAGTGATTGGGCAAAATAGTTTTAAAAAAAGAACTAGAACTCATGGACATGGGCAATAGTGTGGTGATTGCTGGAAGAAGGGGGAGTAATGCAGAGGAAGATATAGGCGGAAAGGAGACTTGACTCGGAGTAGTGAACACACAATACAGAAAATGTGTTGGAGAATTGTGTACCTGAAACCTATGTAAGTTTGTTAACCAGTGTTACCTGATACATTCAATAAGAAAGGGAGGAAAAGCTGCTGTTTTCAGTATTAGATATGGGAAGGATTTGTTTTTGGTAGTCATTAGTGTATAAAAGCATGTTGCATTGAAGAAAAGTACAGGGAATACTATTGGTATATACAATAATTTGGGTATGAGGTTTTATATAGTTTTTCATATTGAAGGATGACTTGGTAAAATTATCTGAAATATAAATCATCAGATGATGGAGAAGTAAAAAATATAATTTTATCTAAATGAGCCATATATATATATGTTTAAATGGTTCAGTGTATTTTAAAACAATATTATTCCAGGATATCTTAATTCATATCCATTTTAGTGGTTATTAAAATTGAAAATCTCCAATTCTATAACTCAGTGAAAATTTCTTATGAATTGAGCATTCAAGGTAGTCTAAATTTTCAAACATTTCCATTATGGTAATGATTTAAGGTTGCTAAGTACTGAATTTTTACATATATATATGTATTTTTTCTTTCTTGATTAAGGTATTACATATGTGTCCTTATCACCCCATTACCCCTCCCACCCCCCATACATGCCCTCACCCCCCTGGTATCTGAGTCCATTGGTTAGGCTTATAAGCATGCATACAAGTCCTTTGGTTGATCTCTCCCCATTACCCCCACCCTCCCCTACCTTCCTTCTGAGGTTTGGTGATCTGATCAATGCTTCTCTGTCTCTGGATCTGTTTTTGTTCATCAGTTTATGTTGTTCATTATATTCCTTAAATGAGTGAGATCTTGTGATATTTATCTTTCTCCAACTGCCTTATTTTACTTAGCATAATGGTCTCCAGTTCCATCCATGCTGTTGCAAATGGTAAGAATTCCTTCGTTTTTTACCTCAGCATAGTATTCCATTGTGTAGCTGTACCACAGTTTTTTAATCCACTCATCTGCTGATGGGCACTTAGGCTGTTTTTAAATCTTAGTTATAGTAAATTGTGCTGCTATGAACATAGGGGTGCATATTTCCTTTCTGTTTGGTGTTTCTAGTTTCTTGGGATATATTCCTAGAAGTGGGATTACTGGGTCAAATGGGAGTTCCATTTTCAGTTTTTTTAGGAAACTCCATACTATTTTCCATAGTGGCTGCACCAGTCTGCATTCCCACCAGCAGTGCACAAGGGTTCCTTTTTCTCAGCATCCTCGCCAGCACTTGTCATTTGTTGATTTGTTGATGATAGCCATTCTGACAGGTGTGGGATGATACCGCATTGTCATGGCTGCACACAAGAGTGCAAATGAATAAAACTGTGGTTCCCTTAAGAAGGGAGCCATCTCAAGAACGGGATTTATGTACAGCAGAGCAGAAAAATAGACTCAGCCTGGGCCCTGAAATTTTGTAACCCACTAAACCAGCCCTGGGTTGCTCTTCAAAAATTATGTTATTTGTGAAGAATGAACTGTTGAGTGCTTAATCATTATAGTGACTGTTACAGCCCTAATCAATGCTAATAAAATAATACAAAAAATTTATAAATTCCTACAAAATATTGTGTTAATTTACCTGAAAGGTCAAAAAGATTTCATAATAAAATTTTATTTTAAAAAAAATTCTCATTCATACTTGGTATATACAGGGACCTCATGCTTTTGTCTTGTATTGATGTTTATTCTTTGCAAACTTTTGAATATGTGTTCATTTTCTGTAATAAAGTATTTCTATATGAATCCACACCTTCCATCATGGCCCTTAAAGAAAAGTTAGTGATAAACTCAAAATTGAATGGTATCATCGAAAGGGGTAAGAATCTCCTCTCTGCATTGTATTCAGCATTTCCCCCATTTAAAAAAAGCATACCTTTTGGATGGCAAGAATCTCATTGAATTACTTAAATCTATTTGAAGATAAGACATTCTACATAAACTTGCTTTAAGGAAAAATTTAAAAGCATTATTAAAGAATAAAGGTAGAAACATTGACTAAAAGATTATTCAAAAATAAGCAATGAAAATTCATTAAATTTTCATTAAAAGGCATAGAATTTATCTTCTGTGCAAAACTTCTGTGCAGCCTCTTGAGAAGCAATGGGTAGCAGTAGCTATTTTATAATGACAAATGCAAAATTACCATGAGTCTGTATCACAGAAGCCCAAACAAATTATGAATTACCGGTTAAAGATAAACGAGTTGACAGAGGACATTGAACAAGTGTGTTTATGTCTTATTATTAGATGGTTAATTGCAAAAGGGTAAAAATTAAGTCTATGCACAGAAATAAGAGTCACAATGCCTCTGAAGGTGGAATAGAACTAAAGTACGTGAAATAGAAATTAGTATCATCTGAAAATAAAGGAAAAGAATTTGCTGTGCTTAACATACTTATATATACAGAATAAACTTATAGTAATGATGTCAAATAGCCAAGTGGTGTTTGGTTAAGCACAGGCACTGTACATTCAGACAGTCTCGGTTTCATATCTAGTACCTCTTCCTTCCACTTACTGATGTATGACTTTGATTAAATTACTTTGCCTCTTTTTCCTCAGTTTCTTCATCTGTAAAATGCAGATGATAAGAATAGAATCTATAGTGATATTGTCAATTTCAAATGAGTTAATATACAAAGTGATTAGAACTGCCTGAACTGTTCTAAGTGTACATTATTCATTTTTTTAAAAAAGATTATTGTATATTTATTATTTTTAAATAGCATGATTATGAATTTTACATTAGGTAAAGCCAAGATTCTTCAATGAAAACAAGCAAATTTATTGGTAGTGTTCACTATTCTAAGTTCAACATATTTCATTGTATTGTGCCATGCTTGAAGATGAAATAAATTATAAAAATATTTGTGATATAATATTAATTACACAAGCTGGTGCCTGATCTTATTTTTAAACTCTACAAAATTAGTAAAAGTACTTTTTATGATTATAAACTCTAGAATAGTTACTGTTGATTACTATTTTCATAAAACACACAGATTCTGAACTACTTTGGGGGAAATATCTTGATCTGTGAACTGACAATATATCAGAGGAACACTCATAACATTAACTCTACAAAATTGAGAAGTCCTAACAATTGCACAGTATTGCTGCTGTTTTGCATATCTGGAGACTTGCATTTGTTTTACAATGACATGACAAACAATATTTCAAGAGTGTGACCTGCACTTTGAAATACTGAAAAACAAAATATAAAGCAAAATATTTCGAATTTCATGGCACATTGAATTTTTTTTTAAATGAGAGAAAATAACTTTCTGTTTGTATTTAAGACTAAGTCATTAATAGATACCACATATATATTCTTAGCAGCATTCTGTGGATAGTTTACAAATCTCAATATTAAATGAAAACAAAATCATTGATATTAAAATGAGCAAGCAATACATGTAAATTCAGTGTGGCATATTCAACTTAAAATGCAAAAAAAAAAAAAAAACAAAAAAAAACAAAAACCTAAATTTCCAAGGGACTTCAAAGAGAAAGACAGTAGGAAGATTGAACTCCCTATATTTAAATATGGATTAATATTTAATGTGTTATATCTCCTTGCTTATATTACAATTTTTTATTAAACAATGATCCCATTTTGTTTATATTTGGATTCTACTCAGATCTCTTCTATAGTGTTTAGAGGACTTTATATTTAGAGTGAGGTTTTTTTCCTAAATCTAAAAAATATTTTAATATCAATAACTGTCAGTTCCACTTTCTTTAGACTCCTGAACCCAATACTCACCTAGGATTGTTTGTACAATGACAATTTATGCAAACTGACAGGGAATTTTTCCTAAGGATGCTTCTTTGGCATTTCCAGGTTGAGATAAACAGTTTTTATAACCTCAAAATAAAGGTCAATGTCACAAGCAGAAAACAAGCATACCATTTAATCCAGGCGATTCTATGACAGGTTAACTTGATATTATTTAAATATGTTGTCTTCTGAGGATTTGATTATATGTAGACTACCTACAGAATACTATGGTCTTAATTTTCTTTGGGCAATTCTCAATAAATATTCAGATATGTTCGATGTAATTTATCAAAGGTTTATACTTTTCTGACAAACATTTGTTGTGTCAACATACTATATTGTCAATTAAGGACAGAGTCATATTGTTATCAGTGGAAGTGTGGTATCATCTTTCCCACTGAGTGCTGGGGTGGAGTCCTGGCAATATCTCGAGAAAAATAATTGTTTGAGACTCGTATGGGAGGATGAGTGATTTCTGTCTGTGTGGAATTATGTCCCTGGGTTTCCTAAGTACCATTTCCCTTAGTCTAGTCCTGGAAGAAGTGTAATTGGGGCTTTAGTGGAGCTAAAAGCAAAGCCAGTGTCCAAAATTTCTGTTCCATGTTGCAGCTGGGGCCAGTTCAGCATTAGGCTAGTCTTTAGTCCATTCTGTGTGGGATCAACATGGCAGTCAGCCATGTGGAAGAATACAGGAAGCAGGACCCAGAGCCCTGAAAGCCAGGAGTCAACCACCAGAAGCAAGAGGAAGCAAGAGAACAAACCCCTTTGTTTAAGGGATTAAATATCTCAAATCTAGCCACACCTATTCTGGCCAATGACCTGTTCCCAAGTGTGACTGACAGACAAATAACTTTCCTATGTTACCCCAACTTTACTAGGCATGCATTTAATTCCCCCCGCCCTGCCCCCATCCAGTCCCTTCCCCCAGCAATCTGTGGGGGTATAGAACTGTGGCTCCCTAGATTATAAAGCTTTAGTTCCCTGGTGAAGCTGCCCAAATGACATGCCTATAATATTTGGCCTTCCCCTTGCTCTTTTCCTCTTATTAATAACTAGGTTAATAACAACTGTATCATTGTTGTATAACTTCCAAGAACTGGGATTGATATCTTCTTGAAAACATTGAATAGGCCATTCAGAATGACTTAATTTAAGGTTGTTTTACTTTGCCCTGTACTTTTTCCTTAGGAAACAATTCTAAGTCTGCAATAACACAGGAGTGAGCACATGAATATGACCAAGTGTTATTTCTTTAATTTTTTTATTATTATTATTTTAGAGAGGAATTGAGAGGGAGAGAGAGATAGAAACATCAATGATGAGAGAGAATCATCGATCGGCTGTCTGCTGCATGTCCTGCAACTCTGGCATGTGCCCTTGACTGGAATCAAACCGGGACCCTTCAGTCCACAGGCCACCGCTCTATCCACTGAGCCAAACCAGCTAGGTCCCAAGAGTTATTTCTATATGGCTTCATTTATTCATGAGTAAATTAAATTATTCAATTATGCAACATATATATTTATATATGTGTATATTTATAATAACTGTTTATAATTATGTGATTAGAACTATGTGAAATAGCCTTCATAATTTTACCTCAGTGAAAGTTTAAAGCTGCTTTTACCAATTTCCTATAGTGGGTATTCAAAAACAAATCACAGCACATTATCCACAAATAAATGACAGTAAGCAGGGTCATATTCTATTATAAGAGACTTCTAAATAAATAAATGCATTGACTTACTCTTAGCTGTGGAGAAATCATTTAGATATGTGGAAACATCTATCAAAGATAATTATTTTAATTTTGAAATGGTTCATCTAAGTGTTTCTAAAATCAATTACATCACAGCTCCTATTAGGCACTGTTGACATTAGGAAATTTACCTTTCCATTAGAGAACTAATTATTCTGGGTGATTCAGACAGTCACTTAAATTACTTAATCCAATATTTTGACCTAATATTCGTCTTTCTTTCATTTGTAACTCTTAAAAACAACAGTAAAAATTAAGTTAGTTAAACAAACAGCTGCTAATTTATAGAGAATTACAGGGCATACTGTGAGAGCAATGTATATTTCCTCTAAATTTGATTCACTTCACTATTAAATTCTCCATTTTCACCTTCAATAGTAATGTAAGATATTTTTATTATCACATGGATGTTTCATATAACTACAAAATTATGTGCTAATTGTGTATCAAAATTTATACTAATTGTGTATCATAATTAGAACATGTAATTACTATGTTAGCATATTTAATTACATAGTTGAACATTTATTGCATGTACTCAGAGTAATGTATGCAAAATATTCACAATAAGTAATTTTTATTAAGCTCTTATAAAGTCAAACTCTTGAAATCAATAACAAGTAAATATAAATTCAAAAAGTAAATATATATATATATATATATATATATATATAGTATTTTAAAGGAATTCCCAATCTATAAACATATATTTGATATGCAGAATTAAAAACTTAGAAATTTTAAGTTATTTCTCAGTAGTTTGGGTGTTTTAAATTATTGATACTGAAATCAAAGCTTTTTGGCATTCTCTCTCCCAGGAACAAACCCACACCTTTCTTCTCTCTCAGGCATCCATTTCCTAATCTCTGAGGATCCCCATGAAACTTGCCACAAGCTGGGCAATGGGCAGTGGCAGCTGGTCCTTGGCTAAACCCCCTGAACCTGTGTCTGAGGCCCCCTCTTCTCTGAATCTCCCAGTGGGCCAAAGCAGCTTCCCCTAGGCTCTCTCTTGTTGCTTCCTCTGTCCTAAGCCCTTCCTTGTTTCTCTATCCCCAACTTTAATAAAAGTATTCTCAAAATAAAAATAAAAAATAAAAGAAATTAAAGCTTTCATATGCCTGTTCTCTAAAGCAAAATAGAACATAGCCACGTATTCATATCCAGACTTGTTTTGTTGCATGTGAAAATAAATGGAATGTATAATGAACCATTAGAATATACTATAAATGACAGTCATATATATTTCCCCGTGTATGTATTGTGAAATATTGAGGTTTCAACAAATATAATATATGGTAAGATAATAACTAACATATACTGAACACATTTTATACCAGGCACCTTTCTAGAAGTAAATTAACTCATTTAATCTTTAACAACAATCATATGGGAACAAATTTAATTGTTATCCCATTTTAAAGATGGCAAAACTTACACGTGACTCTTTGGTGCTAAGAAATTAATAACACACTGCACTGTCCATGCAAAATAAAATTTTAAATGACACAGGTCAACAGAAAAATAATCCTCAATCGCATGGGATGAACTTTTAAAAATAATTTTGCTAATAGCATATAGCACAGAGTTGGGAAGATTTGTGTGTGTGGAAGGATTCTTTACAATACTTGCAAAATAGTATGGTCCTTACTAATGGCCTTTGTGATTATAAAACTGGCTGTATCCTCTGCTTCAAAATACAAGATGGTAACTGTTTAAAATAAAATATTTTGAATTTCAAATAAAAACAGTATGTTAGAACAAGGTATAAGTACACAACATTCGTGAAAGAACGGTGTTTTTAATGAGTGACCTTGCATATGTTCTGTGTAGTTTCCTGGAATAAATTGTCACCTGTGGTCTCACTTCTATGGGAAAAATCTTACTACCTATTTATTTACAGTTATTTCATAAGTTAAAGCACCCCAAATAAATGATATAGACACAAGAACTTACATGGCTGGAAAAATGTGCTGTGAGCACAATACTGATAGAATGCTCTTACATGCAACATGGTTAAGGGCTCTGTAAATGATCACATGGCTAAGGGCTTTGTTTTGTTTGTTTTTCTTGCTATCGTTGCATTGTTTTCTGTTAATAGGACATTTCTGACCTTGGATATTATTCTGTGGAAGTAATTTAAGAATATAATTTCCTCAGAAACAAATGATGTCCAAATAATCAGTAACTAATTATTAAGGAAAAAAATTTTTTTAAAATTGTTCTCTGATGTATTTGTTTGAAGGTTGAGGGGAAGGTATTCTATGTTATTATAGAAAGCTCATTTAGATTACGTAGTAGTAATAATGATCACTAGGAAATAAAAGGATAATCATAATAAATTCATCTCTGGTACTCTTACTTCAGTCTAATTTAGAACTATTGTCAGCAGAATGCTCTCTGTTAATGGTGGAAGTGAATTCTTGGAGTGCTTCTGGGGAAAGAATTGCCTGAGGCAACCTATGGAAAAAGTCCAATCTTGTCTTCCGCAGGGCTAGAATTAACACCACTATCCAGAGGTTCCATTCATATTAAAGTCCAGTCCAGTCTAGCATCTGGCTAGCTTAGCTTGTGTTCCCAGCTGTACTCCATTGTATGTGGGATCTGAAAGGCCCTGAGCCATGCAGATGCATAAGGCCACATAACTGTAGAGGTGCATGGCAAGTGCAGGTCACAGAGCAAAAGCCTCCAAGAGACAAGCAAGGGAGAGATACATTTTTTTTTGTCTGAGGATTATAACTGGGAGGATTTGCAGACTTGCAGTGGCTCACCACCCCCTCCCCCAGACAATTTTCCCAAGTTTGACTGACAGGCAGACACCTTCTCTATGTCACCCTGACCTCACTGAACATGTGCCTATCTCCCCCATGCCACTCCCCTCCCCAATAATCCAGGGGGCGGGAAGGGAGGAGTATTAATTCCCTTGGAGGGACAATGCTTGAATTTCTTGGGGTGTGAAGCTGTGGCTTCCTGATGAAGCTGCCCAGATGACCATGCTTATAATGTCTGGCCTTCCCTTTTCTCTTCTTCCCGTTATTAATATGAATAACTAGCTAATTATGGTAATAGAACTAAGACTTTATAGAAGTTATATATCTAAAGGAAGAATTTTCTCAATTCCTTTAGAATTCAGACTCTGGGGAGAGGCAATAGAATAATAGAAATATGAATCTTCCTTCTTATAGTCATAAAGGAATTAAACATAGACATCTCTTTTCCAAAGTTTCTTCTCCATTCTATATTAGAGCCACTCAGATGATTTCTTTACCCATGTGACACAGATAAGTCCACCCTCATTCTTAGTACAATTTATTTACATGTCTATGGAGACTCCACATTTTCTTAGTTATTGCCATGCCATTTTGGTTAGCCTTTGGTTATTCACAATTTTCTTTCCTTTTTTTCACCCTGGTCTCCTAGAACTTAGTGTTGCAGTCCTGGTGCTCAACCATATCAGAACAAATATTATTTTTAAGTGTACCCAGAACAGTTGTCAAAATTAATAATTTGCTGATTCTTTAAGCAGTCCACAACTAATTTCAAAATTTTAAAATCATATGGAGTATTACTCTATTCACAGTGAAATTGAAATTAAAAATTAAGCTCCTAAAAGATTAGTAGATAATACACATATGTTTCCAAATTAAAGACGGTCCTTCTGAAGAAATAATGGATCATGTTTTATGCACTTGATAATATTTGAACAAAATAAATAGATATATATTGAAATGGGAAAGTTGGACTGGAATGCACGGTATTCCCCTGGGCAGGATGATTTCCCGGGCTCTTTGTCCGGTGGAGTAAGAAGAATGAAACCACAGACGGAAGATGGTATAGCAAAGGTGGAAATTTATTGAAGAACAAGCACAGACTCCCATATGGGGAGGGGGAAGAGGCCCACTGAGTCCCTTTTTCCTAAGGTTTATAAAGGCGCAGATATTTGTGCCTCAATATCCTCTCTGATTGGTCATTATTCCCCTTTGATTTGGTCACTATATCAACTCCTGGGCTCAAAGGTCAAACCTCACCTGGGACACGTGAGGCCCTCCTCCCCTCCTTCCTTATTGTTTCCCTATTCCCTCTGGGCTTTCTTCCTCCTTCTTTATTTTGTAAATATAGACCTTCTGCTGTTTCCAGCTCCCTTGTCTTATGGAAATGTAAACTTTTGCAGCTCTGTAGCCCTGTGCTTTTTCCATGGACCCCTTCATTTTCTAAAATTTCCTAAACCTGCTTATTTCACCCCTAAAAACACCTTTCAATATCCCCATACTAAAGTTTAAAATGTTGTAAATAATGTCATGCATCAAGAACAACTTACTCAGCTGTTACACTAGAATGTCTATAATATATATTCTTATAAATCAATAAAAAGGCCAATAACCCAATAGAAATATGTTGAAAATAGTAAATAGAAACCTCATCTATACTTATAAAAGCCTAGGTGGCCTTCACACCCTCACACGACACCCACACATCATCACAAGATGGCTGCCACAAGATGGCCGGCAGGGGAGGGCAGTTGGGGGCGAACAGGCCAGCAGGGGAGGGCAGTTAGGGGAGACCAGGCCAGCATGGGAGCACAGTTGGGGGTGACCAGGTTGGCAGGGGAGAGCAGTTGGGGGTGACCAGGCCAACAGGGGAGCAGTTAGGCATTAATCAGGCCTGCAGGGGAGCGGTTAGGGGGTGATCAGGATGGCAGGCAGGTGAGTGGTTAGGAGCCAGCAGTCCTGGATTATGAGAAGGATGTTCGACTGCTGGTTTAGGACATCCCCCAGCAGCTGGACATCCCCCAAGGGGTCCCAGATTGGAGAGGGTGCAGGCCTGGCTAAGGGACACCCCCCCATGCACGAATTTGAACTGCCCCCCACTGTCGGCCTCCTCGCCCCCAACTGCTGTCCCCTTCTGGCCTGATCGCCCCTAACTGCCTCTGCCTAGGCCCTGCCACCATGACTTTGTCCAGAAGGACTTCCAGAAGGTCTCCCGGTCTAATTAGCATATTGCCCTTGTATTAGTATAGATAAAAACTTCTTAAGTAGAGAATTCACTAAATAAGTTTGGGATAAATACTCTGCATTCATTAATTTGATGTTAAGAACATTTGATGACATTAGACAACGAAAAATTACAA
Organism: Ia io; assembly: GCA_025583905.1. Taxonomy (NCBI): domain Eukaryota; kingdom Metazoa; phylum Chordata; class Mammalia; order Chiroptera; family Vespertilionidae; genus Ia; species Ia io. Next base: position 18,859,400 of record JAJQQW010000009.1, on the reverse strand, counting down.
CTGTGTAACCTTGAAAAAATTTTATAAACTAAGGTAAGTTTCTGTTTCCAAAATGGAGATAATGATTCCAGAATATTGTTAACAATTAAGTGGTATAATAATAATAACAACCAACTGTTATTAGTGTTACTGGAAAATCAAACTTCCCTGTTGCTCGTAAGAACTGGTGGAGATTCTTGGGGTACCCGGGGTACTGCTGAAATAAGAATTTTCAGCAGCCCCCACTGGAGAACGAGATGTGGAAAAAGGCTTTATTTGCACGAAGTTACATTCCTCAGGTTCCAAAGTCCCTACCACTTGAGCCAGTCATGAAAACGGCTCAACTGGGGTTCCAGCAGAGCTAAAAGCAAGGCCAGTGTCCAGAGCTTCTGTTCCATGTTGCATCAGGGTGTAGTTCAGTATCCAAGCCAATTGAAGTCCATTAGCTTATTGGGGGTGTCCCACATGGCTGTGAACCATGTGGGCATAGGGGAGTGCATCTCGCTGCCCCAGAAGGGCCAGGCACCCTGTGTGCCAGAAAGAGCGTAAAAACCAAGAGATCCTGGCTCCTTCCTTTGGAAGTTTAAATGTTCAGCTTTCTGGGCTTGCACTGGCCATGCCTATTCTGGCCACTGACTCACTTCCAAGTGTGATTGATGGGCAGAACCTCCCACATCACTCTGACCTTACTGGAAATGTGTCTAAACTGCCTTTGTCTAGTCCCTTCCCCCCCGGGATCAGCAGGAACAGACTTGGAGAGTGTTAAATGTAGTGCTATTGGCAAAGCTGTATAGTGGCATGTGTATATTATCTACCTTCCCTTTCCTCCTTTCCTGCTAAATAATAACCAGGTTATTACAACGGCATCATTAGCATCTGTTATGTGTCATTTACATTGCTATATGCCTGGAACATGGTAAGTGCTTACTAAAGTGTAACACTTTGTATAAAAGAGACAAATACGTACAGACAAGAAGGATCCCATGGAGTATATTTTAGCCATAAAGATTTACAAAGTAGCACACATACTGTTCCATTGTTGTAAAATCATCTGCTTCTGTGTCTGTGTAACATAGAGTGATGTCTGAAAGGTTTTCTCTAACATGTTAACAATATTTATAGATAAATAGCGGGTCTTAAAATTACTTTTACTTTATTGTTTTATATGTTTCAACTAGTAACCCTGCACACGAATCCATGTGCCAGTAGGTCGCTGCAGCTCTCCTATAGCTCCCCCCGGCCCCCTCCTCATAGCTTACTGCCCTGCCCACTCCTGCAGCTCTCCACTGCCAGCTTGTAGTTCGCTGCCCTACCCTCCTGCAGATCCGTGATCTGGTCGTTATGCAGTCAGTCGTTACACCTCACAGCGTAATAATTAGCATATTCCTCTCTTATTATATAGGATATTTGATAATTTTAAAATGAGGTTGTTTTTGAACAAAAAAATATAAAGTAATTTAAATTTTGGAGAACTCATAATGAATGTTTTGAAAGTTGTAATCTGGAGATGCATAGATTAGAATGAGTTCTAAGAATAAATATGCTGATCAGTATTTCTAGTTAATATTTTTATGGAGCTATATTAAATTGTGTTCAAGTGCATAAAATTGTCTACTATGCTTTCTTCTTACAGCTTTTAACCTTTATTCTCTCTTTTTATTTTATTTTTTGCCATGATTCAAATATTCTATGAATTTCCTAGTAATGAATATGTATTTTCCTAGGTTTTTATTTCTATAAGGCCACTTTGCATTCTATTTATTATTCTAAGAGGATATGGCCTTTCTTTTCTCTTGTCACCCCTCCCCCATTTTTATTCCCCATGACAGCATCTACTTAATAGGCTTTGCATTTGATATTACCATTGTAGATGCTTCTGTACATCCCCAGAGACCACAATCCATGTTTTCTGATCATTAATCAAAATCCTCTTTTGAAGCAGATTTTAGCAACAAGTTTTTCTTCATGCCCTCGTAAAATTTACATACAGAAGAGTGTGCTTATTTTCTATCTTCTGGCATTAGCATATATTTAGTACACAGGATTTTCTTCCCCCACCCAATTCACACTTGTAGCTTTCTATAGGATTAAAAGATTAGTGTGCATTAGCATAAACTCGGAGAAAACAAGGTATTGTGGTATGAGTGGATATTAATCAAAATGTTGTTAATCTCATGATTTTACCAGCAATTTGTTTAAAAAAAACAAAACACTGTATTATGCCTTCAAGGAAATAACATTTAAATGATATTTTTAACAACTGAATTAGAGTAATGACGCTGTGATTTTAAAGAGGGATGAAAGGAAATTGTACTTTGGTACTTAAATCAGATCTAATACTTGGCACTGGCATACTCTTAGAACATGTGAAGAAGTCCTTTTTGATATGAAGCAGGGCATTTTGCATCCATTAATAATTCTTCATAGCATTAGGCATGGAAACTCTGAGTTTTGCAATAACCAGCAAATCTTTAATCCCAGTTTCCTTTATCTGAAATTCTAATACATGTGGATTTACTTGTATGTAACTTTTTAGCCTTTTTTTGATCTGAGAAAGTATAGTATTTGTAGGTCTAATTGAGGAATGATTGAAGAGGTAACTTCACATACAACCCTTTCAACTGGTGTTCTGATCAAAGCAATATTAAAAGTACTACATTTTTGATGAAAAGATGCTTTCAAGAGATGGGGATTTTAATTCTGTCTCTGACAATAATGGTTACTTTAATTTTTCAGAATCTTAACTTGTTCTTATATAAAATGAGGGACCTATACAGAATAATTTTGAAGGTGCCATAGAGTTCTTCCAAGACATTAACCTTTCTATGTTACATAAAATTATATTGTGATATATACTGTATTATCAAAAAGAATTCCAGATAAAAAGGGATAGATTTAAAAATCTATGGTTTTATACTTCTGAAAATTTACTTCTGAAGTCATCTCTTTGATGATTCTAACCAAATATTTCAAATTAGTCATCATTATATTAGAGAATGCGGATATATAATTTTCATTTGGAAAAATACAACAGTGGAGGTCTCATTCCATGGTAAATATGGCAATTTATTACATCCTTACTTAATGACATGGGAATTTAAATAATACAATGTAGTAATACAATATTCTCTATGTAGATATATTTTTAAAATATATTTGTATTGATTTCAGAGAGGAAGGGAGAGGGAGAGAAACATCAATGATGAGAGAGAATCATTGATCAGCTGCCTCCCTTCTGCATGCCCCATACTGGGAATCAAGCCCACAACCTGGGCATGTGTCCTGTCTGGGATCAAACTGTGACCTCCTGGTTCATAGGTCAATGCTCAATCATTGAGCCATGCCGGCTGGGCTTTATGTAGATAATTTTATTTCTGGTGAACCAGCTTTGGCATTATTAGGGAGGGAACATTTTTTAATAAGGAATAAGGATCAAGTAAAAATCTCAAATCAGTAGTGTACCTGTCAGTTTGAGTCATCTGGGAAGCAGATGCCAATATGGAATTAGAAGAACAAAAAATGAGTTGAGGGAAATGGCTGTTAATGCTAAAAAAAGAAGTGGGGGTAGGTAGGAAGAACCTTCAGACTCCTTTGCATAGCTGACCCTGAAAGGAGTGAGGTAAAGGGGAACGATGGGTAGGAGGAACCTCCAGTGCAGCTCTGAGAAAGTCTTGGCCAAGGAAGAGCAATGATTACCTGGTCTCAAGAGACAGAAATTGTCCAGAATCCTGCCCCAGCTCTGCTCACTAGTTCACTAGGAGCAGCCAGGAGAGTGTGACATTGGCATGAATACATCAGTGAAACCAGAAGACACAATTCTGCTTCTCACAGCAAGTTCTCTCTCTCTTATTTTTAATTCTCACCCAAGTATATATTTTTTATTGACTTTAGGAAGAGGAAGAGAGAAAAATCCCCACCTTCAAAAGCACCCTGACCTGGGACCGAACCTGCAACCTGGGTATGTGCCCTGACGGGAATCAAACTCGCCACCTTTTGATGTACAGATGGCCAAATGGCACTTCAACCAACTGAGCACCACCTCCCCTCCCCTGCCAAGTTCTCTCTTGACAGAATGTCTGAGTGGCACACCTCCATGGCTGCCACAATTAGTGGAATTTACATTTCTACAACTTTTTGTGTTCTACTTATTCAAGAGCATATGAAATATTTGACTCTCGAGGGAAAAAAAAAGAATGAAGCACATTCATGTAAATGATCTTTGAGAATTAATTTTGTCCTAGGTAGTTTCCTTTAAAGTAAATAGCTATTAATACTTGGTAAGACTGAGTGACTGGCTGTTTTTCTTTATTAACTAAGACAATTGATTTGGAGGAAGAAACATTTATTGAGCATGAACTATGCCAATCTATTTTACATTTTACATAAATTATTTCATTAGTCCTATGCCTTTCAGTTCAACAAATGTCAAACTGGCCCAGCTGGTGTAGCTCAGCGGTTGAGCGTCAACCCAGGAAACAAGAGGCCACCAGTTCCATTTGTGGTCAGGCACATGCCCGGGTTTTGGGCTCTATCCCCTGTTGGGGGTGTTTAGGAGGCAGGCGATTGATAATGTTTTTCTTATTATGTTTCTATATCTCTATTCCTCTCTCTCTAAAAAACAATAAATAAAAACATATAATAAAAAACAAATGAAAAACCAAAATCTTTTTGTAAGAATAGCTTGGATTAAAGGAACTACCTCTCATTAATGCATATTGGTGGAGAGCCTTTAAGAAAATTTTATGTTTGGATGTCTTGAATTTACTAAGGATTGTCCTTTATCAGGATAAAATGGTATCAAGCCACTCTTGCCATGAAATTTGGAAGATTTTGACAGAGTCCTATAAGCAAGTGAAGCCTTGAATAATGCTATATATAAATACGCATGAGAAATTAACCTTGAAAAATTTATTTTAAAATTACTTTTCACCCTAGCCTGTCTGGCTCAGTGGGTAGAGCGTCAAACCTCAGACTGAATGAAGGGTCCTGGGTTTGATTCTGGTCAAGAGCATGTACCTTGACTGGTCCTGGTTGGGGTGCCTGTGGGAGGGAACCAATTGATGTGTTTATTTCACATTGATGTTTCTCTCTGTCTCTCCCCTCCCTTTCACTCTCTCTAAAAATCAATGGAAAAATATCCTAGGGTGATGATTAACAACAACAACAAAAATTACTTTTCATGATGTCTTCTGGGTTCATTCTTATTATTGTTTAGCACAGGGGTTGGCAAACCGCGGCTTGTGAGACACATGCGACTCGCAAGCCGCGGTTTGCCGCTCTGTTGACTAATGAGTTTGCCAACCACTGCGTAAGGCATTACCCTTACCCAGAAGTTTTGACTTCAGGTTAAAGCCATTAGTACATTATTAAAATGTTTTTTAAGTGTTTTTCCCTAGCAGTGGTTGGCAAACTCATTAGTCAACAGAGCGGCAAACCGCAGCTCACGAGCTGCATGTGGCTCGCGAGCTGCAGTTTGCCGACTACTGGGTTAGCAGAACATAAATAAACATATGTTACCGAGAGACTTAAGAATATAGGAAAGGAACAATACTGGCAAAAATGTCAGCAACAGCGAATGAAAACATCCTATATAATAAAAGACTAATATGCAAATTGTTCCCTCGACCAGGAGTTCAACTAGGGGGTGGGGCTGGCCCAACAACTGCCCGTTGCCCCTCCCCCCAGCCAGCCCTGCCTCCACCAGTGCACAAATTTGTGCACCAGGCCTCTAGTATGAAATAAGTATGTGAAACTAAAATGAGACTAAAGAGCCCAGCCTGAATGCCTAAGTGGTTGAGCATCGACCTATGAGCATAGACCTATGGTTCGATTCCTGGTCAGAGCACATGTCCATGTTGTGGGCTCAGACTCTAGTGTGGGGCATGCAGGAAGCAGCTAATCAATGATTTTCTCTCATCATTAATGTTTCTATCTCTCCCTTCCTCTCTGAAATCAATGAAAATATATACTTTTAAAAATTAAAATAAGTAAAATAAAATGAGACTAAAGAATTGACACCAATACAAGAAATGGGGTGACTGAAGTATATAGAATGACCACAAGATAAAGAAAATTGCTGCCAAAACCGGTTTGGCTCAGTGGATAGAGTGTCGGCCTGCGGACTCAAGGGTCCCAGGTTTGATTCCGGTCAAGGGCATGTACCTTGGTTGTGGGCACATCCCCAGTAGGGGGTGTGCAAGAGGCAGCTGATCGATGTTTCTCTCTCATCGATGTTTCTAACTCTCTATCCCTCTCTCTTCCTCTCTATAAAAAATCAATAAAATGTATTTAAAAAATAAAAAAAGAAAGAAAATTGCTGAGAACCAATTCCAGCATGTGATAATTACAAGAGTTTTACCAAGAGGTTAGTGAAGCTTGGGCAGCTCAACAAGGGTGAGCCACACATATGTAGTTTACCTGTTGGAAACGGCTATACTGCACTTCCCCCAAACCTGAATAGGATTGTTAACTGCCAGACAGCTCAGGGCATTTTATTGGCTTCTGTTGGCCAAACACCTGAACAGCTGTAGGCTATTCCCTAAACTGATAATGCTTCTGTATTCTACCCTTTGATACCTTACCCTTTGAAGTATATATTTCCACCTTGCCTTGGGACAAATTGTGTCTAATAAAAGCACAGGTCCTTGGTCAAGGAGAGAGTCTTTAGCTCCCTTTAGCTGAAGCTCCTCTGACCCCCAATGCCTTTCAAAATTTGCAGATGTCGCCCAGAGCCTGCTGGCAAAGGCAGCGCCTATGTGGGGTGGCCTCATAGAGGGACGGTGCGGTGCTGCTCTGCGCCCCTTGGAACGCCCGCCTCCTGGTTGGCCACTTCGCCAAAGCCACAGCACTCACCCTGGAGCCACCCCTCCGGCAGCCCCACAGTCAGGCTCGCGCCTCTGCTAGGTCTCCACCCTCACCTGGGTCATCTCCTTTCTTCCACATTCAGTCTTCATCCATCCCTCTCTCCTGCAGTGCTTGTGCTCCAGGCCTGAAAGAAAAGGACCAAGACCAAGAAGGACAAAGCCCAAAAGAAGTGAGTCTTGAACCCCCACATCCCATTCTCTGGATTTCCTCCCGCACCTCCTCTCTGTGTCACATCTTAAACGGGCACCCTGTGGCCCAGCCACATGGCCTCCAAGCGGCCTGGTAGAGTTGGTCTCTGCGAAGCTGTGGATCTGTGGTCAGAGGGCTGGCCTGGGTCTCAGCAACCCCATGCCTGCAATGATCCCGGGGCCCTGCCGGAGGGGCTTGGTGCCTCCGCCTTCACCTCCCCGGACTGGCGATGGTCCCGGGACCCTGCGGGTGGGGCTTGGAGCCTCTGCCCTCGCCTCCCCAGGCCGGCGATGGTACCGGGAGGCTGCGGGCTTGGCATCCATCCCCCGGCCGCTTGTCGGCTACATATGCAAATTAATCCTCCATCTTTGTTGGGTTAATTTGCATACTCACTCCTGATTGGCTGGTGGGCGTTGAGGAGGTACAGTCAATTTGCATCTTTCTCTTTTATTAGTGTAGATATATATATAAAATGAAGGTCATGAACTTTTCTTTAGTAATTTCTAATGAATATTAATAAAAATGATGACACATCAAACTATTACCTGCCCCCCATTTTACAAAGAATGTGTGTTTTATTCCAAGACCTGGGATGTAAAAATATTATAACCAGTGTCTTTACACTATTATATAATGATATATGCAAAAATACAAGCAAATTAAATGCTTGTTTTATCCTCAGATGTTCCGAGTGGGTTTAGCTGGAAAGTAGATGAGCTAGAATACTAGTAAGAATTAAAAAAAAGAATCCCAATAGAGATGACAACATGTATAAACATAAGGGAAAAATAGCATCATGGCACTTTGGCAAATGATGGTTTCTTATAGAATGTGCATACATTATTTGTAGAGGTGGGGTTAGAGAAAAGAGCTTTTCACTTCTTACAATATCAGGTTGAGCCAATGTAGACCTCTTGTGTGGCCTAAAATTAAAAACAAAAATAAGTGAAAACAAGAGAGAGATATGAGTTTGAAAAAACTTCCTTTGGAATTTTTTGTTTGTAACTATATTGTTCCAATTTCTGTATCCTTCATTACATGGCTTTCTTTCCTATGAATATCTATATATGTCCAAATATTTCTGTTTATGAGTACATCAACCATTGAAATGCGGTCCCTCTATAATCCAGTATAACCTCATCTTAATTTTTTACATCATCAAGACTCTATTTCCAAATAAAATTTATATTCACAGGTACCAGGGTAAATATATTATACATGAAGGGAAGAGGAGAACATAATTCAACCCCAAGATAGACCAAGGGAATTTTCATAATATTACATGGCAAAAATCTGCATTGTGCATATGCAGAGTCCAAATTTATCTCACCTGTCTGAAAAATAATTGACAATGTGAGTGATAAGTTAAAAAATAATTTCAACTGGTTCAATTCTCATCCCTTAAAAATGCAAATGAAATACTCTTTTTCTAGAAGCATTCATTCATCCCAATATGAGACTACCACAGAGAAACAGAAACAAAACAATTGCCCTCAAATGGAAATTCTCTGAACCAAATTCCAGCAGTTATTGCTGGAATAGTTATTGCTGGTTAGTACTCAGAGGCTTTTTCCATAAGCTGCTGTCTCCATAAATACTCCAGGACTTTTTCAAGTAGTTTTATAGATAGGAATTAGCAATATTCCCAGATGTCAAATATTTATCCCCCCAAATTCAAATAAACCAAGGATATGTTGATATTCCAACATGTTTTGTCCAACAAGCATTTTTATTTTCTCTTTTGTTTTTTATTTTGAGATGTCATTTATTAAAGCTGGGAAACAAGGAAGAGCTTAGAATAAAAGAAACAACAGAAGAGCCTAGGTGGGCTGCTTGGCTCATTGGGAAGTCAGAGAAAAGGGGGGTCTTGAAGACAGATTCAGGGGGTTAGCCTGGATGAGCTGCCACTGTTACCCATTGCTCCCCTGATTGCAAGACTCCTGGAGTCCCTTAGAGGTTAGGAGATGCATGCCTGTGGAGGAAGAAGAGGGGACAAGGAAAGGCACAGATGTGCTCCTTGGAGGGAGAGCACATTTCCAACAAGCATCTTTAAACTAACACCTGTGTGTGCTCAGGATTAGGAGATGAACATCTTTGGGGCTGTTATTCCGCTTACCACATACAACTATTGACTTGCACATTTATTTTCTAAAAATGTTTATATACATGATGTTTAAAAATATTTATAGAATATAAATGTTAAAACTTTTATTTATTCATTAAACAGCTATTAAATGTCCATGAAATAAGGGTTGTATGTAAATTATTTTAAGCTACACAATTGTATTTTTCTAACTATTTTACAAATGTACATGTAAAATATATTTTTAAAAGAATTAGATAAATTGATAGTGGTTTAATACAAAGAAAACATTACACACTCTTGGGAACTGTATATATGAGCGAGGACTATTCCTTAGCATTTAATTTGTGTTTATGATATCAGGAGGTTTAATAGTATTTTAATTAAAACTATACAGATCATAAATTTTAATCAGTTTAACTTAATACTAAAAATTATGTGAGCAGCATAGAAATCATCTTACTGTTCTTTTTTTTTTTTTTTTTTTCCAATTGCCATCGCAAGTTAAGGAAACAATCTGTCACTTTATTTTTTCTACTAATTCTTGCCACCTTCTTACCTTGCCAGTAAGTAGAACCCTGGTTCCACTCACATAACCCTGCCCAGACCCATACATTTTTTTCACATAAATTTAGAATAATGATTCCTACCTCATAGTGTTGTTGTGGGGAAATAAATGAATTAATAAATGTATAAGATTTGGAAGACTTCAAGTGCTCAGTAGATGTTAATTGATAGCATATATTCTGCATTAAAAGGCAATAATAGTAATAAAAGACAAATCACTGGGTTATTGGTAAAAGAAAATGGAAAAGAAACAGAAATTTGATTGTCATATTTTAAAATGCATTGAGTTATAATGTAATTTCAGAATTTATATTGGTGAAGTGCATAAAAAATGCCTACTATGTGGTAAGTGCCCAATATACATAATAATTATTTCCATTATAAGTGATAGTAAGAACTGATTTTGTAAGACTAATATAATCAAAACTCATTCAAAACTCATAAGGACAGTATAGAAATAAAATGTATAGATCAACTTGCCTATAAAGCTGAGTCATTTTGTTGTTGTTAATCCTCACCCTAGGATATATTTTCCATTGATTTTTAGAGAGAGTGAGAGGGAGGTAGGGAGGGCGGGAGGGAGGGCAAGGGAGAGAGAGAAGCATCAATTGAGAGAAACACATCGATTGATTGCCTACCACACACACCCCAACTGGGGCCGGGGATCAAACCTGCAACCCACATAAGTACCCTTGACCAGGAATCAAACCGTGATACTTTGGTGCATGGCCTGATGTTCTACACTTGATCTTAGCCAAAAGGCTGAGAAGCAATGGCCTGATGTTCTAAACACTGAGCAAACACTGGCCAGGACTGAGCCATATTTTTAATTAAAATATTAACTAAATGTTTCCAATGCTTTATTGAAATAATAACTAAAAAAAGATTTATCCCAGGAATAAATGGATCAGAAAAGTCAATCCCTGTAAGATGCCCCACAAACAAAATAAAACAGAAAACCATATTGTTACAAAGCATTTGGTAGCATTTAATAACTACTTATTATGAAAGATCTTAGAAAAAGGAAAGGAATAAAGGCTTATTTCTGCATCTGATTAAGGTTATTTATGTAAAGCTTATATATATATATATATATATGTTATACATAATGAAAATAGCTTTAAAGCATTCTACTTATAATTGGGGAAAATAAAGATTGACAACATTCAGTGATAATTTTTAAAATATTTAAAATGTAGTCCAGAATTAATATCAAACATTCAGATCTGATATAGTTAAGTTTAACTGGAGTATGTCAGCTGATTACCCACCATGTTTACCAGAAAGTAATGAGAATCTCAACAATGCAATGAGACAAAAATGTAGACACTATCATCATTTTACCTAGAAAACCTAATACCATATGCAAATTATTAGAAATACCAAGTTCAGAAAGGTAGTTAGATATCTAACAAACAGAATAAATTAGCATCAATGCTCCTTTTTGGTATTTAATAGAAAATATACAACATTTACCATAGCTGCAAAAAGTATGACTAAATAGTATACTAAAAAATAAACATAATCTTTATAAACATCATTAAAATGGCATCAATTATCATTGATTTAGATTATAAATTTAATAGAAATTCAATAATAATCCGAGCAAGGACCAATCAATTAGGTAAGAATTGTTTATTGGGATTGGGAAAATTACCTCACTATTTAGAGAATTAGACATTAAATCATAAAATTATTTCAAAAGAATAAACTATAAGTGAGAAAACAAACTTACAGAATTATAAAAGGAAAATTATAAGAAGAGAATTATAAAAAGAAAAATACCTAGTGTTCCAGTCAAGATTGTGGCATAGGTAAATGTCGTTCTCACATTCACCTACAACCACATCAAAATTATAGAACAACCATCATTCAGAACTGCCTAAAATCTAACTTAACAGAAATCCTAAAACTAAGAAAATAAACAAGGAGCCACATCAAAAGTGGCAGGAGCAGTGGAGACACAGAACAGGGTGGTCCCACAGCCACGTGTGACAGGTAAGAATCCAGAGGGATATCTCGGCTGTAGAGGTCACTCCTGAAAAACAAGGGGTCTCAGTCCCACACCAGGACCCCCATTGCAGGTGTCCAGTTCCAGGAAGAGAAGTCCCTATAACTTCTGGCTCTAAAAACCAGCAGAGATTATAGCTGTGTGAAAGAGAGGGCTGCTAGATACCAGACCATTTTCTCTTAAAGGTTCTGTACACGGACTTACTGGCCCTGAACTCCTGTGCTGGGGCAGCAGCTCAAAAGGCACCAGAGGCATACAGAGAGGAAATGAATTATGTGAAATCAGGGTGAAAGCTGGAGAGTGAAAGCAGAGGTCCCCTTTCCCCACAGAGCTGGAAAGCAGGCACCATATCTGAGTTTCCATCAACCTATCTACACTTCCCCCTTGCCCTGGTGATTCCTGAGACTCCATCCCACCCAACTGGCTGGCCCACCCAAGCTGTTTCTAGTGGCCTTTCCATATAAATGGCCTGCCCTGGCTCATGCTGCAGGCATTCTAAAATCTCTTAAACAAGCAGCATCTGGCCTCAACATGCCCCATACCTCTAGCTAAATGGCCCTGTGACTGGCACTAGCAACTGGATCCAACCTTGGTTCACAGCTTGGCCTCTCCTGGGCATGTCCAAGCCCAGCACAAGTAGAAGCCATTTGCAAATTGCTCTGTAGCTCATGCCAGGTGGTCATAGACAGGGGACAGGTGATGGTTAACCTTGGCCTAGAACTCCTGGGAGGCCCCAATAACAGCCCACCTAGTGGACAGCTTCATACCACGTTGATGCAACACCCAACCACCTCCACAAGTGAAACATTGAATGGGAGCACTCAGAGGGCACCCAAGCTCCACTGAAGTAAGTCCTGCTCCATGGGGTTGGTCCCAGCATAGTTGATCTTCCATGATGATTGCAACCAATCTTCACAGCCAATTTTCTGTGAATAATTTCTACCATAAGGTGGCAACAGCAATCAAGGCTCAACTATAAGAGGGTATACATAGACTCACTAGGGTTGTACCTGAAATGCCCAGCTCAGGTGAACACGGAGGCTGTGCCACTAGATGCTACAGGACACCTATTTTATGAGGCCCATCTAGTAAGCCCGGGAGATGTAGCAGCTCTACCTAATATACAGAAACAAACACAAGGAGGCAACCAAAATGAGCAGATAAAGAAATATCTCCTAAATGAAAGAACAGAACAAAACTCCAGAAAAAGAACTAAAGGAAATGGAGACAAGCAATCTACCAGATCCAGAGTTCAAAACACTGGTTATAAGGATGCTTAATGAACTTAGGGGAAAAGTGGATGAACTTCATCAAAGAGATAGGAAACATAACAATGGAGATAGAAAAGATTTTTTAAAATGTCAGAAAGAAAGAACACATTAACTGAAATGAAAAAAATATTATGAGGAATCAACAGTGGAATAGATGAAGCAGAAAACCAAGTCAGAGAATTAGAAGATAAGGAAATAGAACAGAAAAAAGAAAAAAGAATTTTAAAAAATTGAGGATAGAATAAGGATGTTTTGGGACAACTTCAAGCACAACATTCACATCATGGAAATGCTGAAAGGAGAAGAGAGAAAGCAAGGAATTGAAAAACTATCTATACTAATAAAAGGGTAATATGCTAATTAGACCGGGAGACCTTCCAGATGTCCTTCTGGACAAAGCCAAGTGGTGGGGCCGAGGCAGTTAAGGGCGATCAGACCAGGAGGGGAGGGCAGTTGGGGGTGATCAGGCCAGTGTGGGGGACAGTTGGGGGCGATCAGGCTGGCAGGCAGAGTGGTTAGGGGTGACCAGGCAGGCAGGCAGGTGAGCAGTTAGGAGCCAGCGGTCCCCGATTGTGAGAGGGATGTCTGACTGCCGGTTTAGGCCCGATCCTTGTGGGATCAGGCCTAAACCAGCAGTCGGACATCACCCAAGGGGTCCCAGATTGGAGAGGGTGCAGGCCGGGCTGAGGGACACCCCTGTGCATGAATTTTGTGCACTGGGCCACTAGTGTGAAATAATAATGATGGAAAATTTCCCTAACTTTAAGTGAAGAAAATAGACAATCAAATCCAGAACTACAGAGAGTCCCAAACTAGATGATGCTGAAGAGGCCCACATCAAGACACATCATAATTAAAATGAAAAAGGTTAAAGACAAAGAGAGAATCAAAATATTTTATCTAATAAAGAGGGAATATGTAAATTGACTGTCACACAGTAACAAAATGGCTGCACCCACAGCGGAAGCAGGGATTCCTTAACACAAGATGGCTGCACCCACAACAGAGCTGGGCATCCCGTAAAATAAGATGTAACAAGTCTTAATGAGCAATCAGCAGGGACTTGAGGCTGTGTGGTGCTGGGCCAGGGCAGGGGACCTGAGGCTGTGCCCCCCACCTGGTGGGGCTTGACAAGGGACCTCAGGCTGCACCCCCTGCCCTGGCCTCGTCGGGGGGACCTCATGCTGTGAACCCCATACTGGCACCGGGCCGGGGCGGAGGACCTGAGGTTGTGCCCCCTGCCTGGCGGGGCTTGACAGGGGACCTCAGGCCATGCCCCCCACCCTAGTGCCGGTCCAGGCTACTTGAGGCCAGGCGGGGCTTGACGGAGGTGGGGCCGGTCAGGTCTGGATCTAGCCCAATGGGGATGGGGCAGGCCAATTGGTCTTGCACGATTTTGAGGCGCATGTGGGTGGGCAGGGACTTGACTCTGGTTCCCGTGATGTGCCCCAGACTCTGACAGGAGGAATATTTTCATATACATTTTACTAATTTTCTTTCATCTCTGACACTTCTATTATAGAGAAAGGGCAAATAGCTATATTAAAATATTTCCTCTCATTAATTCCTTTTTAATGTGCTAGTATATATATATATATATATATATATATTATCGATTTCAGTGAGGGAGAGAAAGAGAGAGATAGAAATATCAATGATGGGAAAGAATCATGATTGGTTGCCTTCTGCACACCCACACTGGGGATCGAACCCGCAACTTGGGCATATGCCCTTGACCTGAATTGAACCTGGGACTCTTCAGTCCACAGGCCAATACTCTACCCACTGAGCCAAACCAGCTAGGGCAATACAAAGAGGGAATTTTAAAAGCAATTAGTTACTTACAAGGGAGCTCCCATAAGACTGTCAGCTGATTTCTCAACAGAAACTTGGCAGGCCAGAAGGGATTGGCAAGAAATATTCAAAGTGATGAAAAGCAAGGACCTACAACCAAGATTCCTCTACCCAGCAAAGCTATTTAGAATCAAAGGACAAATAAAGAGCTTCACAGACAAGAAAAGCCTAAAGGTGTTCATCACCGCCAAACCAGTATTACTGGTACATGAACGGTGAAAGCGTCTTCTTTAAGAAGAAGAAAAAAAGGATTAAAAATATGAACAATAAAATGGCAATAAATACATATCTATTACCAATTACTTTAAATGCAAATGGATTAAATGCTCCTATCAGAAGATATATGGAGGCTGAATGGATAGCAAAACAAACGCCTATATATGCTGTCTGTAAAAGAATCACTTAAGATCAAAGGACACAGACAGACTAAATGTAAAGATATTTCAAGAAAATATAAACAAACAAAAAGCTGAGGTAGCAAAAAGATAGGATATTTTAATTCTCTCTTTGTCTTTAACCTTTTGCATAACAAAGGCTATATAACAAGAGTCATAGAACCCAGCAATTCCACTTTTGAGTATTTATCCAAAGAAACCCAAAACACTACATCAAAAAGACATATACATCCATTTATTCATTGTGCCATTAACCAAAATATGTAAGCAAAGTAGGTGTTCCATCTGTAGATGAATGAATAAAGAAGTGGTGCATATATACAATGGAATATTACTCAGCCATAAAAATGAATGAAATATTGCCAACTGCAACAACATGGATGGGTTGAGAGAGTATTGTGCCAAGTAAAATAAGTCAGGCAAGAAAGACAAATGCCATATGATTTCACTTATATATGGAATCTAACAAACAAAATTAATGAACAAGCAGAACATAAACAGACTCATAGATACGGAGAACATTTTGATGATTTCTAGATGGAAGGAGTGTTGGGGGTGATGAGTGAAACAAGTAAAGGGAATAAGAAGTACAAATTGGTAATTACAAAATTAGTCATTAGAATGTAAATTACAGCAGAGGGAATATAGTCAATAATATTGTAATAAGTATGTATGCTATAAAATGAGTACTAGATTTATCAGGGTGAACACTTAATAAGTTACATATGTCTAATCACTGGGTTGTTGTATGTCAACTGTAATTGAAAAATAAAAATAATTATTTTTAAAGTAAAACAAATACTTTTATAGGATTAAGGTGGGTAAAGTTGTTTTTATTTAAAAGGGAAAATATACAAGAGCAAAGGAAACATGTGGTTTTAATCACATAAATATTAATGATTTATTTTCTTTAAAGCACACCTTAATAAACAGATAAATGACCAAAAGATTTGTCAAAGATAGTTCCCACATAGCATAATAATATGATATTAGATCTAATATTTTAAATCTATGCAAATATCATAATTTGAGAGGCAATTCACAATAGAAATAATTAAAATTGCTTATACACATATAAGAAATGCCCAAGTTCATTAGTAAATAGGAGTGTACATATTACTAAAATAATGAGAACTAATTTTTAATCCACCAGAAAGGCAAAAATCCAAGTTTGTAGTGAGAGTATGAAGAAACTGGAGTCCTCATGCACTGGTGATAGGAACATAAATTTGCACAGCCATTTGCTGGACAACATTTAGGAAATGTTTTCAATGACCCAATAATTCCACTTTTGATATACACTGAGTGGCCAGATTATTATGATATCTGAACGCATAATAACCTGGCCATTCAGTATATATATATATATTAGAGGCCCAGTGCATGAATTCATGCATAGGTGGGGTCCAGCCAGCCTGGCCGGGGGAGGGGACAATGGGCAGTTGGCCAGTCTGCCTGCTGGTCAAACTCCTGGTCAAGGGGACAATTTGCATATTAGCCTTTTATTATATAGGATATACACTGAGTGGACAGATTATTATGCGTTCAGAGATCATAATAATCTGGCCACTCAGTGTATATACCTTAGAGAAAAGTTTGCAAAGCTATAAAGAGATAGACACAAGGATATTCATTGCAACATTGATTAAAAGAGAACAAACTTGAAAAAAGCTTAAATGTACTTTACATTTAAAAAATCAATAAATAAAATGTGGAATTGTGGAAAATAATAAAGCAGTAAAAAGGAATGGACTAAATCTACATTTATCATCATGAGCAGAATTCAAAACCAGAATATTCAGTGCAAAACAATAAGAAAGAAGCATGCAAGAGAAACTATCATATATTTTATAAATTTTAATGGATATTTTTGAGGTAAAGATGTGTGGATTTAGACTATTGATGAGTGAAGATGACAAAACTGAATTGAATAAAAAATGAAAAGAAAGAAAATATTTGTGCATTATACATTGCAAATTTAGATCAATAGCACTATGTGTGACTGACTTTAAAACAAAAAACAAACTTATTCCTCATTCTAGGTGAAAATGGGCACTGTTGTTCATGGTGTGCAGAAATTGTTGATGGGCTACATTGGGACACAGACTATGCTTCTATCACAGTAAGTTTATTGCAGGAGTGGCCAGGCTTAATGAGTAAAAACTAGATGTAAAAACACTTTCAATATTAGAAACAATTATGGTATACATTTTATATAATTTGCCAAAATAGCAATGTACTTAGAATTCTAGGACCCTAAAGTAAATTGCTTGAAGAATTATAGGTAAGATTTTAATTTACTCCCTTGAATTCCCTTCTATACTTAAACTTATCCTTTATAAAACTTCAACATTAATGTCCCTGCATTTATTTATCTAATTCTTACAGCAGTCCATCCTTATGGTGCATTATCACCACAGTCAGCTTGAGGTTATGATGATGGGCAAAATGTTCAACTGCTCTGAGTGGGATGAATGAAGATACCTTTCTGATCATACAAAAACAAAAACAAATTTGATAACTTATATTCCTCCTCAATTTAACTCCCATTAAAAACCCAGGTTGAACTTATACCTAGAGATTTTTATAGTGTTAATCTAACAAACAAGTCAAGGAATAATTTAATTCTAATGACCAAAAATGGTATTTAAGTATTAATACTTAAAATTTGTAAATTTTTTTTATTGTTGTTAATCATCACCCGAGGATATTTTCCCATTGATTTTTAGAAAGTGTGGAAGGGAGGGGGAGAGACACACAGAGAGAAACATATATAAAAGAAACACATCATTTGGTTGCCTCTAGCATGTGGGGGACCGAGACTGCAACCAAGGTACATGCCCTTAACTCATGGTTCTCAACTCTCCTAATGCCGCGACCCTTTAATACAGTTCCTCATGTTGTGGTGACCCCCAACCATAAAATTATTTTCGTTGCTACTTCATAACTGTAATTTTGCTACTGTTAATGAATTGTAATGTAAATATCTGTGTTTTCTGATGGTCTTAGGCGACCCTGCTAGTGGTTCTCAACCTATGGGTCGTGACCCACAGGTTGAGAACTGCTGCTGTAGAGGTCAGATTTGATACTCTATCCAATGAGCCAAACCAGCTGGGGCTGTCAATATTTTGAAGGGCTAAAAGGAGAGAGATATTCTAACATTTTACTTATGACTCAATCCCTAGTTGATATTTTCAGCTAATTAACCTATCTATATCATAAACATTTCTGTTTGTATATAGTTATCTTTTATTATTGAAAAATAATACTTGGTAAAGAGAAGATAAAAAGAAATATAGTTAATTAGAAAATATGCCATATACTCATTTAAAATGTAATAAATTACATTAAGTAGGAACACAGGGACTTAATCCTATCTAATAAAGAGGGAATATTCTAATTGACCCTCATGCCATCGCAAAGATGGCGGCGCCCACAGCCAATAAGGAGGGAATATGCTAATTGACTGCCCGCTCTCAAAGATGGCAGCGCCCACAGCCAATAAGGAGGGAATATGCTAATTGATTGCCATGCCCTCTAAGATGGTGGTGCCCACAGCCACAAGATGGCAGCGCCGAGTTCCTTCAGCCCCATCGGGGTGGCAGGCATGTGGGGGCCCACTCCCAGGCAGGCTGGGCCACTCTGTGCACCTGCCTCCAGAGTCCCCCAGTCCCCTCAGTCCCCCAGCCACCCAGGGCTGGCCCAAAGCACAAACAAGCCTTGGATGGTGGCTGCCCAGCCTCTCAGGGCCGCCCAAGGCTCAGGTAACCAGGGCCGGCCGAGGCATGTGCTGCCGGCAGTGGCAGCAGCAGAGGTATGATGGGCGTCACCTTCCCCTGATCACCAGGTCGCCTCCCGCCCCTGAGGGCTCCCGGACTGTGAGAGGGGCAGGCTGGGCTGAGGGACCCCCCTTTAGTGCATGAATTTTCATGCACCGGGCCTCTAGTTGTTTTATAAGTGCCATAAAATTATCATAAATTTAGTATATTTAAAGTTACCTCACAATAAAAAATTGTGTATTTTTATTCCTTTCTTGCCATTCTCACATAAATGTTTAAAGCTCTGTATTAAACATAAATAGAAAAGTATTTTATCTTACAATTGGTTAAAATATCATACATGTATTTGTTTATAGAACTATAGTTTACATATATATCTTTTTATAGAATCACTAGAGGCCCAGCCTGTGATTTAAATCACGCGATGAGGTGCCCTGCCTCCAACCATGTGAGGAGGCACCCCGTGGGGGGCCGGGACGCACGCCTGACCCGTGTAGCACCAGCTGCTGTGTTGTGTCTGCTGCAGTGGAGGTGTGCTCCGAGCCGCGCAGCGGCTGCTCGGAGCATGCCCCCAGCCACCGATTTGTGTCCGCTGGGGTGGGGGCAGGTGCTCCTGTGTGTTGTGTCTCCACTCTGGCCCACCCCCAGCCCCAGCCTCCCCATGGCCACTGGGGCTGGGGGCAGCATGCAGTCCCCTCCCGCCCATCTGCGCACGCAGCTGCTCCTGAGTGGTCGTGATGCAGCCTCTTCCTGAGCAGTCGTGACGCCCGGCTAATTAGCATATTGCCTGTTTTTATATATAGATTTATATATATAGAGATAGTATACTCTCTCTCTCTCTGTATATATATACATATATATATGTATATATATACATATAGATGTATATCTATATGTATATATATACATATAGATGTATATCTATAGATATACACACACACATATAGATGTATATCTATAGATATGCATCTATAGATATACATATATCTATATCTCTATATTTATATCTATATCTATGTCTATACCTATATATATAAAATTTTCCATAGAACCATAGCTTTTTCTAAAACCGACAAAGCAACTGGTCTTAAATTAAAGAATAGACTACTCCAAGGTCAAGGGATGAGAAGAGGAAAGAGGCATTACTCCATAGGCCACTGGAAACGTCACTGGGTGGCTTAGACAGCTGATGATTTTCAAGGGAACAAAGAAAATATGAGAGTTTTTCTAGAAAACTGGACCTGAGTCATGAAGTACTGTGATTACTAGGCTTAGAAATCAATTCTCCTTGTAGGAAACCAGTGTACTTTATCCAAAATTTGAGCTACATGGAAAGGTATCTGTGAGCCAGTTAACCCTTTTTACTGACTTTTCTCTTTAGTAGCTGACCTTTTGGTAGCAACTGAAATACTTGATATTTCCCAGCAGCATTCAGTACTAAATGAAAACACTTGAGATTCTGTAATGCAAGTTTTATGAGATAAGAAAATCTGAAAACTGACCGCAATTTAAACTTGCTCACCTATATTTTAACGTATGTTTTTTAAAAGCCCTGAATTAGATGGTATGTTTTTGGTGCAACTTAAAATTTCAGTATACTTTTTTATTAATCCCTATTACTAAAACATACTAGCAAAACATTAAAATTGGCACAGTGCTATATATAAATTGTGTCAGTTAGAGCTAAAATATGAAATAAAACTAAAAAATGTGAATGAGCATTTACTTTAATGCACATAAAAAACTTGAAAGGAAGAAAATGAGTTGTTAAAAATTTGTATTTGAAAACTTCAATTTAATTTATAATAAATTATAGATAGTAAAACATTAAAAATAAGATTATCTCTCATTTAGAAGAGTGCCTTTTATAGTACAGACTAAAAGGAAATGACTCCTTTGTGTCCATGCATGGATGGCAGTCTATGGATCTCTCTCCTGGATCTATGTCAAGTCAACATTGATTATTATTCTAAAACAAACTCTGAGAGCAGCAAGCCTGGCTCAGGCAGAATATGCTCCAGCCAAAAACGGAGGCATAACTGCCATCACTGTCATTCTGCTGGCTTTCAGAAATACGAGGAAAAGTGTGGAAGAGCTATTTACAAGCTCTCGAATATGTCCCTGTGGGCTACAACTCTGTAAATCATCCAGCCAGCACATCGATGCCAGAAAGTGAGCGCAGATATGCAAAAGGTCTATCTGTTATTCTGTATCAGTCCTAGTAAATTGGAGGACAACAGACTGAAATTCAGAAAATCAATACTTTTCACAAAAGTTTGGTCAATGTCTTAATTTGGGTTACCAGACCCTAACTCAATGATTTGCATGCAAGTCGTTTATTTTGAACATGATTCCAGGAAACTTCCATAGAGAGTATAGAAGTGAGGCAAGGCAGGGATGGGAAATGTACTAGTTTTCTTAGGGAGTATTATTACAAATAGTCATAAACTTGGTGGCTTACAACAATAGAAATGTATTCTCTCACAGTTCAGGGGTTCAGATTCCAAAATTAAGATTTTGGTAGGGCCACACCTGCTCCATGTTCCATGATGAATCTTTCCTTGCCTTTTCCAGGTTCTGTTGGCTCCTGGCATTCCTTGCTTTGTGGCAGCATACCTTCAATCCACACCTCCTTCTTCACATGACTTTCTTCCCTGTGTCTCTGCCTTTTAGGGCCTCTGATAAGAATACTCTCAGCACATTTAGGGTCTACACTAATCCATTATAATCTCATCTCAAGATACGTAACTAAATATCTCTTCAAAGACCAATTTCCAAATAAGGTCTCATTCTGACTTTCCAGGTGATCATGACTTTTGGAGGACACTATTAAAAAGGCAGCCACTTAAGTGTGTGCTATTAAGCAAGATATCCTAGTAGGTAACTGGAACTCAAACCTAATGGCAAATTCTGAAAACCAGTGGAGAACTGGAGCCTCGGAGTTACATTCCACTCCCCAAATAGGAGAGAATTGATACCAACTCCTGTCAATAATTGGTGGAGGCTTCCATGGGTGAGGGGAAAGGGGTTTGCTGGGGATTGGGAGGAGGCAGGTCCTGCTGGCCATACTTGATTGGAAATGCCTCTATACTGTATTCCTTCATGCACACATAAGAATTAAGATCTAACTAAGCCATTTTTACTGAGTGTAGGCCATACCTAGCAAGAGTGTTGAGGCAGAGAAAAGATATAGAACTCCTAACCTACAGTGATATTTTCTTATATGCAAATCCAGACATTGAAGTAGTTATTAGAATTGATCTTTTTATAACAGAAAAATATGTTATGATCCCTAAGAAGGAACACTATGAAAAGGGAGAGAAGCATATTCTTGGAGTCCTGTGTTATTGTAACTAGAGAGACTCTTTGCTCATAGATGGTTTAAGGTAGATGTTGTTTAGTGCTGATTTAAATTTCTTTATAATGTATACTATAGCACAACATTCAGGTTTCTTATGAATTGATACATCTTATTTATATATATATATATATACATGGTAACCAATTACAAACTTCTAATAATCAGCTTTCAATTTGGAAAAACAACTTGTGTTCTTTGTGTGCCATTTCTTCTTCTTCTGGAAAAAGTGTCTGAATTTTCTTTGGGAAATATCATCAATTTGGAGTGGCTTTCCTACCAACTGCTCTGAATTCCTAGTCATGAAGCAGAAGACCTTCTCAAGAATCAAAATGAGTTCATATGAACAAGTGTGACTGACTGAAGGAAAGAAACATAACCCAGATTTGCCAATAGGTTTATGTACATCCATCTCCTTGTATATAGTGCTTAGTGGAAGGATGGTGACATATGTAAAATGATCTAAATGAAGTGAGTCACAGGACATGTTTTAAGTGATCAGTAAATACCCTCTTGGCAGTTGTGATGGTTAATTTTATATATCAACTTGACTAAGCCATTGTGTGCCTAGATATTTGCTAAAATATTATTCTGGATGTACATGAGGGTGTTTCTGGGTGACATTAACATTGACTTCATAGACTGAGTACAGCAGATTGCCCTCCCTAAGTGAGTGGGCTGCATCCAGTCAGTTGAGGGCCTGAATAACATAGAAGGATGACTGTCTCCAGGGTAAAAGGGAACTCATCTATTCGCCTTGAGCTGGGAGATTGTTTCTTTTCTGCCTTCAGACCCAAATTGAAAATATCAGCCTTTCCTGGGCCCACAGCCGGCCTGCATTTGGGGTGGAACTGTGCCAGAAGTCTCCTAGGTCTCCAGCTTACTATCTGCAGATAGATCTTGGGACCCATGTGACTCTATCATCATGCAAGCCAACTCCTTACATCTGTATCTAGAGCTATAATTGTAGTTATACTAGAGGACCGTTGCACGAAGATTCCTGTAATAAGCCTTCCTTCCCCTGGCTACCAGCACCAGTTTTCCTCCGGCACTCGGGACCCAGGCCTTCGCTCTGGCTGCGGCAGAGAAGCCAAGCTTCTTCAGTCTTCAGTCTTTGCTCGGGCTGGAGCCTTCAGTTTATGCTCCACATCTGTGTATGCAAATTAACCCACCTTCTTTGTTGGGTTAATTTGCCTGCTCACTCCTGATTGGCTGGTAGGTGTCATGAAGGTATAGTCAATTTGCTTATGTCTCTTTTATTAGTGTAGATCTACATGTACATCTTCCTCTCTATATAAACACACACACACACACACATAAGTTTACACTTATAAGTATGAAAAACACTGTGTATTCTTGAATTATTATTTGTTAATTATTGTACTATTTTTTCATATGTCAACTGTAAACCAAGTTTTGCCCTCTCCTGTATATGTATGCATACTAGAGGCCTGATGCATGAAATTCGTGCAAGAGTAGGCCTTCCTTCCCCCGGCTGCTGGCACCGGCTTCCCTCGCAGCCCTGGATTTGTCTGGAAGATCATTACACTTTTATATGTTCAGGCAGAAGTTTCCCAGACTTAATGTCTCTCCTGTTAGTCAATCTCCATTTACTAATCCCATGCTGCTTTACATCCTTATTATCACTGTTGAATTTGGAATGAAGCTAAGTTTTGTACTGTGGTTTCTTTTCCCTTATTGAAATTGTCCTGAATAAAAATTGCCTTCACCACTGTAACTTTTGTTGGGCTCTACTATTGGTTTTGTTTTTCTGGAGTACCCTGACCAAGACAGATTTTGGTACTGAGAAATGCTGTAATAAATACCTCAAAAATTTGAAAGTGGATTCGAAAATGGGTAATGGGTAGAGGCTGGAAAAGCCTTGAGGTATATGCTTAAAAAAGCCCAAGATTTCCATGAAGGGGACGATTGGTAGAAATGTGGACATTAAAGGATTTTTTGAGGAGGTCTCAGATGGAAATGAGAAACAGTTTTGTGGAAACTGGCAATCCTAGTTATAAAGTAGCAAATAACTTGACTTAATTGTGTTCTAGTCTTTTGCATAAGGTAAAACTTGTGGACCATGAAATTGGATATTTAGCTAAGGAGATTTCTAAGAAAGGTATTGAAAGTGTAGTCTGGATCCTCCTGACTGCGTATAGTAAAATGTGAAAGAAGAAACATGAATTAAATAAGGAATTTTTAAGCAAAATGGAATGAGAACTTGAATATTTGGAAAATGCTCAATCCATATTGCAAAAATGCTAGGAAGCCATTCTGAAGAGAACACTAAAAGTTGGCTGAACAAGCTTTTGAGAAGAAAATTAGTATGGGTCTGAAGGATGACTTTAATCAGCCACTATGCAGCCAGGAATAAAAATGGGATCATACCAGCAGAAACACAGCCTAATGTAACTAGAGGGAAAAGAGAAAACAAGATGGAATGGAAAAAGCAGCTAACCTATGTTATCCTTCAAGAAAAGGGGAAGAATGACCCCTAAAATAATTCAGGGATTATAAGTGCTGACACTCCCAGCACTGGCCCAGGGGATTATTAAGACTTTGGATTGTTAAAATCGAATGTTATATTTGCTTGTGAGAAAGACATGAATTTATGAAGACCAGGGCCATAAGGTTATAAACTGAATGTTTGTGTTCCCCCCAATTTATATGTTAAAGCTGTGACCCCCAATGTGACTGAATTTGGAGATAGGGTTTGTGAAGAGGTGGTAAGGGTTAATTGAGATCATAAATTTGACACCCTAATCTGATAGGGCTGGTGCTCTTATAAGAAGAGAAAGAGACACCAAGGTTCTCTTTCTTCAAACTATGTAAGGTCATAGACAGAAGGCAGCAGTCTGCAAGCCAGGAAAAGAGCTCTCACCCTCTCACCCAAAACTGACCAAGGCACCTTGATCTTGATCTTCCAGTCTCTGCAACTGTGAGAAAGTAAATGTCTGTTTTTAAACTACTCAGTCTATGGTATTTTGTTAAGCTCCTCAGTTATTGCAGTCTGAGCAGACTAAGTCAGTAGCCTTCATGTAAACAATTATAGTCTATTAATGGAGCCAATACTATGAAAAATAGGGTTGAAGTACAAAAGGAACCAAATCCATTTGAAAGTATATGTCTCTGAATTAAATAAGCCTGAGGGGAAATTAGTCCTTGATTGTTCAACTATATGACCAATGCATTTGTTAGTTTGTTTTTGCTTGAACTAGTTTGGGTTGCATTTTCTAGAACTTAAACAAAATATAAGTGGCAGATTAAAAATTAGCACTTTTCATAAATGTGAGTAAGCCTGTGCACTCTATATTTCTAAAGAACAAATTGTTTTAATGGACAATATGCATTGGTCATATAGTTGAACAATATGACCTTAACTTAATGTATTAGATGGTTATTTTTAAATCCAGTGTTTACTGTGCTGACCTTATTTTGTGCGTGAAGTTCACAAAACAGAATAAAAAATGTGTAAGTGGCCGAAACCGGTTTGGCTCAGTGGATAGAGCATCGGCCTGCGGACTCAAGGGTCCCAGGTTCGATTCCGGTCAAGGGCATGTACCTTGGTTGCGGGCACATTCCCCAGTGGGGGGTGTGCAAGAGGCAGCTGGTCGATGTTTCTCTCTCATCGATGTTTCTAACTCTCTATCCCTCTCTCTTCCTCACTGTAATAAATCAATAAAATATATAAAAAAAAATTTGATAAAGTAAAAAAAAAAAATGTGTAAGTGATTTGTAACTATTATAGTCATCTTAGTCAGTTGCTTTGTTATAACAAAAATAGCATAAACCGGGTGGCTTAAATAACAATCATTTATTTCTCACCTTTAGGGCGTCTGGGAAATCCAAGAACAGAGACTTCTTCCTGGTTTATGGATGGCTGCCTTCTTGCTGTATCCACCCATGGCTGAGATAGAGGTCATCTCTCTGGAGTCTCTTCTTGTAAGAGCAGTAATTCTATTTATGAGAGCCCCACCCTCATAATCTAATAATCTCCCCAAATTCCCACTCCAAATATAGTCACATTTGGGAGTTAAGTCTTCAACATATAAATTTGTGGGCACACAAACATCAGTTCATAATAATTGTCATGTACAAACACTAGTTTTAAGTGCCGAAACTTTTACACATTAGCATGTTTCTTCTGGTTAAATAAAGAACTTATATGCATATATGCATAGCCCATGGGCACAGACAATAGTGTGGTAAAGGCCTGGGATGGGATGGGAGCTGATTGAAGAGGGGGAAGTGGGGGAAAATAGGGGACATCTATAATACTGTCAACAATAAAACATTAACTAAAAAAACCTACACCATTATTTCCATACCTGTGTATCTCCATTTCTATTTCTCTATCTCTATATTGATAATATAAGAGTACATATGTGTATTATTATGGTAGGGCTGCTATAACAAAATGGTAGAGATTGGGTGAAGGACACAAAAATATTTAGATTCTCAAAGATCTGTAGGCTAGAAATCCAAGACCAAGGTGTCAGCAGGGTTGCTTTCTTCTGAGGCTTCTCTCTTTGACTTGTAGATGGTTGTCTTCTTGCTGTGTCCTCACATGGCCTTTCTTCTGTGCACACACATCCTTGGCATCTTTATGTCTCCAAATTTCCTCTTTTGAGGAGACCAGCCATCTTGGATTATGGCCCATTCCAATAGCTTTGTTTTAACCTACCTCTTTAAAGAGTATAACTCCAAATACAGGCACATTCTAAGGTGCTGGTGGTTGGAAATTCAACCTATGAATTTTGTGGGGACACAATTTAGCCCTAAGGAACATACACATTTTTGTACAAATCAAGATGCTTTTTAGAGTAAAAGGGAGAACAATTGCCATTACACAGAAGCTATGCTAATTAAACAGAACCGTCCTAGGCTAATAGTTTGGTCATCTTTGCATTTAGAGACTATAAAATGTCCTCACAATCCAGAATTCAAGGTATTCAATGTGTCTTCTACTGACTTCATTGTAACTTAAGGAATTTGTTGGTCTAAATAGCCCCAGGTAATAATGAATAGTAAAATCATGATATATAGCATTGCAGAAGATGACATGCTAGTAGTGGAAACACATATTGTTTTGAGGCAAACAGGCCTGGGTTTGAATTAGGCTCCAGTGTTTATCAATTCTTACACCTTGACAAGTTACTAAATACTGAGTTCCCCTCTTTTCAAATTGTAATACCCATCTCTCACTAGATTGTTATAAAGTTTACATGATTAAGATATGTTAACAAAAATTATTACATCTTGTATCTATTGTTTTAAATGAGTGGGTTCTAATGGCTACATAACTTAGACACAAACATAATTAGTAAAATATATGTGTATCCTAGAAAAGTATATGGTAAATGATGTGATTACAAAAAGTCTTTAGCAAAATTGTGAAGGAAGTGAAATGGGTCTTCATGGCCCTAATTTAGTAATTTTACTTTCCATTACATTCCCTCTGCCCTCGGGGCCTCTCTAGGCTGGTCTATCAATCCAAATCACAACCAGTCATAAAAAAATCCATGCTAAGATATAGCAGTACCATTTGTGAAAGCTTTGCCAAAGATGCTCTGAAAGGAGAATTATGAAACTGAGAATGCAGATATGATGAAAGAACTTCAGTTTCTAATATGGATGGAAAGGGGTTCTATGAAAGTCACCTCACAGATTTAGCTGATCATAAATCCCTAAAGGGGCAGGTCATGGTAGGTGATCATGCCCCAGTCATGTAGCTTCTTTACTGTAAGGTTTATTTTTATCTTAAGCAAGCCCTCTCCCTTGCTTTTGAATATGTAGGTTAACACACCTTTGAAATAAGAATAACCACCCTCAAGAGAGCACATTATCTTATTAACCATCTTGTAACCCAGTCCCAGTCCTGTTTGTCCCACCTTCATGTAATCTTTCTTTTGTTCCTTCTTTAATTCCAAATGCATAAAATAAACTGTAAAACTGTCACTCTGGAAAGCACTTGAGAGCTTGCTTCCAGGCAATTGTCTTCAGTGTAGCAAAAATACATTCTCATAAACATTCTCTGCAGGTTTGGATGTTCTTAAGTCAATATTAATGAAGGGTATGTGGGTATAATATTTTCAAAGATGGTGACATTCTACATAAGCTGTAATAGGTTACACCATGTGGTTAACTACTCGCCTTTAGATGCAGTGTTAATTTACATACAAACTTTTTGGCCATCAAGAAAAGCTAATCTTGCCAGTTTAAGACAAAAATATTTAAAAATGTTTGGTGGCTTATTACAGCTCTGGGGGATACAGAGTCAAGCATGGCACTTACAGAGCCAGGATCAATGTCCAAACCTCACCCAGAAGGAGCATAACTGAGCCACCACTAATCATGTTACTTAGCATGAGCACCATGTGCCTCTGTGGACACCTGGACCACTAACACTGTTGTCTCTAAATGTTTAGAAGAAAAATTGCATACATCATCTGCTTCTTACATTGTTCTGAAAACCAGTCTAGTGTGGATGCATGAAGGCCTAACTCATGTACCTACACCTGAGCCACAAAGGTTGACAGAAAAAAATATTCCTAAATATAAGTGAATGTACTTTAAAATGGGAGTTGTTCTAGGTTTTCCATCTCTAAATATAGCAGATAATTTGCTCAGTAAAGCTTAAAGAAGGCCTGAATTGTTGAAAAATTTACTTTCCTATCATTTGTATTAACTAAAATGGAAAATACTTTACATTATGATTAATAGGTTTAAAAAAAAGAAAAACAAAACAAAAAATCCTTTACTACCTCTAAAAATCATATCTATCTTTTAGCATCCTTTTATAAAAAATGTAATTTTATAGGTTCTGTATTTTTCCTTTAGTAAAAATGTATGTATTAGAGTAATAAAGTTAAAATGCACATAAAGATGTATTTTAACCTTATGCTATTGTGTAAATTATAATCTGCCAATAGTAGCTGCTCAAATAAACAGTTATATCTTAATAATCAATGGTCAGGTGCTGAAAAAATCTTGTTTATATCATCTAATGACTTTACATATCTCATAGTTACTAATAATTTTGATTACTTACTTTCACTGGAAGAGCTGTAATCTATTGTGATCACTATAAACAGCTTCAGGGCTTCTGATAAGAGCACTTAAATGGATTATCCATTACACATTAGCTCAAGTAAGTTATCTAACAGGAATAATCAAAGAGTTCTTCAGGGTAAATTGCTTCCGGATTAATCTAAACAGATGCTTTAAACATTTTTTTTTTCCTGAATCATATTAGAATCCGATTTTTATCATGCTCCATTTCCAATAAAATCCGTAACAATTGACAATGCTCCTAATCAGAATTAAAACCTATGCTTCTAAAGAATGTGTTTTAAATCTCCAGAAATCCACCAAAAATCCTCCAGCAGCGTAATTTAAAACATGTATTTATGTTTAAAAGTTGTCTAAAACAGCAAGAAAAAGAAATAGAGCTTACTGGTGAGGAAAATGCAAAGAGCATGATGAATGTTCAGTTTTATAGTTCAATGCGATCAAGCCATACATTTTTATGACAGTTTCAAAAGTTTTAAAATTAAATTATATGTCTCTCTCTACACAAATGATTAAGAGAAAAAATATATGCATATAGTTTGGTGCAAGTTTATATTCTTTGGAAATTTTCCAGGCACAGTTTTCCATTTGTGCTAATAATCTGCCTGACATTAAAATACACTTTGAGCAGCGAATTTTTACAAGCCAGTGGTAATTAAACAGGAATCATTCCTTGTGATATGGGACTCTGAATGTGTTTAAGATGCAAGGGAAAGCCTTTAATTAGCTCCTTATAAATTTATGATGTGACAAGAAATTGTCTGTTTCTTTTTTGCAGGAGACCTCCCAGAGCCATGAGGGGCCCAGCTCCAGCTATTAGTTACCTTTCAGTGGCAGCAGAGATACTGGAGAGTTGAATGGAACCCGCAGTATCGTGCTACACATAAGAACAATTGCATAAAATATTAATCACTCTAGCTCCACATGTGAAATGTTACAGAAGAGAAAGGCAAAGAGTAAAGGGGAAAAAGCACCACAGGGTGTCATACATTAGCATCAACAAACCACTCATAATGGCTAAAGCAAAATGTGGTGGCCCAAGTCCCACATGCTAATAATTTTCAAACTTTTGTCATGGTTAAATAATGACCTAGTCACAGTGGGATTTTCTGATATAAAAGAAAGAGGCTCTGTCCTAATGGGAAAAAGAAAACAGCCCTAGTGCCAATGTGCCAATTGAAGCAGTTGATCAAAAACAAACCAAAATGCTAAACTGAGCACGGTGCATTCCTTAGGTGTTTATATATGTACTAGAGGCCCGGTGCATGAAATTCGTGTATGGTAAGGGGGGGTCCTTCAGTCCGACTTGCGCCCTCTTGCAATCCAGGACCCATTGGGGAATATCCAACTGCTAAACTGGCAGTCAGGCATCGCTCTCTCAATCCGGGATGCTGCATGCACCAGTGACCATACTTTTCATACAGGTGAAAGGCATCTTGCTGTTGTATGGGCAGCTACATTTTTTTGCCCTGATTATAAAAAGTAGTACATAACATGATCCTTCTGAGGACAGCCTTTTTTCCCAACTTATGGGTGGAAAAACTGAAGCAGAGAGAAGTTAAGTAATTGGCTTTGTCACCATTATAAGTATCAGAACCAGGGCTGACCACAAAATGTGCAAGCCAGAGTCCATCCATGTCATCGCTGCATCATCCTGTTTTTTCAATGTTAGAGTAGCCTTGCCAGGTTTCCATTTTTAAATCTAAGAGACTGTTCCCAATATATAGGGTAGGGTCCCTAGGCCTGGCCAGCAATTAGGGCTGTTCTGTGGGGTGACCGGCTGGGCAATCAGGCCCCCAACTGACACCCTCCTTGGCTGGCAGCCTGGCGCTGCCTGCTTGCCAGCCCTGCTGCTCGCCAACTGGTCGTTCTGCAGGTCATTCCACAGTTCAGTCTATTTGCATATTAGGGTTTTATATAGATAGACTAGAGGCCTGGTGCACGAAATTTGTGCATGGAAGGGGGTGTGTGTCCCTCAGCCCAGCCTGCACCCTCTCCAATCTGGGACATACCGCTTACAATCCAGGACTGCTGGCTCCCAACTCCTCACCTGCCTGCCTTTCTGATTGCCCCTAACTGCTTCTGCCTGCCAGCCTAATCACCCCTTAACCAATCCCCTGCCAGCCTGATTGCCCCTAACTGCCCTCCCCTGCAGGCCTGGTCACCCCTAACTGCCCTCCCCTGCAGGCCTGGTCACCCCTAACTGCGCTCCCCTGCAGGCCTGGTCCCTCCCATCTGTCCTCCCCTGCAGGCCTAGGCCCCCCCAGATGCTCTCCCCTGCAGGCCTGTGTCCCCCACAACTGCCCTTCCCTGCAGGCCCGTCGCCCCCAACTTCCCTCCTCTGCCGGCCTGGTCACCCCCAAATGCCCTCCCCTGCAGGCTTGATCGCCCCCAACTGCCCTCCCTTGCAGGCATGGTCCCTCCCAACTGCCCTGCCCTGCAGGCCATCTTGTGGTGGCCATCTTGTGTCCACATGGGGGCAGCCATCTTTTACCACATGGGGGCAGCCATCTTTTACCACATGGGTGCAGCCATCTTGTGTGTTGGAGTGATGGTCAATTTGCATATTACTCTTTTATTAGATAGGATGATATTAGTGATCATCATTTAAACTAATATATCTCATGAAATCTATATAACAAGCCAAAAAGATTGGTGTGGTTATCCTCAGTTTTCAGTTGAGTAAACTTACCGAAGGTATATAAGTAGGAATTTTGGAATTCAAACCCAACTTTGTCCAACTCTAATCCAGAAACTTATTGCCACTATACAAAATCTAGCTATATGGTACCTCCCCTTTTTCTTCATGAAGGTTTAATATTGTTTTGATGTTATGAAGACAGTGCCTGTTGTAGAGCTGCTTCGGCGTGATCCCCACAGGCCAGGCCGAAGGACCCCACCAGTGCACAAATCCGTGCACCGGGCCTCTAGTATGTATATAAGATCTTTGGTTAATCTCTTCCTACCCTCTCCCCTTCCCCCCTTCCCTCTGAGATTCATCAGTCTGTTCCATGTTTCTATGCCTGTGGTTTCAGCTCCTGCATTGAGCATCTTCCCCATGGTGGTGAGTGCACATCATAGCTACTGGACGGTCAGCCCGTCACTTAGGCTTTTATATATATAGACTAGAGGCTTGATGCACGAAATTCGTACACTGGGGGGGTATCCCTCAGCCTAACCTGCACCCTCTCCAATCTGGGACCCCTTGGGGGATGTCCAACTGCCTGTTTCGGCCCGATCCTTGTGGGATCGGGCCGAAACAGGCAGTCAGACATCCCTTTCACAATACAGGACTGCTGGCTCTCAACTGCTCACCTGCCTGCCTGATTGCCCCTAACTGCTTCTGCCTGCCAGCCTGATCACCCCCTAACCACTCCCCTGCCAGCCTGATCGACACCTAACTGCTCCCCTGCCAGCCCAATTGTCCCCAACTGCCCTCTCCTCTGACAACCTGGTCACCCCCAAATGCCCTCCCCTGCATATTCCCTCTTTATTAGATAGGGTTTTTTCTTTAACATATTGGACAGCTCTAACTGGTTTGGCTAGGTCGATGCAACAGTGGCCTGCAGACTTCAGGGTCCTAGGTTCAATTCCAGTCAAGGGCATGTACCTTGGTTGGGGGCACATACCCAGTGGGGAGTGTGCAAGAGGCAGCTGATTGATGTTTCTCTCTCATAGATGTTTCTAGCTCTCTATCCCTTTCCCTTCCTATCTGTAAAAAATTAATAAAATATATTTTAAAAAAAATCAACATTTAAGATTCCTCCATATATGCCTGGCTGGTGTGACTCATTGGTTGAGACCCCAGGCTGCCGCCTCTGGGAGGGAATCTCACCATGGGGGTGTGCGCCCCTGCCAGGCTGAGACCCCAGCCCAGGCTGCCGCCACTGGGAGGGGATTGGGCCATGGGGAGTGAATTTGTTTTTGTTTTTTATAAAGGGTCAGGAGGGCCTCTGGGCAGCATTCCGCCAGGCCGCTTACTCTGTAGGCTCTCAGCGGCAGCCCTCCGAGACTGGGGGACTCCGACAGGGTTGAGAGGACTGGGTGCCGCCATCTAGTGGCTATGGGTGCTGCCATTTTTGTCGTGCAGTGTCGGTTAATTTGCATATTACTCTTTTATTAGATAGGGTTAGTTTCAGGTGTACAGCAGAGTGGTTAGACAATCCTATACTTTACAAAGTGTTCCCCCTGATATTTTCAGGACCCACCTAGCACAATATACACTGAGTGGCCATATTATTATGACCAACTGATGTTTGTAGGCAAATTAGCCGTACACTGCATTGTATGGGATATGGAAGCCAAAGTCCTGTTCTAACACCTTTGCTGTCTGCAGTTACCAAGATAAAAACATCTCCAATTCACACAGGAACACAAGGATTAGACAGTTGAGTATTGGTAAAAAGTCATGTGGTCCGATGAATTACGTTTCCAGATGCATCATGCAGATGGCAGAGTGAGAATTTCGCAGAAACATCATGAAAGCATGCACCCCACATGCATGAGTACAACACTTCAAGCTGGTGAGGGCCGTGTTATGGTTTGGGGCATGTATTCCTGGCATGATTTGGACCCTTTAATTCATGTGGAACAACGTCTGAATAGCACAACATACTTAAGTATCGTTGCTGATCAAGTTCATCCTATCATGTTGATGGCGTATCCCAATGGAGATGGCTTCTTCCAACAAGACAATGCGCATGCCACGGTACTCGTATTGTGCCAAGAGTGGTTTCAAGAGCATGAGGGAGACTTTACCTTGCTTAGGTGGCCCCCACAATCACCAGATTTCAATCCAATTGAGCATTTGTGGGACCAAGTTAAAAGAGCCATCAGGCAGCTGGTTCCACAACCATCAAATCTCACAGAACTGGACAGTGCTATTCATCAGGCATGGTGTCAGATTCCTCGCATCACCTTTCAACATCATGTGGAGTCAATGCCAAGAAGAATCACCGCAGTACTGAAGGCAAAAGGTGGCCCAATGAAATGCTAATGGGGTAGTCATAATAATCTGGCCACTCAGTGTATAGTTGTTACAATATTATTGACTATATTTTCTATGCTGTACTTTACCTCCCCATGACTATTTTGTAACTACCATTCTGTGCTTCTCATTCCCTTCAGCTTTTTCACTCAGTCCTCCTACACCCTTCCCCTCTAACAACCATCAGACTGTTCTCTGTATCTATGAGACCATTTCTGTTTTATTTGCTCATTTATATTGTTCTTTATTTTTTTAAATATATTTTTATTGATTTCAGAGAGGAAGGAAGAGGGAGAGAGAGATAGAAATATCAATGATGAGAGAGAATCACTGATTGGCTGCCTCCTGCATGCCCCACCCTGGGGATCGAGCCCACAACCCAGGCATGTGCCCTGACCTGGAATTGAACTGTGACCTCCTGCTTCATAGGTTGATGCTCAACCACTGAGCAACACTGGCCATGCTATATTGTTCTTTAGATTACACATATAAGTGAAATAATATGGTATTTGTCTTTCTCTAACTGGATATTCCACTTAGTGTAATAACCTCTCGGTCCATTCATGCAGTTGCAAATGGGAAGATTTCCTTCTTTTTTATGGCCATTTATTATTGATTTTTAATTTTTCTTCTTCTTAAAGAAGATCTTTTAACATTTGTTGGAATACTGATCTGGTGATGATGAACTCCTTTAGCTTTTTCTTGTCTGGGTAGTTCTTTACCTGTCCTTAGATTCTAAATGATAGCTTTTCTGGGTAGAGTAATCTTGGTTGTAGGTCCTTGCTTTTCATCACTTTGAATATTTCTTGACAATCCCTTTCTCAAAGTTTCTGTTGAGAAGTCAGGTGACAGTTTTATGGGAGCTGTCTTATAGGTAACTAACTGCTTTTCTCTTGACTGCTTTTAAGATTCTTTGTCTTTAACCTTTTGCATTTTAATTATGATACTTTAGCAAGTCTTAATGGAATGTAGCAAAAGACTTCCTTCAGGTCACAAAACTATCAAACTTTAAGCTCCCTTACTGAAGTTTAAGCATTTTCTCTTCTAAGAATATAGTTTCCTAATGTGTTGACTCAATCTATGTAGATGCTAAAAATAGATCTTTAAATAAAAGCTTGTATTTATTTGAATTAAATGTTATGTTTAGGTAAATTGAAGCAAACATTGTTTTACTTAATGGAAATTAAGAAAAATGATAAAAAGTTCTGCAAATCAATCAGATAGCATTTAACTCCTCAAAGCATATTTATAGTGTAATAACAAATTGGAAAACACTGTTCTAAGTGTGTAACTGGAATTAGCTCATTTAAATATTAGTATTATGTTTATTTTGTTGATAAGGATAAATGACCAGTCTAAGGTCAAAGTGTCAAAATAACAAAAAAAATTGTATCTCAGGTAGTTTGCCTTTAGATTGCACTTTAAAACACTGTACTACACAGTCTTCCCTACCAATAACTTTATTTGGTGTATTTGGTTTGGTTTTATTGATTTCTTGATAAAAAAAAAAAGTCTTAAAAAAAAACAACACAACTAACAGCTAAAAGTATGAGCTTGTAGCTTTACCATGTTAGAATTATTTTAGCTTTTGTTACCAATACATCCTTGTTACTGGTTTGTGGGCAGTTTCCCACCACTTAAGTTTCCATGGATTCAAGCAACTTTATCTTTGAGTCGGCTGCCACTGAGGACTCATCATCATCTGGCTAACTCCAGAAGAAAAGGGTAAAGATCATAGCATAACAAACACAGTTCTCAAAAAGCATCACCTTGGAAGTGATCCATATCACAGTGGCTCTCATTCTATGGATGAGAGCCAGGCACAAAGCCACATTTAAATGCTAAAGAAACTGGGGTACACAGTACAATCTGAGTGAAGAAAAAAATGGGTCTTTGAGAGATGCCAAGAGATCTGCCACATCACAATGTAGAAAAATTATATATTTTATCTATAACGTGGAGTACCTTTTAATAGCATTACCAAAAGTAATTAAATGGTTTTCACTGACTGAGGATTGTTAGAGTCCTTGTTCACATTGTCATTTTATCTACCTCTTAATTTACTAATGAAACTAGTTCTCTCTTCTAAAACACGTGTAAGGGAGAATTATTACCACTACCTTCTACTAATAAATTTCATTGTCCAAATTTTAGTGTATAACATTTTAATGTGATATAAAAATATGAAATACATACCTTATCATTGTATTAATTTTTTAATCCTCACCTAAGGATATTTTTCAATTGATTTTTTAAATAAAGTGGAAGAGAGAGGGAAAGACAGAGATAAATATCAATGTGAGAGAAGCACACTGATTGGTTGCCTCCTGCACAAGCCCCAAACAGGGCTAAGGCCGGGGAGGAGCCTGAAACTGAGGTACATGCTCTTGATTGAATTGAACCAGGATCCTTTGGTCTGCAGGCCGTCCCTCTATCCACTGAGCCAATCTGACTAAGGCTATAATGAAAGTGAATTTGAGAATGTAGATCTAAGTTAGTACCTTTTAAATAGTATTTTTTAGTAATTTACAATCATCAGTTCATAATAAGTAGACTTTGATTCTTAATGGAATATACTGTATAATGCATAGTAATCTAGTTTTCAATGTAGAAAGTAAATTAAGAATAGAAAATGATAAAAATTTAATAATAAATATAATTTAAAAGAAAAAGTAATATATATGTATGGTCAAAATCTTTAAATCAAAAACTCTTTTTTTGTCCTCGCTTTGCTTTGAATCTCTACTAGTAAACAGTGTGGTAGCTTCATCTTTATTTCACATGTAAGCACACAAGTACAACATTTCTAATTTTTTTTTTCATTAAATTTATTAGGGTGACATTGGTTAATAAAATTATATAGGTTTCAAATGTACATTCTATAAAACATGATCGGTATATTGCATTGTGTGTCCACCACCCAGAGTAAAATAATCTTTCATCATCATATATTTTTTTTTTAATATCCTCACTTTTCAAAACCCACACTCTTCAAATTAGTCCAAATAATCTAACCCCTAGGCAACATCTTACAAAATCAAGTTGCCTCAGGATACACACACACATACACACACACACACACACACACACACACACACACCCATATACATACATACAGGGTGGGCAAAAGTAGGTTTGCAGTTGTTCATATGGAAAATAATACAATAATACAATAATTAATAAATAATACAAGAATAAACTCTGTTGTGCATACTCACAACTATAATATCTATTTATCTATCAATTGAGCAATTGATAGATAGATGATAATGATAGATAGATAGATAGATAGATAGATAGATAGATAGATAGATAGATAGATATTAAGGTCAATCTCTTCCTTTCTGTCCTAGCATATTTTATTGTTGTTTTGGCATTTTGTTAGTTTGTGTTTTCTTTTGTTTTAAACTAAAACCAGTTGTTTTTACTTCTTGTGGTTAAGTGCTTTCTCTTTTATTAACCCATCCTCTCTTTTTCCACATTTAATAGAAATGAATAGATACACAGAAGATATTCTTTCCATTTACACAAAGCATATGATATAAATTTGGTATTACATAACAACACCAACACTTATCTTTCCCTTTATGATCTTCTGGGAGAAGGACTGACGATCAGGAGAATTGGTAGCTAAAGGCAGAGAACAGAAATGTACAGAACTTGCAAAAAAGCATTGAAATCCTATTTTAAACTATGAGTATTTTAAAGGCATAAGCAAAAGCTTAGTCAACTTTTTCTCCTGGACCCAGCATACTGACGAGTACTTAATAAGCAACATAATAAATATATATTGAAAAAAATAATGGTTTGACTCTGGATAATTAATATTTGAGTGATGATAGAATATTGGAAATAAATTGATTCATAGAAAATTTCATCTGACAACTCTCTTTTATCCATCTGATAATCATACCTTTGTCATTTATATCACTTTACAATATATTTGAAGAGAAATCTAATTTTCTTTTTCACTTATTGAATAAATTATTCAGAAAGCTGATACAGATTTTCTGTCCTCTAAGTTAGAGAGGCTTTACATTACATTAAGTGACTTTAGTGAATACATTTTATTTAGCTAGAATATACAGGAATGATTTTGCTAGAAATTTCAAACTATGTAAATTTTCTTCCAAATGCTTTCATAATCTAACAATACTTTTCAATAAATAAATAATTAAACCCTAGCTGGTTTGGCTCAATGGATAGAGCATCAGTCTGTGGACGGAAGGGTCCCGGGTTCGATTCGAGTCAAGGGCACATGCCCAGGTTGCAGGCTCGATCCCCAGTGGGAGCATGCAAGAGGCAGCCAATCAATGATTCTATCTCATCATTGATGTTTTTCTCTCTCTCTCTCCCTTCCTCTCTGAAATCAATAAAAATATTAAAAAAATAATAATTAAGCCAGTCATTGGTCTTGTTTTTTGAGAAAATAAAAACTACATTTTTAGGAGTTTTAATAATTATTATAAGTTAGAATCTTTTGCCAATTATAATTCAAGGACAAAAAAACTACTCAGGACATATTAGCTTTTACAAAGGGAAATCTAACTAGATTATACTTACAGAAGTGTGTGTGTGTGTTTTTGGTTACTATATGACTTTTTAATATGCTGATTCTCCCATTATGATAAGGATTCTACCACATCCTAGCTGTGCTTTTAAAATTTTCTTGAGATGTGCTTAGAACTCTTTGTCACACTGGTAATTCGTCACAGATAAATGAAAATATAAGAAAAATCTTCTTCAGTAGTTTTATATGAGTAAGTATTTTTACTAAGGACTGTTATCATTAGTAAAAACTTTCTCTTGTTTTCTCTCTCTTGAAAAATTTTTATGCTTTTTCATAGTCTTTATAAATCTGTAATCAATAATAGAATTAAAAGTGACTTTTTCCAGCCCTGGTCAGGTTTGCCCAGTTGGTTGGAGCATCCTCCTATACACCAAAAAGTATAGAGTAAGCATGTAAAACTCAAAGGTTAACATGGGTCAAGTAAACAAGGTTTAAGTTTATGTGGGCCACAAAAAACAAAAAAGCTTCCTTTGTCATAGAAACGTAGGTTTATTTCGATAGAGACATGCTGAATACAAAGGGCTGAAATAAATGAGTCATTGTTAACATAAAATAATAAAACATTTTAATAAAAATTAATATTTTTTCTTGCACATTAACTTATCAGACACTGAATAACTACACAAATCAATAAGCATAACACAAATAAAACTATTTTTCTTGTTCTCCAAAAGTGAAATATTTCCTGTTGCACACACTAAACAAGTCAGTCCAAGACTAATGACGTGGCAATCGGCTGCTAAAATATTCACTGCTAGTATTACTGGGGAGAAATGGTGCACCTGCACGTAAAGTGCGTAAGAGAAATGAATCCAACACAATTATAGTAATCAGTCATTAGTGAACGTTGTAGTTCATTATTAATAATTATGCATAGAGAAATCCAAGATGGCTGATGATGGGCCAGCAGGATGCAAGATAGTATGCGAGTGAGAGAACGAAAGGAAAGTGCGTGGACATGTGGGGAGTGTCTATATTTGTGAGTGAGGAACAGCTATATTCCATAGGACTGTTGGGGACTGGCAGACCAGGCTGCCCTGGCCAGGCAGCCTCTACTACTGCTGAAATCTTTCCCAGAGTGGCTGGCTCTGTCGCAGAGACAGCACCATCTTGATGGGGAGAGTGGCTGTGATCGGAAGCCCAGCCTTACCTTCAACCGGGGAGACCTTGGATACCTCCTGGGACCCTACAACCACAATGCCCTGGAACCTGCTGACTCAGCTGCAAACCCACAAAAACCAAGACTCCAGCCTCCCCAACCATGGGTGCCTAAAAATTTGTGCAGGGGGAGACAAAGTGGCACTGAATATGTGGACAGGCCCTGCACCTTATCACAGAGCAGAAAGAAGGAACAGCTAAATCAAACAATATCCACCCAGAATTGGTGAATTAAACACAGCTGGTGAAGCAATCCATGGATGGAAAGGTCAGAGATTGATCACCTAGAGCAGTGGTTCTCATCCTTTCTAATGCCACAACCCTTTAATACAGTTCCTCATGTTTTGGTGACCCCCAACCATAAAATTATTTTTGTTGCTACTTCATAACTGTAATTTTGCTACTGTTATGAATCGTAATGTAAATATCTGTGTTTTCCGATGGTCTTAGGTGACCCCCAGGTTGAGAACCGCTGCTGTAGAGCCTAAGACCATTGGAAAACACAGATATTTACATTATGATTCATTAACAGTAGCAAAATTACAGTTATGAAGTAGCAACGAAAATAAATTTATTGTTGGGGGTCACCACAACATGAGGAACTGTATTAAAGGGTCGCGGCATTAGAAAGGTTGAGAACCACTGGCCTAGAGAGAGGTGAAATCTGGGATACAAG
Source organism: Ia io (assembly GCA_025583905.1). Taxonomy (NCBI): domain Eukaryota; kingdom Metazoa; phylum Chordata; class Mammalia; order Chiroptera; family Vespertilionidae; genus Ia; species Ia io. The sequence goes on along the minus strand of JAJQQW010000009.1, from coordinate 18,818,585 downwards.
CTGGAGGGAGAAACGCGCACAGTGGAATCTAGAGTCTCAGAGGGAGACTGTGCTCCACCAAACCCTCGGCCCTTGGGGTCAGTGTAGCCTTTGAAAGTGGAAGGGCATCCACAGGGCTGCTGGCAGAGGAGGACTCTTGTTATAAGCTCACAGCCATGAGAATCTGTGCCCAGAAAGGCAGCCTGAAGTTCTATACTGGCTGCGCAGTGCCAGGGGAAAAAGACTTGAGTCTGCGTGGTTCCCTTTTTCTTTTCTTTTTCTTTTTTTCTTTTTTACCTCCTTGCTTTTGCTTGCTAAGTCCAGTACATAGGATTTCCCAATTAAAAACACTCACTGAGACTGCAGGGGAAAGTTGTTTTTGTTGAAACTGGGGATCAGAATAAGGAAAGAAGAGCAGGAAACCAGCTCTGGGTCATTCTGTCCCTCCAACCCAGTATTAAGTGTGGTAGGGAAAGAAGAGTCTAATCACTGCATAGAGAGGCCATTTAATCATGGATATTAATACAGAAATACTGCCACCCAGGGGTTGTGTCAGAAATTAACTCTTGTGTAAATACAACTGAAGGCAGGGAGAAACAAAGTGAGCAGAGAGATCCCGCCTGCTTGAAAACAAGGCTGTGACTTATGACACAGAGGAGTAGTGGATCGCAGAGAACTTCAACACTGTGCTGACTACCTGACAGGAAACAGACGTGCCAAACAGAACAATAGAAGAAGTGAATGACTTCACTACTTCACTTTTTTAATTTTTATCTTTTACTTAAGAAACTAATTTTTTTCTCACTTGATTTACTTTTTTATTATTATATTTTTATTTTTAATTATTATGATTACTACTATCATTTTACCTTTTTTTAAAGTTTTATTTTTTATTTATTTTATTCTAGTTTATTTTATTCTGTAATTAGTGTTCTATATCCTATTTTTATTTTAGCATTATTTTACTCTATTTCAATTTTTTCTTTATGCCAACACTCTCTGCCTCAGTTTTCCCCTTTTTCATCCTGTTGCTCTTACCCTATTGCTGCTTTAGTTTTTCTCTATCCTTTCTTTTTACTCCCTGTTAAAAATTGATCTTACTCATATATCTAATTTCCTCTCTCCTGCTCCAAGTCGATGCACACTTCTCATTCTTCACTATCCAACATTTTTTTACTTCCTTTTTTTTCCTTTTCTTTCTTTCTGTCTTGTTGTTGTTGTTTATTTGATTGTTACCAGTTTTTTTTTTCCTTTTTTTGCTTCTGTTTCTCCTATCCTTGCTTGTTCTCTTCTTTTACTAAAAGCCTAATTAATTCCAATCACCAACTCAGGCTTATCTACTCTCTATTCTTCTTTTCCAATAATAGACAAATACATAAATAGATAGATTAAAGAAAGGGGAAAATTTATATATATATGTTTTATTTTATACAAACATAAATATAAATATAAATATAAATATAAATATAAATATAAATATAAATATACACTAATAAAAGAAACATGCAAATTGACCATCACTCCACTACACTACCAGTCAATCAGGAGTGAGTATGCAAATTAAACCAACAAAAATGGTGATGCCCATAGCGGCCAAGCGATGCTAGGGCTGCTGAGGGCTGGATCAGAGACACAAACCCACAGGCCCAGCACCCAGCAGCTCCAAGGCCTGCCACCACAGTGCAGGGGCTGCTGGAGGCCGGATCAGAGACAAAAGCACTCAGGAGGTTGGCACCCAGCAGCCCCAAGCCCTGCCATGGTGGCACTGGGGCTGCTGGGGGCCTGATTGGAGACACAAACCCACAGTGCTGGCACCCAGCAGCCCCAAGCCCCACCGCCGAGGCACTGGGGCTGCTGAGGGGGCAGGGCAGCAGAGACACAAACCCGCAAGAAACCTGTGGAAAGGGAGATAAACTATCATAACTTTATCTCTTTCCACAAGATGAGAAAACTGACCTGGGTTTATTTAGTGATGTGGCCGATACCTTTCTACAAACACAAGGTATGTTATGACCACTCCCAGGAAGTCCTGGTCAGAATACTATCTCCAGGGAATAACGCTATGGTGACAAATCATCTAAGAGAGGAAACAAGCTTTTGTTTGGTTTATTCTGAAGATCAGAGAACATGCCACCTCAACATATGCTGTGTTGTTATATTGATGATCTTGAGTTGCAGATGCTTGAAAAACAGCAAATGCATGCAGAGGCTTTCACTGAAGTCTCCTGATCTGCCTAAAATTGGACCCCCCAAAAGGAGCTTAAATGTCATAGGTACCCTCGAGGGGAGAAGTGTCATTAGGCAGAGAAAACTGACTCCTGTCATAGGACAGGAGAGTAGAAGTTGACATCACACCCAAACTTTTTTACAAACTATTTCCCCCCACCCCCATTCATCTTTCCTAAAAATCATTTACTCTCCTTTAAGAGGCCTACATCTCCCATCCCCTTTCCTTAGGAAGAAGGTATTTAAATCCACATTCTAAGCCACCTTGGGGAGTTACTCATTTTCCCCTGGGATCTCCCACAATATACATGAGGTACACATGTTAATGAACTTTTGTTTTTCTCTTGGTGATCTGTCTTTCATTACAAGGGCTTCCACTAAGAACTCAGAAAGGGAGAGAAAAACTATTTTTCCTCCTCCATAATTCTATCTCAGGAAATCAAGTCCCCAGCTGAACAATGAGGCTGGTTCAAGTACCAAGTAGTCCTGGCTGACAGGAGGGAAGCTTCTAGGGAGAAATCAATGATATTGGCATCAAAGTGGGATGGAGGGCACATGCATGGTTGCTGGTGGGAATTTAAAGTGGTTCAACATTTTTGGAGGATGATTTGGCAAATTTGATAGAAATGTTCAAGGTACATCCGAGAGTCTTCTTCTAGGAATTGCATCTCTGAGATAAAGTACAAACACATAAGCCCTGGTCAGAACCCAGGATGCTACTGTGGGCTCCCTTTCCACAATAGGAAAACCTGGGAACAACCTGCGTTTTTAGGACAAGGTGGTATCTATACTAATAAAAGGGTAATATACTAATTAGACTGAACATCTACTGGACGACCTTCTGGATAAAGCCATGTTGGCGGGGCCAAGGAAGAGGAGGTTAGAAGTGATCAGGCAGGCAGGGGAGAGCAGTTAGGGGGATCAGGCCAGCAGGGGAGAGCAGTTAGGGGGATAAAGCTGGCAGACAGGTGAGCAGTTAGGAGTCAGGGGTCCTGAGGGTTCCCAGATTGGAAAGAGTGCAGGCTGAGCTGAGGGGACCCCCTTCCCATGCATGAATTTCATGTACCAGGCATCTAGGCCTCTAGTGTGTGTGTGTGTGTAAATATATATATATATATATATATATATATATATATATATATATATATATATATATATATATATATATATATATATATATATATATATATATATATATATATTTTGTCTTTAACTTTTCTAATTATATACTCATTCTCTTTCTATCTCCTCTATACTGAATTGTGGCTATTTCCCCAGTCATTCAATTCCATGACCTTACCTTCTGGAAATAAGCTCAACCTCCTCAGATTCACCTGGGAGTTTGTTATTTAGTTTGTTGTTTGCATTTTTTGGATTAGTTGTTGTTTGTTCTTTGCATTCATCTCTGGGTTTTTGTTGTTTCCATTTTTTTGGATTAGTTGTTGTTTTTTTAGTTTTCTCCACATATACATATATTTCCTCACCTTCTTTTTTCTTCTCTTTCTTTTATCTCTTACATTTTTGCATTTTCTCAATATCATTTTTGCACTCTTTTCTCTCCCTGAATTCTCTTTTCTCTGGTGGTCACCTTTATTTGGGGTTATTAAGATCGTGAATACATTTCTGTTTGGTGCCCTGTGCATTGTGTCTTATTGTGTTGTATTTTGGGCCTTTAAGTCAATGCAGGAGAGAGAGAGCTGCATAACCAGACATGTGAGAAGAGCAATCATGGGGAGACAAAGAAAAAGCCTGCATATGAAAGAAAAGGAGAAATCACCAGAAAATAAATTAAACGAAATGGAGGCAAGCAGCCTGTCAGAGAAAAAATTCAGAGCAATGGTCAGAAGGATGCTGAAAATGATGGAAGACAAATTCAACAATATGTGTAAGAAACAAGAGAAAATGAAGAACCAAAAAGAAATGAAAATGACATCTCTGCAATAGAGAACACAATAGAAAGCATCAACACTAGACTAGAAGAAGCAGAGGACTGCATCAGTGAGCTAGAAGACAAGGTAGGAAAAATACCAAAGCAGAGCAGCAATTAGGAAAAAAAAAACTTAAAAAACAGAAGGAGAGCCTAAGGGAACTTTTGGACAACACGAAATGAAACAACATCTGCATAATAGGGGTACAAGAAAGAGAGGAAACTGAGCAAGGAATAGAAAACCTGTTTGAAGAAATAATGACAGAAAACTTCCCTGATATAGGGAAGAAAAAACTCACACAAGTCCAAGAAGCTCACAGAGTCCCAAACAAGATGAACCCCAAAAAACCAACACCAGACTCATTATAATTAAATTGGAAAACACCAAAAACAAAGTAAGAATCTTAAAGGCTGCCAGAGAGAGACAGAAAGTTACCTACAAGGGATCTCCCACCAGACTATCAACTGATTTCTCAACAGAAACACATCAGGCCAGAAGGAAATGGGATGAAATATACAAATTCATGCAAAGCAAGGGTCTGAATCCAAGAATACTGTACCCAGCAAGCCTATCAATCAAAGTTGAGAGTGAAATCAGGAGCTACACAGACAAAAAAGGATAAGGGAATGTACTACTTCCAAACCAGCAATGCAAGAAATGCTAAAGGTTCTGCTGTAAAAAGAAGAAATAGGAAGGGAAGAAGGAACACAGGCATAAATAATAAAAACGGCAACAAACAAGTACCTATCAATAATAACATTTAATGTAAATGGATTAAGTGCCCCAATCAAAAGGCATAGGGTAGCTGAGTGGATAAGAAAACATGACCCATATATCTGCTGTCTAAAGGACACCCAACTCAGAAAAAAGGAGTCACACAGACTGATGGTGAAGGGATGAAAAATGGTTTTCCAGGCTAATGGATATGAAAAAAAAAAAAAAAAGCTGGGGAAGCAATACTTATATCTGATAAATTAGACCTCAAAGTGAAGGCCATAACAAGAGATAAGGAAGGCTACTTCATAATACTAAAGGGAGAAATTCAACAAGAAGCTCTAACTCTGGTAAACATATGTACACCCAACACAGGAGCACCCATATACATAAAAAAACTTCTGGAGGATACCAAGGGAGATATTGACAGCAATACAATCAGAGTAGGGGACTTTAATACCCCACTAACACCACTGGACAAATCCTCTAAACAAAAAATCAGCAAAGGAACATCAACCTTAAATGACTCACTAGCTCAGATGAAATTGACATCTTCCGAACATCTCACCCCAAAGTCACAGAATATACATTCTTCTCAAGTACACATGGGACATTTTCAAAGATAGACCACATATTGGGTCACAGGCAAAGTCTCTTCAAATTCAAGAAGATAGAAATCATATCAATCATCTTCTCAGATCACAATGGCATAACATTAGAAATCAACTACAATAAAAACAATAAAAAACAAACAAACACCTGGAGAATAAATAACATGCTATTAAACAATGACTGGGTTACCAGAGAGATTAAAGAAGAAATAAAAAGCATCATGGCAACAAATGACAATGAAAACACAACAACCCAAAAATCTATGGGACACATGAAAGCAGTATTGAGAGCGAATTTCATAGCTCTACAAGCCTACAGCAAAAATACAAGAAATAATGGTAATAAATTACCTAACCCTACAACTCAAAGAGTTAGAAAGAGAACAACAAGAAAAGGCCAGTGTAAGCAGAAGGAAGGAAATAACAAAGATCAGAGCAGAAAAAAATGACATAGAGACCAAAAAACAAAAACAAAAACAAAACAAAAAACACACCACAAACAAACAAAAAAATAAAAGATCAACAAAACTAAGAGCTGGTTCTCTGAAAGGATAAACAAGACTGAAGAACCTCTAGCCAGGCTCACCAAGAAGCAAAGAGAGAGGACCCAAATAAACAAAATCAGAAATGAAAGAGGTGAAGTAACAATTGATCCCACAGAAATACAAATAATTATGAAAAAATACTGTGAACAACTCTATTCCAAAAAAATGGACAACCTAGATAAAATGGACATATTCTTAGAAAGAATACAAGCTCCCAAAACTCAATCAGGAAGAATCAAGATACCTTAATAGGCTGACAACTAATGAAGAAATTGAAGCAGCGATCAAAAATCTTCCAGCAAACAAAAGCCCTAATCTGGATGGCTTTACAGGGGAGTTCTACCAAGCATTCAAAGAATAACTAAAACCTATCCTCCTCAGACTATTCCAAAAAATTCAAGAGGAAGGAATACTTACAAGCTCTTTCTATGAAGCCAGCATTACCCTAATCCCAAAACCAAATAAAGACACCACAAAAAAAGAGAACTGCAGGCCAATATCCTTGATGAACATAGATGCTAAAATCCTCAACAAATTCTAGCAAATCTGATTCAGCATTAATTTAGAAAGATCATACACCATGAGCAAGTGGAATTTATTCTGGGGATGCAAGGATGGTACAATATCCACAAATCAATAAATGTGATCACATAAACATAAACAAACTGAGAGACAAAAATCACATAATCATATCAATCAATGCAGAAAAAGCATTTTACAAAATCCAACACCCTTTCTTGGTAAAAACCCTCAGCAAAGTGGGAATAGAGGGATCATACCGCAACACAATAAAATCCTTATATGACAAACCTACAGCCAACATCATACTCAATGGGCAAAAACTAAACTCATTTCCCCTAAAAACAGGAACAAGACAGGGATGCCCGCTTTCACCACTCCTGTTTGATATAGTACTAGAAGTACTAGCCATTGCGATTAGACAAGAAGAAATAAAAAGCATTTAAATTGGAAAAGTAGAAGTAAAACTGTCCTTATTAGCAGATGACATGTTACTATACATAGAAAATCCCAAAGACTCCATCAAAAAATTATTAGTCTTAATAAATTAATTCAGCAATGTACCAGGATACAAAATTAACACCAAAAAATTTATGGCCTTTTTATACACCAATAATGAACTCACAGAAAAAGAAATGAAGAAAAAAAAAATCTCATTTACCATTGCACCAAAAAAATTAAGATACCTAGAAATAAACTTACCTAAGGACGTAATAGACCTGTACTCGGAAAACTATAGGACATTGAAAAAACAGATAGAGGAAGACATAAACAAATGGAAGAACGTATCTTGTTCATGGATTGGTACAATCAACATCATTAAAATGTTCATATTACCCAAAGCAATCAATAGATTCAATGCAATCCCCATTAAAATATCAACTGCATATTTCAAAGATCTAGATCAAAGTCTCCAAAAATTCATCAGGAATAAAAAAAGACCCCGAATAGCCACAGCAATCCTGAGAAAGAAGGACAAAGTTGAAATGATAACAATTCCAGATACCAAGCTCCATTTCCAAGCCACAGTTCTTAAAACTGTCTGGTACTGGCACAAGAACAGACATATAGACCAATGGAACAGAACAGAGAACCCAGAAATCAACCCAACCCATTATGCTCATTCAATATTTGACAAAGGAGGCAAGAGCATACAGTGGAGTCAAGACAGTCTCTTCAATAAATGGTGCTGGGAAATTTGGTCATATACATGCAAAAAAAAAAAAAAAATGAAACTAGATCACCAACTTACACCATACACAAAAACAAACTCAAAATGGATAAAGGACTTAAATGTAAGAAGGAAACCATAAAAATCCTTCAAGACTCCATAGGCAGCTAAATAGCAAACATATGACATAGCAATATCTTTACAGACACAGCTCCTAGGGCAATGAAGACTAAGGAGAAAATAAACAAATGGGACTACTTCAAAATAAAAAGCTTCTGCACAGCAAAAGAAACCAGCAACAAAACAACAAGAAAGTCCACTGCATGGGAGAACATACACTGAGTGGTCAGATTATCATGACCAACTGACATTTGTAGGCAAATTAGCTGTACACTGCATCGTATGGGATATGGAAGCTGAAGGCCTGTTCTAACACCTTTGCTGTCTGCAGTTACCAAGATAAAACGTCTCCAATTCGCACAGGAACACAAGGATTGGACAGTCGAGCATTGGAAAAAAGTCATGTGGCCCAATGAATCACGTTTCCAGATGCATCATGCAGATGGAGTGAGAATTTTGCGGAAACAGCATGAAAGCATGCACCCCCACATGCATGAGTACAACACTTCAAGCTGGTGGGGACAGTGTTATGGTTTGGACATGTTTTCCTGGCATGATTTGGGCCCTTTAATTCGTGTGGAACAATGTCTGAATAGCACAATATACTTAAGTATCATTGCTGATCAAGTTCATCCTATCATGTTGATGGCGTATCCCAATGGAGATGGCTTCTTCCAACAAGACAATGTGCTATGCCACGGTGCTCGTATTGTGCAGGAGTGGTTTCAAGAACATGAGGGAGACTTTACCTTGCTTACGTGGCCCCCACAATCACCAGATCTCAATCCAATTGAGCATTTGTGGGAAGAAGTTAAAAGAGCCATCAAGCAGCTGGTTCCACAATCATCAAATATCATAGAACTGGACAGTGCTATTCATAAGGCATGGTGTCAGATTCCTCACATCACCTTTCAACATCATGTGGAGTCAATGCCAAGAAGAATTGCCGCAGTATTGAAGGCAAAAGGTGGCCCAACGAAGTACTGATGGGGTGGTCATAATAATCTGGTGAATCAGTATAAATGCCAATGTTATCTCCGATAAGGGTGTAGTCTCCAAAATTTACAGAAAACTCATACAACTTAACAAAATGAAGATAAACGATCCAATTAAAAAATGGGCAAAGGATCTAAATAGACACTTTTCTAAAGGGGACATACAGAAGGCCAAGAGACATATGAAAACATGCTCAAAGTCACTAATCATCTGAGAGATGCAAATCAAAACAACAATGAGATACCATCTCACACCTGTCAGAATGGCTATCATCAACAAATCAACAAAGGACAAGTGCTGGAGAGGATGTGGAGAAAAAGGAACCCTTGTGCACTGCTGGTGGGAATGCAGACTGGTGCAGCTACTGTGGAGAACAGTATGGAATTTCCTCAAAAAGTTAAAAATGGAACTCCCATTTGACCCAGTAATCCTACTTCTAGGACTATATCCCAAGAATCTTGAAACACCAATCAGAAAGGATATATGCACCTCTATGTTCATAGCAGCACAATTTACAATAGCTAAGATTTGGGAACAGCCTAAATGCCCATCAGCAGATGAGTGGTTTAAAAAAGGTTGGTACATCTACACAATGGAATACTACGCCGCTATAAAAAAGAAGGAACTTTTACCATTTCCAACAGCGTGGATGAAACTGGAGAGCATTATGTTAGGCGAAATAAGCCAGTCGGAGAAAGATAAATATCACATGATCTCATTCATATGTGGGATATAATGATCAACACAATTTGATGAACAAGAATAGATCCATAGACAAATGGCAGGGGAGGGGGATGTTAGAGAGCAATCAAAGGACTTGTAACCATTCATATTAGCATAACCAATGGACACAGACACTGGGACAGTGGGAGCTTCCCCGGGATGGGAATGGTTGTGGGGGGAGATGTCAATTAGGGAAAAAGGAGACTTAGACTTATGTAAACCTTAGACAATAAAAAAATAATCTATATTATAAAAACCCAGTGGCCCTTATACCATAACGACCAAATGACCGGTCACTATGAGGCGTGGCCAGGTGTGTGGTGGGGTCTGGGGTCCCGCTGTGGCCCATGTGTGTTCGGGACCACACAATTTTGTGCAGTGGGCCTCTCATAAAAAAATAAAAATAATAATTATGTATAACAGGATATTGTAAAAATTAAGTTTAAAAATTTTATTAAAAATGTTTCTTACATACCGTTATATTGGCTTGGGTGCAAAAATATTCATTGTGGGCTGCATGCAGCCTGTGGACCGTGAGTTTGACATGCTTGGTGTAGAGTTTGATTCCTGATCAGAGCAGATATCTAAGTTACAGTTCATCCCCAGTCAGGCACCTATGAGAGTCAATTAATGTATGTTTCTCTCTCACATTGATGTTTCTCTCTCTCCCTCACCCCTCTGTAAAAATCAATAAAAACCTGTCCTCAGGTGAAGATTAAAATACATAAATAAACACAAGTGATTTTTTCCAGAATCTGTAATAATAGTATGTTGAAATGATCAGTATTCAGTCAAAATATATAAGACTATGTATACATTGCACACATAATATATATGCGTGTGTCTGTGTATACATGAGATTATATAAACTTTATATTTTATTCATTAATTGATTTGAGAGAGAGAGAGCGAGAGAGAAAGTAAGAGAGAGAGAGAAGAGAGAAATAGAGGGAGATTGATCTGTTGCTCCTCCCATCCATGCATTCATTGATCACCTCCTGTGTATGCCTTGAACAGATTGAACCACAATCTGATGCATCAGGACAACCCTCTAACCAACTGAGCTGCCTGGCCAGAGCCTGTGTATACTTTAAATACATTCTCAATATTTAAGTTATTATTAGCTTTCTAAATATATTTTATTGGCCTGGCCAGCATGGCTCAGTGGTTGATTGTTGACCTATAAACCAGCACATCACAGTTCAATTCCCAGTCAGGACACATGCCCGGTTTGCAGGCTCAATTCCCAGTATGGGGCATGTAGAAAGCAGATGATCAACGATTCTCTCATCATTGATGTTTCTATCTTTCCCTCTCCCTTCCTCTCTGAAGTCAATAAAAATATATTTAAAATAAAAATATTTTTTATTGATTTTAGAGAGAAAGAAAGGGGGAGAGAGAGAGAGAAACACCAATATGAGAGAGAAACATCAGTTGGTTGCCTCCTATCCTTGCCATAACCTGGGACCAAACCTGAAACCCAGGTATGTGCTATGACCGAGAATCAAAGGAGCAACCCTTTGGTGCACAGGACCAAGCTCAATCAACTGAGCAATTCTGTCTGGGTTTATTATTACTTTTTCACTTTTAAATAAAACTTTTTGAAATCTTTTCAATATTCCAGTTTTGCCTTTCCAAGCCTTTCAAATTAATCTAAATTATCTCACTCGTAAATAACAGTCACTTTATGAAAACAAGTTGCTGTAAAATATGTATTATTTTGTAAAATCAATTCCTTTCCTTTTTTCAAAGCACTCTTTTTGCTTTGTTTTGTTTAATTTTGCTATTTGTCTTAAAAGAGAGCCTGCTAGTGGAAAGAGAATTTTAAAAGAAGTAATTTCACTACTGAAAATAAATCTTTTTCACTACAAACTGGTGAACTGCCAGAATTCTTTTCAACAAATGAATGGACTATAAAGGTACACAATGCATTTATTCCTGCCTCAGCAGACTGGGATTTGCCTTTTTTTTCTATTTCTCAGTACGAAACATAGATAAGGATGGCTGTAATAGGGCCTGGGCAAAATTTCAAGGTAGTTGCCAAAAACACATGTCTGTCTAACACACGAGGGAGATGATAACCTTTATTTTTAAAATCCAAAAATTACCAGTGTTTTATTACAATTTTATTTCAGCCTTATTCAATTATAATTGCATATTTTTAAATAATGAAACTATATATGTACTACTCAACCATTATTCTTTTTTTTTCCATGTGATTTTTACCCCAAATTTGATATAACCAAAGAATGGTTGCAATGTTTAATTTGGTTTGGCTTTGTCTTGTATTCTTTTGTAAAATAGATTAAACAATACACTTCCAAAGCTTGAGTTAATTATTTGCCAAAAGCAATCTCTCCAGCCAATGATAGTCTTGGTGTTGGAAGGACATTTACAATTTTTGGCTGGGCTTTTTTTATTTTCCCCCTCTACAATTCTTTGAGAAGAATGCTTTTAGTTTTGTAGCATAAATTCTTCAAACTGCAGTAGAGCAATTTTGCCACAGGCTTTTCAGCCAGAACCAAAAATCTATAAGCTAAATTTAGAAGAAAATAATCCCAATACTAGTATATCATAGATAGATAGTTAATATTAATTGTGAAATAACAACCAAAATTAAAGTATAAATGTAGTCATGAAACAATTATATTTGCCAAATACACTAAGAGAACATTAAGCATATAAACTATCTAGAATAATAATAATAATAACAAAATAATATTTTTAAGCAGTTACTACTATGGGACAGGCACTGTTTTCTGTCCTTATTTAATATACTTAATCTAAAAAACAACTTTATTAAGTAGATACATTTATTATCATCATGGAGAAAGCAGGAACAGAAATTTTTAACATCACTAAGGCCTTTTTATGAATTTGAACTACATAGTTTGACTAAATTTAACTTTTTAAAAAAAATTGAATTTATTGGGGTGACCATAGAAATTTAACTTCTATTTTAGCTACATTTCAAAGTTTCCACACTGAACCTAGTGCTAGTAAACTATGTTCAGACTGTAATTAACTAAAAATATATATAGACAATGGTAGATGATGTTAAATTGATGTAGCAAACTCATGACAGGACTTTGTGGCTGCAAAGTGTGTCTCAAGCACTCTTTCAGGTAAACATGGAGCTATGGAGAAGAGAAAATGACCAACATTAAGAACAGAGTTGATTCATTCAGAGAAGTTCTGTGGATACACCCATAACTTTTCAATTTAGTTTTCTGTCTGAAGCTTCGGAATTGAAATGGAGATAATATGAGGCTATTAATAGTCACACAACAGTAGTCATTTGCTAGAAACTGCAGATGGCATTTCATTTTAGCTACAGGAAATTTTCCAGATATTGTTTTATAGATAATTTATACAAACAATATACTGTAGATTTTCAATTTGTGGTACATGCTCAAATGCATTAGGATTATATCAGGAACCTTTTTAGGATTTTCCCAAAATAATTTGGCAAGCATGTGAGGCTTTCATACATGTTTATCTTAACTGTACTACATCTACTGTCACTAGATATCTACATTGTATCTTAAAACTTTCATTGTTTTCTTGTGAGAATCAAACTTTTTAGTAAGGCAATCTAAGACCTCCATGGTCCATAATAAATCAATTTTCATATCCATTTATTGATAATGTATGTTCTAGTAACTTGGAACTATGCAGTAATCATCTCATATGATTACTGGTTACAGTTTCTAATGTTTATATAGCTCCTTTAATGATCTCCAAACCAAAAATGAATAAAATAGATACACAAATGAACACTAACTCATTATTATAATCAACTAGTGACCTAGTGCACAAAATTTGTGCACATTAAAAGTGGATTAATTAGAGGAAATATTTTAATATTGCTATTTGCCCTTTCTCTATAATAGAAGTATCAGAGATGAAAGAAAATTAGTAAATGAAAATCTTCCTCCTGTCAGACTCTGGGGCATGCCACGGGAACCAGAGTCAAGTCCCCACCCACCCACGTGCTCCTCGAAATTGTGCAAGACCTAGACCCAGCTGGCCCCACTGCCATTGGTCTAGATCCAGACCCAGCCGGCCCCACCCCCGTAAAGCCCTGCCAGGTGGTGGGTGTGGCCTCACATTGCCTGGCCTAGTGCCATGCCGGGGTACATGACTTGAGGTCCCCCGGCCTGGGCCAGGGCAGGGGGAATGCCTTGAGGTCTCCGTCAAAACCCAAGGGGGCGGGGGGTGTAGTCTCAGGTCCCCCGGCCCTGCATTGGGATGGGAGGCATGGCCTGAGGTCTCCCATGAAGCCCTGCCAGGCAGGTGGCATGGTCTGAGGTCCCCCCATCCTAGCACCAGGGTGGGGGGAGCGGCCTGAGATTCCCCGTCAAGCCCTGATGGGTGGAGGGTGTGGCCTGAGGTCCCCCGTCAAGCTCCGCCAGGCGGGGGATGTGGCCTGAGATCCCCCGTCAAGCCCTGTCAGGTGGGGGGTGCAGCCTCAGGTCCCTTGCCCCCACCCAGTGCCACGCAGCCTCAGATCCCTGATAATTGCTTATTAAGGCTCGTTATGGGAACTCAGCCTCCGCTGTGGGCACAGCCATCTTGTGTTACGGTATCCTGGCCTTTGCTGTGGGTGCAGCTATTATGTTATGGTGTGATGGTAAATTTGCATATTCCCTCGTTAGTAGATAGGATATTATTATTTTAAATCTCAGCTCAAGCAGTCAAATAGTAGGTCCAATTAGATAGTGAAAAGTGCTATGAAAACAAGAAAGCATTGTGCTATGGGTATAGGTATGTTTGTGTAATCTTGGGGGAGAAGGCTACAGCATGTAGTTTATTCAGGAAAGCTCTTTTTCTCTGAGGTCCTTTTCCCATTATGTCAGTTGAGACTTGAATTACAAAAAGGAATCAAACCCTTGAAGATCTACGGGAAATAAACAGCAAGTGCAAAGTCACTGACTTTGGAAAAGACTTGGGACATCTCAACAGATTAAGTTCAGATGCCTGGAGCCAGTGAGGAGTAAGGCATGCATCCCTGTCAAAAACCAGGCCAGGACAAGGCAGTAAAGTTGCATGCATATCTCAGGAAAGTGCTTTACTTATATTCTAAACAACTGGGAACAACCAGCAATGTTTACACAGGGGAAAGACATGTTATTATTGACATATTAAAAAGCTGAAGAATTTGGGTTACAAAAATGTGTTAACTGTTACTCTACTTAATGGCAGAGAGGATATGTCCAGAATTGTTCATTTCTCTTTTGTGTGTTAAAGTATAATAAAGTGTATATTTTGAAACTACAGATTTAAGATGTTTGATGTGAATAATATTCATTTACAAGAACAGAGATTCATAAGTAAGTTTCCTAAATCTTCTGAAAATATCCAACCAAGTATAAATAAACACTGTTAATTCTAATATGTATGATTTGTATACATATACATATATCTTATATGTCTGAAAATATTTTATATTTATACTGGTGGCCCAGTGCATGAAATTCATGCATGGGGGGCTGTCCCTCAGCCCGGCCTGTACCCTCTCCAATCTGGGACCCCTCGGGGATGCCTGACTGCAATAGAAGTGTCAGTTTAGGCCCAATGCCTGTGGGATCAGGCTTAAACCGACAGTCGGACATCCCTCTCGCAATCGGGACCGCTGGCTCATAACCGCTCACCTGCCTTCCTGCCTGATCACCCCTAACCATTCTGCCTGCTGGCCTGCTCACCCCCATCTTTCCCCCAACTGGCCTTCTTGCCCCCAACTGCCCCCCCTTGCCAGCCTGATCACCCCCAACTGCCCCCCCTGATAGCCAGCTTGCACCCAAATGCCTCCTCCACCAGCCTGATCACCCCCAACTGCCCCCCCTTGCTAGCTTGATCACCCCCAACTACCCCCCCCACTGGCCTGATCACCCCCAACTGGCCCCCCCACCGGCCTTATCACCCCCAACTGCCCTCCCCTCCTGGCCTGATTGCCCCTAACTGCCTCTGCCTTGGCCCCACCACCATGACTTTGTCCAGAAGGACGTCCGGAAGGTCTCCTGGTCTAATTAGCATATTACCCTTTTATTAGTATAGATATATGAAAACATGAAAAAGTGTGAATAAAGTTGCTTATAGGAAAAACAATTTAGGTAAGTTTTCAGTGATACGTATCTTTTCTGTGATATATACCATACATACTTTTAAGGTGCATATAAAGGCAGTTTTTAAAATAATTTTTGTAGTCTCAGATATACAAAAGTTATACTTGAGGATTCTAATAAAATTTCATTTCCAAAAGTCATAGTGATTTAAATGAGAAACATGTTATGTGTGCTGTCATATATGAAGAGCCATCACTGGCCTCCACTGAGGCATACTTTTTCATTTCACCTCTCATTAACGTTCAGCATTTTATCCTTGGACCAAAGCATCTCTTAATTATCAAGAGGAGCACATGTGGTAAGGGAGCACATACTCACATATAAGAGCCACAAGATCCCCTTTGCTGTCACTTTCAACCTCACACACTTTGGACTTCATTCAAGGACTCTTAGTTGCTGTCACCACTGTTCAAGCACCATCATAAAGTGAAGGTTTTCCATGAGGCAGGCAATTCTACCCTGTGACATCGGACTGTGGACACATTATCACTGGGGTCTCTACTAGTGGGCTTTCTCTCTCAATTCCCCACCTTTTGCAGGAGAATGTTTTAGATATTTATTTTGTTTTGGTTATGGAAATGTTCTCATTAGAAACTACACTGTTTCTTTTGGTGGTGTCTTTTACAGTACTTAAGGAGGGAAAATACTTAAACTCTATATGTCTATCTCTTAGGTTCACTGATTGTAAAAACTCTGTATTCTTTGATTAGGCAAAGATGTAATTTTTTTGTATTACATCCAAATTTTAGACTCTAACTCAAATACTTTGTCTCTCAACCATCTGGATCTAACATTTTTATTTAAAAACAGTGTCTTGCCTACCAACTTAAAAACACACATGAAAAAGCTTTAATTGTGAAACTTAATTTTAAAAATTATGTTGTTGGTCCATTTTCTTGGCAAGAGTAAAAGCCAGTTTTCAATAGGTAGAGTGTGTCAAGCAACTAGAAATAATCAAGAGTTATTGACAATAAAATATATTCATCAATGTATGAATATCAAAGCATGCATTAACAAGGGGGGGCATTTAAATCTAGAATTTGAAATAAAATGTCTAGCCCTGGCCAGTATGGCTGTTAGTTCAGCAATCCTCCCATGCACTGAAAGGTTGCAGTTTGATTTCCACTCTGGGTACATGCCTGAGTTGCTGGCTTAATCCCCAGTGCTGGGTGTGCAGGAGGCAGCTAATTAATTCAGCTTATAGATATCTCTCTCTCACATTGAAGATTTTCTCTCTTTCTTTCTCTCTAAAAATCAATTAAAAATCTTTAAAAAAAGAGAAAAAAATGTCTAAAAATATGCTAATATTTCAGAGAACATCCTATATAATAAAGCCTAATATGCCAAGTGTCCAGCCATCTGGTCATCTGTTCAACGAAAAGCATAATATGCTAATGATATGCTAAGGCTGTTCAATTGCTCCCTCTGGCATGCACTGACCATCAGGGGGCAGACAGTTGACTGGTTGATCTGTCACTATAACGTGCACTGACCACCAGGGAGTAGATGCTCTGACCAGTAGGTTAGCTTGCTGCTGGGGTCTGGATGATCAGGACTAAACATAATGAGCTAGACACACCCTGAAGCCCTCCCAAGGTCCCTCCCCAGCTGGCCAACCTCCTGTGTCACTCTGCAGCCTTGATGGTGCACCAGTGGGGTCCCTCGGCCTGGCCTGCATCCTCTCGCAATCTGGGACCCCTCAGGGGATGTCAGAGAGCCAGTTTCGGCCCAATCCCACAGGCCAGCCCAAGGGACCCCGCTAGTGCATGAATTTGTGCACCGGGCTTCTAGTCTACTAATATTTGAAAATAATTTGGAAATGCAATAAAGAAAAATAGGGAATGTAATGTGAATTTTTACCAAATTAGAAACTTCTCATCTAAATAAAATATAGAAATTTTTTGTACTCTGGGAAGATGTTTTAAATCTCAGAAATTTTTGTTCAGAAAATATAATGTTTACATTAAATATTCAGTGAAACTAATAGGAATTTATGTTTTGAAATTCACTTTTTGTTACAGGAAAATTCAAGGTTAATAATTGTAATGCAATTTTAAATATATACAATTACTTTTATATTAGAATAAAAATACAAGGTAAGGAAATATAAGGCTAAAATATAATGGGCATTATGGTTTTCTATAATGCAATAAAATGTGATGAATATTTTTATTATCACAATTTTATATATTACTAACTGCTTTATAGCAAGTGAGAAATCACCATTATGAACAGCTATAAAGCTTGTCACTTTTTAATACAACAGTTCATTTTTACAGAAACATCCATCAAATTTCTTATTCTTCATAAAACATTTCCCTTGTCTCATGAATATTTCTTTTTTCATGAACATTTATATACCAATTATAAATGTAAATACTTTAGAAAGAGGGTATTATGTAAAATGGCACCCTATTAAAAAGTCATATTTCCTTAGGAGGACTTGACATGCAATATCAATAACATGAATTGTTTATAATAATCAGTGTCACTAATATGTCATCTACCATTTAGAGAATATCATTTATTTGTATACATGATCATAGATTCTGTATATTTTCTCAGTAATTACAGAATTATTTAGCTATTTGAAATCACATGATGTTTTAGTAAATATTAATGTATCAACTTTTACACATACACATGCTAAGACATTACATATATTGCCTCAACATTTAATAGAAATAAATTAATCTGTGTTCATTCCTAATTTTTTTTAAAATATATTTTATTGATTTTTTACAGAGAGGAAGGGAGAGGGATAGAGAGTTAGAAACATCGATCAGCTGCCTCCTGCACACCTCCTACTGGGGATGTGCCCGCAACCAAGGTACATGCCCTTGACCAGAATCGAACCTGGGGCCTTTCAGTCCACAGGCTGACGCTCTATCCACTGAGCCAAACCGGCCAGGGCCATTCCTAATTTTTAAGACACCTATTAGTTGCTCATGCCTGGAGTAGTGATTATTATCAGAAAGCACCTAGAGAACTTGACAAAAACAATGGGTTCCTTATCTTATTCTAGACTTACTAAATAAGAATTGCTAATGGTAATATCAGGATCTGAGAATTTACATTTTGTAGTAACTTCTTTATTGTTACATAGAACAAGGTTTGAGTACCACTAGACTTTAAGATAAAATAACCTCCTTGGCGGGTTAGTAGTATACATATTCTTTTATTCAGCCTCCAGCTTAGCTTTTCAGTAAATCAGTCCCATATCCTCATGTAGCAACTACCCAACCATACCCAAGCTGTAGCATTCCTTAATTCTTAACTTTCAACAGATGTTCATGTTCTGTCTAAAGCTCTCATTTGTTTCTTTGGAGAGGTAAGTGATTAGAACACATTCTTTTTTTTAAATTTTTAAATTTTTTTTATTTTTAGTTTTTAATTGATTAAGGTATTACATGTGTACATATCTTCTCATTCCCCCCCCACCCCACTCACATACATACCCTCACCCCCAGTGTCTTGCGTCCATTGGTTATGATTATATGCATGCATACAAGTCCTTCCGTTGATCTCATATCTCCTCCCTCCCCCAAACCTTTCCACAGTAATTTGACAGTCTGTTTGATGCTTTACTGCCTCTGTATCTATCTTTTTGTTCATCAGGTTATAATTTTCGTTATTATCCATAAATGAGTGAGATCATATGGTATTTCTCTTTCATTGACTGGCTTATTTCACTTAGCATAATGCTCTCCAGTTCCATCCAGGCTGCTGCAAATGGTAAGAAATCCTTAATTTTTATAGGAGCGTAGTATTCCATTGTGTAGATGTACCATAGTTTTCTGATCCAGTCATCTGCTGACAGGCACTTAGGCTGTTTCCAAATCTTAGCTATTGTAAATTGTGCTGCTATGAACATATATCCTTTCTGATTGGTGTTTCTAGTTTCTTGGGATAGATTCCTAGAAGTGGAATTACTGGGTGAAATGGGAGTTCCATTTTTAGTTTTTTGAGGAAACTCCATACTGTTCTTCACAGTGGCTGCAGCAGTCTGCATTCCCACCAACAGTGCACGAGGGTTCCTTTTCCCCGCATCCTCACCAGCACTTGTCCTTTGTTGATTTGTTGATGATAGCCATTCTGACAGGTGTGAGATGGTACCGCATTGTCATTTTGATTTGCATCTCTCTGATAATTAGCGACTTTGGGCATGTTTTCATATGTCTCTTGGACTTCCTTCAGTCTTCTTTCGAAAACTATCTATTTAGGGCCGTGGCCCATTTTTTTATTGGATCATTTATCTTCCTTTTATTAAGTTGTATGACTTCCCTATAAATGTTGAAGATTAAACCTTTATCAGTGATAACATTTGCAAATACGCTTTCCCATACAGTGAGCTTTCTTGTTGTTTTGTTGATGGTTTCTTTTGCTGTTCAAAAGCTTTTTATTTTGATATAGTCCCATTTGTTTATTTTCTCTTTAGTTTCCATTGCCCTAGGAGTGGTATCGGTGAAGAAATTGCTTCGGCATATGTCTGAGATTTCTCTGCCTGTGGATTTTTCTAATATTTTTATGGTTTCCTATCTTATGTTTAAGTCCTTTATCCATTTTGAGTTTATTTTTGTGTATGGTGTAAGTTGGTAATCTAGTTTCATTTTTTTGCATGCATCTGTCCAATTTCCCAACACCATTTATTGAAGAGACTGTCTTGACTCTGTTGTATGTTCATGCCTCCTTTGTTAAATATTAATTGAGCATAGTGGTTTGGGTCGATTTCTGGGTTCTCTATTTTATTCCATTTGTCTATATGCCTGTTCTTGTGCCAGTACCAGGCTGTTTTTCGAACAGTGGCTTTGTAATACAGCTTGAAATCTGGTATTGAGATCCCACCTACTTTGTTCTTCTTTCTCAGGATTGCTGCAGCTATTCGGGGTCTTTTTTTATTCTAGATGAATTTTTGGAAAGTTCATTCTATGTCTGTGAAATATGCCATTGGTATTTAACGGGGAGTGCATTGAATCTATAGATTGCTTTGGGTAGTATAGACATTTTAATTATGTTGATTCTACCAATCCATGAACACGGTATGCTCTTCCATCTATTTATGTCTTCCTCTATCTCTTTTTTCAATGTCCTTTAGTTTTCTGAGTATAGGTCTTTTACCTCCTTAGTTAAGTTTATTCCTAGGTATCTTAATTCTTTTGGTGCGATGGTAAATGGGATAGTTTTCTTAGTCTCTCTTTCTGTAAGTTCACTGTTGGTGTACAGAAATGCCATAGATTTCTTGGCATTAATTTTGTACCCTGCTACATTGCTGAATTCATTTATTAAGTCTAATAATTTTTTGATGGAGTCTTTAGGGTTTTCTATGTACAGTATCATGTCATCTGCAAATAAGGACAGTTTTACTTCTAATTTTCCAGTTTGGATGCCTTTTATTTCTTCTTCTTGTCTAATCGCAATGGCTAGTACTTCCAATACTATGTTGAACAGGAGTGGTTAGAGTTGGCATCCCTGTCTTGTTCCTGTTCTTAGGGGAAATGGTTTTAGTTTTTGCCCACTGAGTATGATGTTGGCTGTGGGTTTGTCATATATGGCTTTTATTATGTTGGGGTATGATCCTTCTATTCCCACCTTGATGAGAGTTTTTTTTTTAATCAAAAATGGGTGTTGGATTTTGTCAAATGCTTTTTCTGCATCAATTGATATGACTATGTGGTTTTTAATCTCTCAATTTGTTTATGTGATATATCACGTTTACTGATTTGCAGATATTGTACCATCCTTGCATCCCTGGGATAAATCCTACTTGGTCATGGTGTATGATCTTTCTGATGTACTGCTGGATCCAATTTGCTAGAATTTTGTTGAGGATTTTGGCATCTATGTTCATGAAGGATATTGGCCTTTATTCTCTTTCATTGTGTTGTCTTTATCTGGTTTTGGTATTAGGGTGATGCTGGCTTCATAGAAGGAGCTTGGAAGTGTTCCTTCCTCTTGAATTTCCTCTAAGGAGGATAGGATTTAGTTCTTCCTTGAATATTTGGTAAAACTCCCCTGTGAAGCCATCTGGCCCTGGCTTTTGTTTGCTGGAAGCTTTTTAATGACTGCTTCAATTTCTTCCATAGTTATTGGCCTATTGAGATTTTTAGATTCTTCCTGATTGAGTTTTGGAAGGTTGTATTTTTCTAGGAATATGTCCATTTCCTCCACGTTGTCCAGTTTGTTGGAACAGAGTTGTTCATAGTATTTTTTAACAATCCTTTGTATTTCTCTGAGGTGTGTTGTTATTTCTCCTCTTTCATTTCTGATTTTGTTTATTTGGGTCCTCTCTCTTTGCTTCTTGGTGAGCCTGGCTAGAGGTTCATCAATCTTGTTTATCCTTTCAAAGAACCAACTCTTCATTTTGTTGATCTTTTGTATTGTATTTTTGGTCTCTATGTCATTTATCTCCACTCTGATCTTAATATTTCCTTCCTTCTGCTTACAATGGGCTTTTCTTGTTGCTCTCTTTCTAACTCTTTGAGTTGTAGGGTTAGATAATGCGTTACCATTGTTTCTTGTTTTTTGAGGTAGGCCCATAGAGCTATGAACTTCCTTCTCAAGGCTGCTTTCGCTTTGTCCCATAGATTTTGGATTGTTGTGTTTTCATTGTCATTTGTTGCCATGATGTTTTTTATTTCTTCTTTAATCTCTCTGGTAACCCAGTTGTTGTTTAATAGCATGGTATTTTGTCTCCATTTGTTTGATTTTTTTTGGATTGTTTTTATTGTAGTTGATTTCTAGTTTTATGCCATTGTGATCTGAGAGGATGATTTATATGATTTCTATCTTCTTGAATTTGAAGAGACTTTGCCTGTGTCCTAATATGTGGTCTATCCTTGAAAATGTTCCATGTGTACTAGAGAAGAATGTATATTCTGTGGCTTTGGGGTGAAATGTTCTAAAGATGTCAATTTAGTCGATCTGAGCTAGTGTGTCATTTAGGATTGCTGTTTCTTTGCTGATTTCTTGTTTAGTTGATTTATCCAGTGGTGTCAGTGGTATGTTAGAGTCCCCTACTATGACTGTATTGCTATCAATCTCTCCTTTGATATCTTCCAGAAGTTGTTATGTATTTGGGTGCATATATGTTTACTAGAGTTATATCTTTTGTTGAATTGCTCCCTTTAGTATTATGTAGTGGCCTTCCTTATCTATTATTATGGCCTTTACATTGAGATCTATTTTATCAGATATAAGTATCGCAACCCCAGCTTTTTTTTCATTTCCATTTGCCTAAAAAATGTTTTTCCATCCCTTCACTCTCAGTCTGTGTGAATCCTTTTTTCTGAGGTGGGTCTCTTGCAGACAGCAAATATATGGGTCATGTTTTCTTATCCATTCAGCTACCCTATGTCTTTTGATTGGAGCATTTAATCCCTTTATATTTAACTAGAGGCCCAGTGCATGATTGAATCATGCACGTGTAGGGTCCCCTGTCCGCTGGTGCACCAGGCCTTTCAGAAGCCTCCAGCTCGGCGGAGGCTTCTGAAAGGCCTGGTGCCGGAGTAGACAGGCACCCAGCTCCCCCACTTTTGATGGTCCACGGCCACTGAGAGGGGCTGCCCTGCTGTTGAGAGGCACAGGGGGCGGGAGTCCCACCCCCTGCGCCTCTCAATGGCCGCTGAGGGGGGCTGCCGCGGACACCTGGCTACCCTGCAGTTGAGAGGCGCAGCTGGGTGTCCGTGGCAGGCCCCCTCAGAGGCCGCGGATCTGGCTGTTGAGAGGCACAGGGGGTGGGAGTCCCGCCCCCTGCACCTCTCAACAGCAGGATAGCCCCCCTCAGTGGCAGTGGATCCGTGCCTCTCAATGGCCGGATAGGCCACCCCGAGTCCCGCCCCCCAGCCTCCCACCGCCCAATTGTAGGCGTAGCGGAGTGATGGTAATTTACATGTTACTCTATTATTAGATAGGATGTTATTATTGATAAGTACATGTTGGTTGTCATATTTTTCCTTAATGTTTGTGTTTCTTCTTGCCTTTCTCTTTCTTCTTTTTAAAACAGTCCCTTTAGCATTTCTTGCATTGCTGGCTTGGTAGTGATAAACTCTCTTAGCCCTTTTTTGTCTGTGAAGCTCCTGATTCCACCTTCAATTTTGAACGATAGCCTTGCTGGGTATAGTATTCTTGGGTTCAGTCCCTTGCTTTGCGTCACTTTGTAAATTTCATTCTATTCCCTTCTGGCCTGGAGTGTTTCTGTTAAGAAATCCGTTGATATTCTAATAGGAGAACCCTTGTAGGTAACTTTCTGTCTCTTTCTCTGGCAGCCTTTAAGATTCTTACTTTGTCATTGGTGTTTGCCAATTTAATTATGATGTGTCTTGGTGTCGGTCTTTTAGGGTTCATCTTGATTAGAACTCTATGTGCTTTTTGGACTTGCATGGTTTTTTTCTTGCCAATATCAGGGAAGTTTTCTGTCATTATTTCGTCGAACAGGTTTTCTATTCCTTGCTTCTCTTCCTCTCCTTCTGGTACCCCTAATATGCGAATATTGTTTTGTTTTGTATTGTCCCAAAGCTCCCTTAGGCTCTCCTCTTGCTTTTTAAGTCTTCTTTCCAGTTGCTGTTGTGTTTGTGTGTTTTTTCCTACCTTGTCTTCTAATTCGCTGATGCAGTCCTCAGCCTCTTCTAGTCTACTGTTTAAGCCTTTCATTGTGTTCTTTATTGCAGCTATGTCATTCTTAAGCTCCTCTTGGTTTCTTTTCATGTTGGCAACATTCTCATTCAACTCCTTATAATTTTCATTGAGTTGTGTGTATTTGTTATCCAGCCGTTTGAGCATTCTTAGAACCATTACTCTGAATTCTTTCTCTGGTATGTTGCTAGCCTCAGTTTCATTTAACTCCATTTCTGGTGATTCCTCTTTTTCTTTCCTTTGGGGATTGTTTTTTTGTCTTCCCATGCTTTCCTATAGTGTTTTAATTGTAGATCCAATTGCTTTGCTACCCAGGTTCTTTTGGGGATGGTGTTACTGGTGTAATCTCTCAGTTCTCCTGGGCTTGGTAATCTAGTGTAGCTCCCTACTTGAGCTATTTGGGTTCTCTTGATGTAGGCCTGCAAGTTGGAGAGGCACAACTGTGGTGTCTAGAAGTCAGCAGCCATGGAGGCGGGGGTGTCCCAACTTTTGCTGTCTTGCACCCTTGATTGAAATCACATTTGCCCAGTGGGTACTAACAGTGGCACCCAGGAACCGTCTGTTGGGGTGATGGAGCTCAGTGGGCCTGCACTCTGGAAAGTCGTGACTGTGGTGTCCAGAGTTCTGTAGTTGCGGGGTAGACAGACTCAGCTTTTGCTGCTGCACCTGTGGTGGATAGGCGCTCGCTCTCAGTGGTGGCCCACAGGGGCACCCGTGGTATGTTTGCCAGCGAGACACACTGAAGCACTCTGAAGGGCCCTGGCAGTGTAGCCACATAATTGAGGCATCTGTGGGCAGGTATCCAGAATGAGTGAATTCAGAATTTCTACTGCCAGGGGGTAGTGCACCCCTGTTTGTCCAAGATCACACCCAGGGAGAGCTCATAGTTGCTCCCACAAGCACCCTGTGGATAGATGGGCTCAGGGTGCCAGCCTGTTGGAAATGCACATCTGTGGAGGTGAGTTTGCTGTCGCAGAGCTCTGATGCACTCTGAGGGGCCCTGGCACTGAGGTTGAGCAGCTGGGGTGGCTGTGGGCAGTTATTCAGGAAGAGGGAATTCAGAATTTCTACTGCAGGGCAGTGCACCCTTGTCTGTGCAGAATAACATCCAGCAAAGTCTCACAGCTGCTCCCCTGAGCACGCTGTGAATAGATGGGTTCAGGGGGCCTGCTCCTTAGAAATCCGCATCTGTGGAGGTGCCTTTGCCTGCGCAGAGCTCTGATGCTCTCTGAGGGGCCCTGGCACTGAAGTTGCACAGCTGGGGTGTCCGTGGGCAGTAATTCAGGAAGAGGGAGTTCCGAATTTCTACTGCAGGGCCACGCGTCCTAGTCTGTACAAAATCACACCCGCAGGAGCTCCCAGTGGCTCCCAGGTGCTGCCTATGGAGTGGCATACCCTGATTGCCTGTGCGAGCTGTAAACATGAGAATGTGATGTCTGGAGTTCTCCACTGGGGTGGGGGGGAGTTGCACTTACTGCTGCCGAGTGGTGCACCTTTGGAGGTGGAGGTCCCAGAGTCCGCGGGTCTGTAGGTGGGGCACCAGTATTTTGGCTGGAGTGGCTGCTGGGTCATGGGGGAGTTCCAAGGCCTGTCTGGTTAGTGGTGCTGATGAGTTCCTAAAAAAGGCCATTCTCCCCTTCAAGATGGTGTGGGCTCCGTGCTGTAGTCCTGCAGTCCGGGGAGTGCCCGCAGCAGTGGTAGTCTCTCCCTGTCCACAAGAGCCTGGTCTGACAGCCCCTGCTGCTCCTATGGGGATTAAACTGTCCCTCACTCACCCACACACACCCACCACACATCCACACACTCTCCTTTCATACCCTCACTCACTCACTTCCTCTCCCTCACCTCCATCCTGCCAGCCTCCATCTTCCTCCATCCACCTAGAACACATTATTAATGGTAAAGGAGGACCAGAATATTTGTCATTTAATTACATGCTTTGAAGTATATCTACCACTCAATATATTAAAAATATAAAATAAAAATGAAGGTAAATGATGTGCACAGTATTAGAGGGAATTGTATGTGCCCTGACCTCTTTTTATGCTTCTGAGAAATTTTGGGTTTTACCTGATTTCAAACTGAACACCATTTTATTTATAACTAGAGGCTCAGTGTAGGAAATTCATGCAAGGGGCTTGGCCCTCGTAGCCCTGGCTTGCTTCGGCCCTCGTAGTCCCCAGCGACTTCATCTGGAAGGTCATCTGGAATGTCGTCCGGAAAGGTCATTCAGCCATCTGGTTTAATTAGCATATTACACTTTTATTATTATAGATCTTTCAGGAAAAATTTTAAAAAATACTATTAACCCTTTGCACTCGCTTGCTTTTTTCTTGATTCTTGCTACCAATGCTAACCATATCAAGTCACACTTGACATCCGAGTGCAAAAGGTTAAGCCAAAACTGGTTTGGCTCAGTGGATAAAGCGTCGGCCTGCAGATTCAAGGGTCCCAGGCTCGATTCCAGTCAAGGGCATGTACCTTGGTTGCAGGCACATCCCCAGTAGGGGTTGTGCAAGAGTCAGCTGATCGATGTTTCTCTATCATCGATGTTTCTGACTCTCTATCCCTCTCTCTTCCTCTCTGTAAAAAAATCAATAAAATATATTAAAAATACTATTAAAACTAAATGTCAAATTTACTTTTGGACATGTTGGTTCAAAGTATGATACCACAACCTTGCATTTGTTTATAAATCTTCATTTTGATTTTATAGTTTTAAGTCAATCTATAGTCATTAACTGCAATAAATCATCTAATTGTCAAATACATTTGAGTATATTTGGTTGAACTGACTCAATAAAATTTTAAAAAGTTAAAATTATAACTTAATAAATAAAAGTAAGGTGCTGTTAATTAATGATATGAACAGGAAAATAAAATATGCTTAATTTTGATGGAATTATTTTCAATATTTACTATAGATAATTTTTTAACATTATGAGAATTTGAATCTTGTACTAAAATGTTGGTCTATGATCTTTTAATACTATCAATATGTCATCATGTAAAAAATATTTGCCCAAAATTTCTGCACTTATTTCAAGGCAGTAGTGATTGCATACATGGTAAATATTCATGTATGCAAAGAAAATGCCATAAACCAAACAAATATCAATCACTGGAATACTCCAAATTATGGAATTCTACAATAATAACTTGTCATTTTAACTTATGTAATGCCAGTGACCATGGATATGTTTGAAAATGCACCAATATGTGAGATTCAAAATACTATTATTATTTTATCTATCTATCTATCTATCTATCTATCTATCTATCTATCTATCTATCATCTATCTATGTATTTATTTATTTTTATTTATTAAGCTTGACAAAAGAAATCAAGGAAGCATTGAGAACATGGGATAGAGGATCAGTAATCTGGGGAATAATGAAAGTGGTTGGAGCAAAGGCACTTCCGGTGGTTCAGAAAGGGGAGAGATAAACACCAAAAGGTAACTGAAAAATTTTCTAAATTTTGTTTAACATTAGCTTAGATTGTGACCATGGACACCTCTGTCTGTCATATTATGGAGCCTGTTTTTATATGACAGGCAATAAAAAGCTGTTGACAATTTTTCAGCAAATTTGTGTTTTACTTTATTATTATTTTGTTCAATGTATTTATTTGAGAGAGAGAGAGAGAGGGAGAGAGAGAGAGAGAGAGAGAGGAAGAGAGAGATTTGCTGTTTCATTTATATGCATTCATTGGTTGTTTCTTGTATGTGCTCTGCGAATTGAATTTGCAAACTTGGCATAGCTATCCAAATGCTACTGTTGTTTGGAAGCCTGACTGATAACATAACTATTAATACATATTTAAAAGTTACATATCCTATATAATACAAGGGTAATATGCAAATAGACCAAACAGCAGAATGACTGGTCACTATGACACACACTGACCACCAGGGGGCAGATGCTTAACACAGGAGCTGCCCCCTGGTGGTCAGTGCACTCCCACCGGGGGAGCACCGCTCAGCCAGAAGCCAGGCTCACAATCATGGCTGGCAAGTGCAGTGGCAGTGGCAGGAGCCTTTCCCGCCTCAGCAGCAGCACTCAGCAGCAGCAGCAGCAGGAGCCTCTCCTGCACCCCGTTGGCCTAAGCCATCAGTTGGACGTCCCCCAAGGGCTCCCAGACTGTGAAAGGACACAGGCCGGGCTGAGGGACCCCCCTGAGTTCACGAATCTCGTACACTGAGTCTCTAGTATTATATAGAGTATTCTTACAATATAGTAAGCTAAAGAAAAAAAAATGTTATTTAAAAATTATAAGGAAGAAAAAAATATATTTACCTTATTTACAAGAAAATAATCCACATGTTAGTGGACCTATACACACATTGTTAAACATTCAACTTTATGGGCAAAACATAAAAACAGTCAAAGCATTACAATGAACTGTGAAGATAATCAAGCTGCCCAAGTAAAACAATTACAAAAACTAACTGATAAAGGAAAAGCTAACACTGGTATCACTTTATTTTTTTTTCTTTTAAATCATTTTTTAAAATTACAGTTGACATACAATATTGTATTAGTTTCAGGTATACAACCCAGTGATTAGACATTATCTATATATATATAAAAAGCCAGAGACCAGAACGCTGTAACGACTGGAATGACCAGTCACTATGACACCCACTGTGGCCAGGCAACTGGCCCGATCAGAGGGTGGGGCTAGCCCAACAACCCCCCTGTGGCCCTTCCCCAGGCCTGCCCCACCCCTGATCACCCCCTCACCCCAATAGGGGGCGGGACTGGCAGGCCAACCTTCTGCAGCCCCTCCCCCCACACGGTCCCACCCTAGATCAGCCCCCCCTAATCAGGAGCTGGGCTTGCCGGCCAACTGCCTGTGGCCCCTCCCCTTGGCTGGCCCCACCCCCAATGGGCCCCCACCACTGCGATCAGCCCACGACCCCTCCCCTCAGTCAGCTCTGCTCCCGATTAGCCCCCCCATTCTGATCAAGGGCAGGGCTGTCCAACCAACAACCCATGGTCCTTCCCTGAGGTGCTGACCCCTGATCAGCCACCCTGACCACATTTGTGAGCGGGGCCGGCCAGTCCACCACCCACATCCCTTTCACATGGCCAGCCTGCACCCAATTGGCCCCCTACGCCAATTGGGGGAGGGGCCCGCCAGACAATCACCCTCGGCCCCTCCCTCCAACTGGCCCAGCCCTGATCAGGCCTTAATTGGGGCAGGCCAGTCGGCCAACCTCCCGCCATCTCCTCCTCCCAACAGGCCCAGCCCCGATCCACCCCTATTGGAGCTGGGCAAGCCAGACCCCACCTGTTCATGAATTTGTGCCCTGGGCCCCTAGTATAACATAAAAATGTGATAAACCTGATAAATCATTTTTTTTTAAATATACCTTTTTTTAAATCTTTGTTTTTCAGATTATTACAGATGTTCCTCTTTCCCCCCCACCATAGCTCCATTCCACCCAGTTCCCACCCCACCCCAGGCCTTTGCCCCCTCACTGTTCTCATCCATAGGTGTAAGCTCTTTTTCCAATCTCTTCCCGCACCTCCCCACCCCCCGAGAATTGTCAGTCCACTCCTTTTCCATGCCCCTGATTCTATTACATTCACCAGTTTGTTCTGTTCATCAGATTTTTTATTCATTTGATTTTTAGATTCACTTGTTGATAGATATGTATTTGTTGTCACTTTGTTGTTCATAATTTTTTATCTTTACCTTTTTCTTCTTCTTTCTCTTCTTAAAGAATACCCTTCAGCATTTCATGTAATCCTGGTTTGGTGGTGATGAACTGCTTTAGCTTCTTCTTGTCTGAGAAGCTCTTTATCTGACCTTCAATTCTAAATAATAGCTTTGCTGGGTAGAGTAATCTTGGTTGTAGGTTCTTGCTATTCATCACTTTGAATATTTCTTGCCACTCCCTTCTGGCCTGCATAGTTTCTGTTGAGAAATCAGCTGACAGTCATATGGTACTACCTTGTAGGTAACTAACTGTTTTTCTCTTGCTGCTTTTAAGATTCTCTCTTTGTCTTTTGCCCTTGGCATTTTAATTATGATGTGTCTTGGTGTGGTCCTCTTTGGGTTCCTCTTGTTTAGGGTTTTCTGTGCTTCCTGGACTTGTAAGTCTATTTCTTTTACCAGGTAGGGGAAGTTTTCTTTCTCTCTCTCTTCTTCTGGCACCCCCATAATTTGGATGTTGGTACACTTGAAGTTGTCCCAGAGGCTCCTTACACTATCTTCATATTTTTGGATTTTTTTTTTTTTTTTTGCTTTTTTGATTTTCTGGTTGGATGTTTTTTGCTTCCCCATATTTCAGATCTTTGACTTGATTCTTGGGATCCTCTAGTCTACTGTTAAATCTCTGTATATTATTCTTTATTTTAGTCAGTGTATGCTTAATTTCTGACTGGTCCTTTTCCGTCTTTTGGGCCTTCTCACTAAGATCTTTGAAGGTCTCACTAAGTTCCTCAGGGGCTTCTAGAAGATTATTGAGTAACCTTATAACTGTGGTTTTAAACTCTCTATGCAGTATTTTGCTTTCATCCATTTCTTTCATTTGTGACATGTTTCTTTGTCTCTGAATTTTGGCTGCTTCCCTGTGTTTGTTTCTATGTATTGGGTAGCTGCTAAGTCTCCTTGAGTTGATAGAGTGGCCTGTGTGGTAGGTGTCCTATAGGGCCCAATGGTTCAGCCTTCCCAGTCACCTGAGGTGGACGCTCTTGGTGTACCCCTTTGTGGGCGGTATGCACATTCTTATTGTAGTTAAGCCTTAATTGCTGTTGGTATCACTGGGAGGAATCGACAATTTTTAATGTTTCACCTCAGCAGGTGGAATTTGAGAGGGCAGTTCAGTGGCTAATCCCAGAAGCTTTGAGAAATAGAATATTTGAATTTTGTAAATTTGTTTGTGCAAACATCTTAATTGAACTTATACCTGATCCCTATCTTTTATTCATTTTAGGTGGATCTAGCTATACAAAATTTATGTTCTGGCTGAAATGTTATGCTTTGGCTGATCCAACCCATAAAAATCCTGAAAATATGGCAAATGTCTAGGATTGCAAATCATTCAAGTAGATTGAATGCATATGGAGTATTGAATGCATATGGATATTGCAAATCATTCAAGTAGATTGAATGCATATCAATTAAGTTCTTCAGTCAGAAGGCAAACAAAAGTATGATGCTCAACAAAAATGTCCATGGTAGCAGTGCATTTGTGCATGGTGTGTGTGTGTGTGTTTGTGTGTGTGTGTGTTATTTTGAAGGAATAAACAAATGATGAAGAAGTATTGTCACTAGGAGAACACTAGGGGATTTACTAGAATCAGAATAAATTGAATATCATAAAATTCTGACCAGCTACAATAATACTCTCAGTTGTGACATTCATATTTGGAAATTTTGCAACTTTGTAACTGCAAATTATTTAAATACAGAGTACCAATTTCATCATTTAGCTCATGGATAAGATGAAGAAAAGGACAATGGAGAGTATAGCTATAAAATGTAAAATACATGTTTAATAAATAAAAATTATGAAACGCTGTGTTCTTGCTGATAGATGAGCCTAATCTGCTTCTCATTTTTCAAATTGTTACCATTCCATGTTCTCTTCCAAACATTTAAAGGTTCAGTATCTATGGAAAATTTAACCTACATAACCACACAAATACACATTTGTGGTACTGATGGGATAAAATTTAAGTTTCAATAGGTATTTGGGCCGGATGTCCTGCAATTGCCTTCTCTTAAGGCTTAAAGTATATATGAT
The DNA here is from genome assembly GCA_025583905.1 of Ia io. Lineage (NCBI taxonomy): Eukaryota > Metazoa > Chordata > Mammalia > Chiroptera > Vespertilionidae > Ia > Ia io. Next base: position 18,786,537 of record JAJQQW010000009.1, on the reverse strand, counting down.
ATTAAGTGCTCAGGAATAGCAGGCTGGAAAAAATACAATGAATTTGACCTTATAAATAGTTAATTTACAACCCTTATGAAAATGTAACAGAAGGTCAGAAGTGAGTTTGAGACTAAAGATATACATTGGAGAATCACACATTTAGATTAGACTGTTAATGACTCTACATACTCTTCCATGGAATGAATGAATGACCTAAGGTGGTTGTAAAACATGTAGAAGAGGATGAAGATTAAAATTTGGGAAGATATTTGCATTTAAAAGGAAAGCAAAGGGAAAAGAGCAAAAAATTAGTGACTGCAAAGGTAGGAAGGCAAACATAAATATGAGGTAACATAGAAGTCAAAGGAAGAAAGTGTGTAGGATGAATTGGAGATTATAAAGAAAAATAATGAAGACTGTGAAGGATGAAGACTGAAAAGTCCACTGGATTCAGCAGTATGACCTTAAAAGTATATTCAATGCAATTATAAGAGAAATAGTCAAGTTCCAAGGTGTTCAGAAGTATCTCATTGAAGGACAAGAAGTGGAGACAAACATCTTACACACATTCTATTTTATTTTTCTTTATTGATTTTTGAAAGATAGAGATGTGTGTGTGTGTGTGTGTGTGTGTGTGTGTGTGAGAGAGAGAGAGAGAGAGAGAGAGAGAGAGAGAGAGGAAGAGAGAGAGAGAGAGAAAGAGACCCACAACCTGGCATGTGTCCTGACCGGGAGTCAAACCCACCATCCTTCAGTGTATGGGACAGGAGGACACTCCAACTGAGCCACACCGGCCAGGGCATCTTACACACATTTAAAAATGTTATTGATTAGAGAGTGGTACAATGGTAGATCAAGGATGCAGCAAGAATTATGGTACTATAGGACAGAGCTGAGTTTGTTTACTGTCAAAAAAGAAGTAGATGCTAGAGAGTGAGAATTAAAAAGGAAATGGCAAAAAAAAAAATAAAAGCTTATGTGGCATTTACATTGAGTAAAATATGATTTGGCCAAAATACCCAATAATAATATTCAGATAATGATAAACAATGCAATCATTGTTATTAAGTTTTAATTAATACATATTTTAAATGTTAGTGGTTGATCAGGCCACTTAGCTAAACCATCTGCTTAGAAAATCCACATTGCAATAGTAATTTTTTCAGTTATATACACTTGATGGTAAGAACCATAGCACGATGGTGATCTCCCTAGGTTAGGCTTCTTCATTTATGAGGGTTTTCTCATAAAGAATGGTCATGTTCTGGGGTACTTTAGTTCTATTGCTTATTTTCTTCAAAGGCCATTTGCTATTCTTTTTGTCCAGCCAATCAATATCTGAATTTCCATACTATGTTTGAGGAATCTCCTAAGGGGGCATACCCAATCTCCTTTGGAAGCCAAATGCACCGTATCCTTACTTTCCTAGTGACTAAAGGTGTGCCAAGCACACACTGACTCTAAACAAAAGCGACCTAAAGAAAAGACATTACAAAATGCTGTCTGGTGACAGGGAGCTGGAGTGACTGCAGCTGACTCCAGAGGCCAGTCTCATGAGAGGCTGCACTCTGAGAGGCAGCTTCTCGGACTCTGCCTCAGCAGTTTCCATGAGGGAAACAGGCATCCTCTGGTTCCTGAGGCAATGCAGTTGTGTCTTTGACTGACCAGGACTGCAGAATGATTTGGGTATTATTTTTAGTTGTGGAGCCTCCACATTTGGTTCTTAGATCTCCATCAATCCTATGAGCTATTCAGTATCTTTCTTTTGAATTGCTTTTCCAGAATCAGTTCCTCTTTTTTGCTACTATGAACTCTTTGCAGTCACCTCTACTTGAGTCATTAGTAATATATATATGTTATATGATTTGTAAATTAAATTGATTTATTCATATATAACATAACTGTGTGCTATCTGGATATCTATTGAAACTGAAATGCATTATTGATTTTGCTTATTTTGTGTGACTTCCTCTCCATTCACCACTGTTTATTCTGTTACACTCCTAAGTTGGGGGAAAAATAAAACAGCTATAATTACATGGTATCATTTCCTTCTTCCTAACTGTACTCACTCCACAAGCATCATTTGCTACTCTCATCCCATCTGGGTTAGTCATCATTATTGACTGAGAGCTCAGAACAGTGATGTGCTGTGTAATATGTTTCCACCACAGAAATCATTCTTCTTTGTTAAATCCTCTTCACTCACAGCTGCCTGCAAGCCTCACTCTCCATCCCAGCTGCAGACGCTGCGTTTTTTTCTGATTGTATTTGTGGCACGTTCATGAATTCTTCTTGGGTAAAAATATAATTTCAAACCAATAAATCAAATCAATAAATATGTCAATAAATCTTTTTTGCTTTACAAACATCATTAGTCTTTACCAGAATAAATTACTAGTCCTTGCCCCTATCTTTTAGACCTTTTGAAACTATTTCCTCTACCTTTGAGGCATTTTTGGTCCTGTATTAATGCTCACATTAGATAAGGAGCTTGATCTTTTACAACATCCAAAGGCATTTGACCCTAGAAGTCAATTTCAACAAAATCTGCTTTTTAAAAAAGAGATTTCCATTAAAAATATAATTTGTCGAAGGAAGTAGTTTTAAAAAACTCAATATAACCCTGGCCAGTGTGACTCAGTTGATTGAGCCTTACCTCATGAACCAAAAAGGTTGCTCACTTGATTCTCAGTCAGGGCAAATACCCAGGTTGTGGGTTTCAGCCCCGTCTGGGTGAGTGCAGGAGGCAGCCCATCAATGTTTCTCTCTCACATTGATATTTCTCTCTTTCCATCTCCCTTCCTCTCTCTCTAAAATCAATAAAAACATACAAAACTCAATATACATGTACATATACATATATAAATACAATACATGTAGGCAAATATATATATAATGAAATTTTATTACTGGAATATTATATTGTATACGTACATATGTATGTATATATGTATAACTATATGCATGTATATATTATATCTAAGAATTGAATTGTGATATTACATATACTAGTATATATTTAATTCTTGATATATTATTTTTTTAAATTACATTTTATATTTTATACCTAGGGCAAAGTATATAGTTAATTCCATTCTTTTTGGAATCTTACTAAATTAAACTTTTGCACTCGGATGTCGAGATTAAAATTACTCTTTGAATATATCAATAATTTGAAATATAAAAAAATTCAAATAAATAAGTTTGTATGAAAAGGAACTCCAGTTTTGTATTCTACTGCCACGCTTTGTAAAATCTGGGGTATTTAAAAAATTAAATCCCGAGTAGAATAAAGGAATCAAAAAAAAGCAAGCGAGTGCAAAGGGTTAATAGATTGGAGGCCAGTATAAAGCTCACTCTCTTATATATTAGTCAAGAAGTTTAGTGACTCAACAACCTAATGGATCCCAAAAGATTATTCTAGTTGAACTGAATACCTTTATCCCCCACCTCTAACCCCATCCCCTCATCTCCCACCCCTGCAAGCTCCCAAACCTCCCAACTCCTATCCTCTACCACCTCTACCCTGTCTTTGCTTCTAAGAGACTGTCTCCTACAAATTGCATCACTTAGCCACTCTTATTCTCTGGCTGCCGATTGGATTGGGCCAAAGGGAGGCTCAGACAAAAGATATGAGGGTTTGAGGACAGAGGTTAGGATATTTCATCTTCGTTCTCTCCCTTCTTCAACCCTTCCCATTTCCTCCCTGTTTGTTCTAGCAGGGGTTGTAAACTGGGCTGTAGTTCCTGTGAAGCCATTCCAATTCCATGGTCTACCTCTCAACTAACTCTGGTGATACAGTTTTTCTCCTAGTCGCTTCAGGCCTATGGGTGGCTTTCTGCTGCTGCTAGTCCCTAAATGCCTAATATACATTTTATATATAAATATTTAAGATGTATATATGTATATGTACATATACATATATATGAAATATTATACATATGTTTGATATATATTTAAAATATATATAAATGCGTGTTTAAGATAGCCTATGTAATAAAAGCCTAATATGCAAATTTTTCCCTCAGGCAGTCATTCGACTGGGAGTTCAACTGGGAATTCGACTGCTTGCTATGATGTGTGCTGACCACCAGAGGACGGCACGAAACATGGTTAGCGATATGGTGCTGGCAGCAGGCGGAAGTGGAGGCATTGCTGGCCCTGATAGGCCCCAATGAGAGCAGGACCATGGCGGGATGGTGGAGCAGGTGAGCAGGTGGTGCCAAGCCAAGGCTGGTGCGAGCAGGGGCCCGATTGTCCCACAGACGGTGACCAGCGGTGGTGGCGGGGAGCAGGGCTGCTGCCTGGCTCTCAGGTGCTGAGGGAGCCAGGCAGGGGGCCAGACCCAGATCGATCACCCCACAGGCAGGATGGTGGAGCAGGTGAGGGGGCAGTGCCAGGCCAAGGTGGGGTGCCAGGCGGGGCTGCAGGGCTGCGAGGCTGGGGGTGCAAGCCGGGGCCCGATCCCTGCAGGCCACCCTGAGAGACCCCACCCACACATGAATTCATGCACTGGGCCTCTAGTATACTATAAATATAGATGATATTATGTATATTTTAAATATATGCACATATATATTAAATATAAATATCTTAAACATATAATATATACTAGAGGCCTGGTGCACAAAATTCATGCACAGGAGGGGGTCCCTCAGTCTGGCCTGCAGGCTCTCCAATCTGGACCCCTTGGGGGATGTCTTACTGCCGGTTTAGTCCTGATCCCTGTGGGATCCAGGACCGCTGGCTCCTAACCGCTCGCCTGCCTGCTGGCCTGATTCCCATAACTGCTCCCTGCGGGCCTGATCGCTGCCTAACTGCTTCCTGCCAGCCTGATTGCCCCCTAACTGCCCTCCCCTGCCGGCCTGATCGCCCCTAACTGCCTCTGCCTCAGCCCCTGCCACCATGGTTTTGTCTAGAAGGACATCTGGAAAATGTCCAGTCTAACTAGCATATTACCCTTTTATTAGTATAGATATGTATATTTATACTTTATTAAGTTCTCTTCAAAATCCCAACTAAATGTGTATTTTTCCTTTCAGGACTTTCACTGATGCAGACTATAATTATTTTAAGAACCTGAAATAAGAATTGAAAAGAATTGGTCAGTGGTTTAAAATTTGGTCATATTCTCAGGTTGTCAATGACATTAAATCAGCTCCCAGAGATTCCTGACTGGCTAAATCACTTTTTCCACAATGTGTGTGATCTAGTAACTATTTCTGAGAATCCCCTCAATTCTCTTCTGCTCTTTATTTTAGTGTCTGTGTGTTCCTTTCCTGCTCTGTTACCTGCTTCTGATTTCCCATATGTCTATGAATGGCAAATGCACTCAAAATTTCTTCTCTCTGAGAGCTATTGATTGGCCCTGCCACACAAGTATAATTTCTCTAGTAGCAGCATTTCCCATCTCTCCCTGTTAGGTCCAAAAGTACTATGTACCAAGCGATGAGTTTTCTTATTCTATAGCTTTTGGCTTTCTCAGCCAGATCATAAGAACTCTAGATTATTAACCTCATTATACCTTATCATAAAGTTTATCTGCCTCAAACATTGCTATACTTTGCAAATAACCCTCGACAATACAATATTTCTTTGTACCATATGACCAGACACCTCACATAGAGATAATTTTACAGAGAAAGTAGTCCCTGAGCTTTAACTTGAAAGGCGAGAAGTGACTACAGTAGTATTCCTGATACCAAAAATATTTTTTCTTATTTAAGTAGGAAGCTTACAGTATTTTAATCAATCAAGAAATGAAGACCCATAGAGCAAATAAGTTTGCTACTTGGGTAGACAGAAAGTTGAGACTAGGTTTCATTTCTCACAAGTTCTTATTAAAAAAACTCCATTTTAAAAAAAATACATATTTTCACTATGAATAAGTTAACTAATGTCTATAAGCATTTAAGACTTATGAATTTACTACAGACGCAGTGCACGATATCGCATGAGACCCAGACCCGCTGCGCGCAGGACCCAGACTGACTCCAGTTGCGCCGTGAGACCCAGAGTCAAGTCCCTGCCCACCCGCGTGTGCCACACTGTGCACGCAGCCTCCTGGTGACCAGTCTTTGGTTGTTCTGCCATGATGGCATCACCACCACAGGGTTTTTATAATAGAGATATCTCTCAATGAAGCTTTCTCAAAGTTTTTGTCTGAATATTTTATAACTTAATGGGAGCAAAATTCATGAAATTTCTCAGTATTATAGGTGTAAAATAAGTCTCATATACATATTTGAAATGTAACATATCAAATATCATGCATTAAAAAACCAGCAGGCTTACTCACATTATATTTATTGAGTATTCTATATTGTAAGTTTTAATGTTGTAATGTAAGAAGTATATTTGCCCAATACCCAGAAAAGACATATTAAATATAGTTACCTGCATGGCTATTCTTTTCATATCCTTATAGTTTTATACATTGCAGTATGAACAAATGATATTTAAAATAGCAATAAATGAACTGATACAAATTTTAAAAATCTTTCAAATCTTTAATTTTTCATTTTTTGAGTGTGAAAGTGACTGGAAGTTTTAGTAATCAAAAGAAAAAGGAGACTTGTTTTCTGGTTTTAGCCCTGGAATAGTTAAATTCTTGGGCAGTTCTGCTTGTGCAAACATTAACAGCATTTTTATTCTGGTATTGTTGCTGTGGGTTTATCAAGTATTCATGAAGTTCACAGATTTGGTGGCTCAGGTTGTGTTCAGGGACTGAACATAAACCTTTGTGCATGCTAGCAGTAAAGGTGAGCAATTCCCATACATGTTTAATTTCAGTTCTCTCTCTTTTTATAATGTCTTAGTTAATTTTACAGCTGAGTCCTGAAGAAACCATGTTTTAATTAGTTTCCTTTTTTTCCCCTTTTGGTTACATTCTGCAGCTATTTGTAGAAAAACTTGTAAAGAAATTCAATAGTAAAAAAGAAGAGAGAGATTTATAAAAAGATCAAACACCATATCATGAAAATATTTCCTTTGAATGACACTTGGGTTCCGGGACTCCTGCCAGGAAGTAAAAGCATTTTGCTGTATGGTTTCAAGATCAAAAGATCAAATGTTTTTCATAATCTATCATGCAAAACTTTTTTTTTTGTTTGATATATAGTCTGCTTCTTTCATTCACAGAGGGGGAAAATAAATGATATACACACACAAAAATAATAAAGGAAATGACTTATTTGCAGTATAGGGATGAAAGTGTAGGGATTTTGTATTCATTTGGATAACTTTTATATCTGAAATTATAGAGTATATATTTTGCTTTGTCTTTAATCTACTCTTAATACATGCCCATATTTACAGTATCTAGATAAGGTAAACAAAAGATCCTCCTATTCTAAATATATTTTAATGTATTTTACATCCCTTAAAATTAACACTGAGTTGGTATTACATATTTTCCCATGAATTTTTATATTGAAAATAGAAATATAATTTTTAGGACATTATTTTAAAATTTTCAATAGTTTTTTTATTCCTTTCAAGATTATGGAGAAAATTATCAGAATGGCAAACATAAATTAAAGATTAAAGTTTACTAAAATCAACCATTTTCATTTTGCTGTTGTTATATCCAGCTTCCCCTATTTCCATACCTTGTTAATAAATAGAAATCTTAAGGAAAACCTCACTCTAAATTTGGTATACGGATAACAATGTCATTGTTGTCTATGAAACAAATGTTTTACATATTTAATAGCATATTATAAACAGCAAATATTATTTTCAACTTTTATGTTTTACTTATATGACACATTCTTACCTTATATGACTAACTGAAAAATTTTAGTGAGAAAGTGATAAAATCCATCATGCCTTTCATTCATGTAACTGCATAACTTGTCAGATATTAAAACTGTCTGTGTTTAGAATAATAATAATGTGCACAGAGTATAACTGTGCACTGACATCATCTAGAAAAATATTTTCTCTTGTCCACTTAACCACAGTCTCATTTTATAGGAAAGACTATGGCTTGACCACGTAGTTGTATCTTTTTAATAGTTATCTTTTGGTAAATATTGAATTGATGTTCAATGCAGTTAAATAGGTACAAAATAGGTTATTTAATTTTATTATAATTAGAAGTGAAATACTAGCTACTTTTTAGATAAATAAAACTGACCTGAGAATTTTACATTGGACTCAGTGTTTAGTAACAAACAGTATGGGGGATTAGCCCCATGCCTTGAATCTAGAATTTATTAAATAATTTAATAACTACAAATTAAAACTTTAAAAGGATATTATCAATGTATTATTGCAGTTATACTAATTTTTTTTATTATAACTATTCCAAGTCCTAAGAAAACTGTTCCCATGTTTTACTTAAGAAATTTTAGACACAAGTTGAATGCTTACTATGCTTGGCATTGTTAAAAGCTCTGAACATGCCTTAACTCATTTGACTCTCATGACAGCTCTGTTCGGTGGGTCTGATTACCATAACTATTGTACAGATGGGAAAATTGAGGCAATAAGATTTCTAAGGTTATCCAGTTAGTGAGCAACTAGCCTCAAAATAATTCTGTTAGAACTCTAGGAAGTGTAGACTGTTATAAAAAGCATTTCATAAATAAATCTCTGTTGGCAGTGCCATCCTTGAATCCACACCCCTTATTCCTTGGCTTTCCAAACTTCAGTGGTTGAACTCATACATTATTTTCTTGGTTAGTCACCTTTAGTTAACCACAGATAGCATTAATCCCAGAAAAAAAGGATGATGTGTCTTAAGGATGTGTTGTTGCCTCAGAGAACACGGTAGCAAGAATACAGCTCAATCTCACAGACTAAAACCAGGTATTGGAAAGTCATAAGGACCCCAGAGAGATGTTTCTCTCTGACTGTTGTTTCTTACTCTTTCTGTGTGCCTGCCTTCTTTTGTATCTCTAAACAAATCACTTTACTTGGCTCAGCCACCCAGTTAAAAACAGTGGACGTGGGTGTGAACAGCTTGGGCGGCAGTTCTATGGTGCCAGGGTCACCCAGGGAACCGCCCACACTCCCGGCTGCCTGATCTGCCTGACTGATCTGTCTTCAGCCGCCTTTAGCGAGCAGGAACCCCTCCCCGCCCCCTGCCTGCCCTGGAGCAGGGGCCGGTGGGCTCTGGAGGGGGGGCGCAGTACAATGGCCCAGCTGTGGCCCGCAGGCCTGGGGGACCCTGGGGGCAGCCGGGCAGCCATCCCCCTCCAACAGTAGGTCAGTTACACCAACATGGAGCTAATACCAGCTGCCTGTGGGGCAACAATGCCAGCCTTAGGACTCCGCAGCTCTGTCCAGGACCCCCAGGCTGCACTGGGGGCTCTGGGAAGGGCCTGGAGCCCCTTGGAAGAGTGGCTGTGGCAACACACCTACCTGGCTGGGGAGGCTCCCACTCTGGCTGACCTGGCGGTTGTCACAGCCTTGCTGCTGCCCTTTCTATATGTCCTGGACCCCTCTGCGCACAGGATCTGGGGTAATGACACTCGTTGGTTCATCACTTGTGTCCAGCAACCAGAATTCCGGGCGTGCTGGGAGAGGTGGTTCTGTATTCAGGAGCCAGGCCTCTCTTCCTACAGCCAGTCCCTGAGTTTACTGCACCTTCAAAGACACCTGCTGAACTCAAGAAAGAGGCAAAGAGAGAAAGAATCTAGAGAAGTTCCAATGGAAGCAGAAGGTCCAACAGCAGCAACCACTGTCCAGGGAGCAGAAGAAACCAAAACCAGAGGAAAGGGAGAAGCAGGATCCTGGAGTTATTACCTATGATCTCCCAGCCCCACTGGGGAAAAGGAAGGTATCAGTGGCCCTAAGCCCGACTCCTACAGCCCTGGGTACGTGGAGGCAGCCTGGTGCCCTTGGTGGGAACAGCAGGGCTTCTTCAAACCAGAGTATGGAGGTTCCAGCTGTCAGCACCTAATCCACGGGGCATCTTCATGATGTGCATTCCACCCCCAAATGCGACAGGCTCCCTGCACCTGGGCCACACTGTGGCTCACCAACACCATCCAGGACTCCCTGACCCGAGGGCACCACATACATGGAGAGACCACCCTGTGGAACCCTGGCTGTGACCACGCGGGCATTGCCACCCAGGTGTTCGGGGAGAAGAAGCTCTGGCGCGAGCAGCGGCCAACCCCCACCAGCTGGGCGCGAGGCCTTTCTGCCAGAGGTCTGGAAGTGGAAGGAGGAGAAAGGGACCGGATTTACCACCAGCTGTGAAAGCTCGGCAGCTGCTGGGATTGGGATGGAGCCTGTTTCACCATGGACCCCCAACTGCCCGCGGCTGTGACAGAGGCCTTTGTCCGGCTCCACTAGGAAAGAGCCATCTACCGCTGTACCCACCTTGTCAACTGGTTCTGCACCCTCAACTCTGCTGTCTCCGACATCAAGGTGGACAAGAAGGAGCTGATGGGTTGCACCCTGCGCTCCGTGCCTGGCTACAAGGAAAAGATGGAGTTTGGGCTCATCTTCTTTGTTTACAAGGTCCAAGGCTCAGAGAGCCACGAGGAGGCGGTGGTGGCGACAACTTGGATGGAGACAATGCTGGGAGATGTGGCCGTAGCTGTGCACCCCAAAGATCCCAGATACTAGTACCTGAAGGGGATGAGCATGATCCCCGCGCGCCCCCCCCCCAATTCTTGTCTTGCAGCCTGCCTTTAGTCTTTGATGATTTTAGATCACCGCTGCACATGTCCAGAAAGACCACGAGGTCGGGCAGAGGCATGGCCTGGAGGCCATCAGCATCATGGACTCCCGAGGGGCCCTGATCAATGTGCCCCGCTTTCCTGGGCCTGGAAGGCAGTGCTGGTGGTGCTGAAGGAGCATGGGGGACTATCAGGTGGCATCAAGGACAACCCCATGGGGGTGCCACTTTGCAACAGGTCGAAGGACGTAGTGGAGCCCCTGCTGCGGCTGCAGTGGTACCTGCACTGTGGAGAGATGGCCCAGGCGGCCAGCACAGCATGGCTCGGGGCCACCTCCACATTCTGCTGAGGCCAATCAGCTGACGGCACGCCTGGTTAGACAACATCCGGGACTGGTGCATCTCCCTGCAGCTGTGGTGGGGCCATCACCTCCCAGCCTACTTTGTCACTGTCTGAGACCCAGCCGTTTCCCCCGGGGAGGATCCGTCTGCCGGTACTGGGTGAGTGGGCACAGCAAGCCTGAGGCCTGTGAGAAGGCAGCCAAGGAGTTTGGAGTGTCCCCTGACAAGATCAGTCTCCAGTAGGAGGAGGAGGTATTGGACACCTGGTTTTCTCGGGCCTCATCCTGGTGAAACAGGAATTTTTGGGGTGAAAAAGACAGGTTTTAGGAAATTTTAGAAATTAAGAGGACCATGGAAGACAGGGCTGCAGAGAAGCAGAAGGTATATTTCTATAGAATAGGGGAGCTGAAAAGCTGCAACAGGTATATTTTCATAGAATGACAAAGCTGGGAATAGCAAAAGGTCTATACTTACAAAATAAAGGGAAGGAAGCCCTTCATCCAGAACAAAAAGAAGCAAGCCCAAAAGGAATAGGAAAACAATAAGGAAGGAGGGGGGAAGATCCTCACATGTCCCATGTGGGGTTCTACCTTTGAGCTCAGGAGTTACTATAGTAACCAGTCTAAGGGTGACCAATCAGAGGGGATATTAGGCACAAATATCTGCAGCTTTTATAAGCCATAGGGAAAAGGAACTCAGTGGGACCCTTTCCCCCTCCCCATGTGGGAGTCTGTACTTGTTCCTCAATAAATCTCCACCTTTGCTATACCACTTTCTGTCCGTGAATTCATTCTTTGACTCCAGTGGACAAAGAACCTGGGACATCCTGCCCAGTCCAAAAATTCTGCTTCACTGGGATGGCCCAACCAGTTAGCAGATCTGAGTGTGTTTAACCGGGGACGCTGATGGAGACAGGCCACGACATGCTCTTCTTCTGGGTGGCCAGGATGGTCCTGTTGGGACTGAAGCTCACCGGCAGGCTGTCCTTCAGAGAGGTTTACCTCCATGCCATTGTGCGGATGCCTATGGCCGGAAGATGAGCAAGTCTCTGGGCAATGTCATTAACCCCCTGGATGTCCATCCAGGGAGTCTCCCTGTAGGGCCTCCATGGCCAGTAATGAACAGCAACCTGGATCCCAGTGAGGTGGAGAGAGCTAAAGAAGGGCAGAAGGCAGTCTTCCCGGTGGGGATTCCCGAGTGTGGCACTGATGCCCTCCAGTTTGGACTGTGCACCTACATATCCCAGGGGTGTGACATCAACCTGGATGTAAACCGGATACTGGGATACTGTCATTTCTGCAACAAGCTCTGGACCGCCACCAAGTTTGCCCTTAGTCACCTTGGCAAGGGTTTTGTGCCCTCAGCCACCTCGGAGCCTGGAGGCCATGAGAGCCTGGTGGACTGCTGGATCCGCAGCTGGCTAACTGAGGCCATGAGTCTCAGCAACCAAGGTTTCCGGGCCTACGACTTCCCAGCTGTCACCACCTCCCAGTACAGCTTCTGGCTCTATGAGCTCTGTGATGTCTGCCTGGAGCCTGAAGCCTGTGCTGAGTGGGGTGGACCAGGTGACTGCTGAATGTGCCCGCCAGACCCTCTACACCTGCCTGGACATTGGCCTAAGGCTGCTCTCACTGTTCATGCCCTTCGTGACTGAAGAGCTGTTCCAGAGGCTTCCTCGGCGGCTGCCACAGCAACCCCTAGCCTCTGGGTTACCCCCTTCCCAGAGCCCTCAGAGTGCTCCTAGAAGGACCCTGAGGCAGTAGTGGCATTGAAGTTGGCCCTGAGCATCGCCCAAGCCTTGGGCTCCATGGGTGCTGACTACAACTTCATCCAGACTCAGTCTGACTGTTTCCTGGAAGTGGCCAATGAGGCCACAGGTGCCCTGGCATTGGCAGTGTCGGGCTACGTGCAGGCGCTGGCCAACGTGGGTGTGGCAGCTGTCCTGGCGCTGGGGGCTCCTGTGCCCCAGGGCTGTGCCGGGGCCCTGGCTGCTCTGTACTGGCCCGGGAGCTGGGCAAGCTGCAGGCCAGGCATGGTGAAGCGGAGTGGCAGGCCCAGCATCTGTAGGAGTGCAGCACCCCTGTGGGCTACCCGGTCAAGGTGCCCCTCAAAGTCCAGGAGGCAGATGAGGCCAAGCTCCAGCAGACAGAAACAGAGCTCAGGGAGATGGCCTAGTCCATCTCCCTGTTTCAGAAGATGATGTGACACACTGCAGCCCTCATAACCCCTGTGGTCCCCCAGGGGAGGGGAGCGGGGGGCAGCAAGCAATAAATATTTGCCACCAAAACCAAAAAAACAGTAGCCAGATGTCAATGTCTGGAATGTGTACATGAGGAGTCCTTTGGACCCATTCCCTCTGAAACAATCATAACTGGTGAAAATTATAAAAATAACCGCCATTTAAAGTCTCTGAAAGTTGTCATAAAGGCATAAAGCAAATGAAGAAACATTTATTAAAAAAAAAATACTGAATCTCAGTAAGAATAGCAAGAATCTGTGATGTTTGAGACACAACACATCCCTTCCCTTCCCCCACTCTAGCTCAGCGATTTTCACACTGAGTCTGCATTGCCTATATGAGTTTCCTTCTCCCCATAGCTCCAGCTCCCAATAAAGAAATAGGCTATCTCGCTGGAAATGGAAGGCCTCCAGTAATGATCATTTTGTCCAATAATGAGTTACGGAAGCTAAATTTCTGAAGAGTGCAGCCAAGAAACCAGGGCCTCTCTTCCTATAGGCAGCCTCCACTCATAAAGAGAAGCTCTACCACAGGAACGGCAGACCAAGAATATTGGGGCCATAATCATGCTCACACTAACTCACTGGTAAAGTGGAGATTTGAGGGAGAGACATGCTGAGAATATCAGTGTTGGGTTCATTGGCTCAGAGACTATGTTCAAGATGAGAGAAATTCCTAAGAAAAAAATGAGATCCAAGGTTCTTCCCAAGGGAACTAACTTTATGTAAAACAATGAGGGGAAGTTCAATTTTTCTTGAAAACAACGGAGATTTGAGGGGTAAGCAATTAAGAGCAGACTGGTAGCTCTAGGAGAGAAGTCAACTAAACCACCAGCCAGCTGGTTTATCAGAGAACTAGAAAATGAGAATGTTAAGAGAAGTCCTTCTGGGATTAGAACAAACCTCAAAGACTAGACTCAAAAATTGCTCCTGCCCAAATTTTATTGGATCAGGTTATGGAGTAATTTATCCCCCTGAGAACGGTTAAAAGTGACTGAGTAGTCATCCAGCAATTGGTGAAGTCTAACATCTGGATATGATATGGAAGTGGGATTTTTGGACTGGAACACGCAGTGTTCCCCTGGGCAGAATGGTTTTTCCCGGGATCTTTGTCCGTGGGAGTCGAAGAATGAATCCATGGTTGGAAGATGGTATAGCAAAGGTGGAAATTTATTGAAGAACAAGTACAGACTCCCACGTGGGGAGGGGAAAAGAGTCCCATTGAGTTCCTTTTCTCTATGGCTTATAAAGGCTGCAGATCCTGATGTCTTAATAACCTCTCTGATGGATCACTATTTCCTTGGACTGGTTACTATAGTAACTTCTATGCTTGAAAAGGGGCAATAGAATTTGGGGAACCAGCTAGTATTGTAAGAAATATTAATCATGCTCTGTTAACCATGATTGTTTTATTCTGATTAAAGAAGGCACACTCTACCCTGGCTGGAGCTGACCTGGAGAAGCAGCTCTTCCTCCTCATTTGGAGCTGCCTATTATCATGGAAAGATTAATAAAGATTTGTAACAGAAACCAGAATCGCCAGCCCTTTGAAGGTCCCCAGCCCTTTTGCACACCTGCAGGCCTTTGCAGACCTCCAGCCTGCTTACCTGTTAACTGCCCATCTGGCACTCCCTTTGGCTATTTTCCCATCTAAACCCAGCGCTTGCATATCACTCAGCCCTTTGAAGACCCCTAGTTCTTCTGCATATCTGTAAACTGCCCTTTTGCCTACTTTTCCTTTGTACTTTTACTATATAAGCAACTGGCTTATGGTGGGGTGCAGAGCAGATTTCTGGCACTGATCTGATGCTCTCCCATACTGCTGGCAGTACTGGAATAAATTCTCATATATGACTCAACCCTGTCTGCTTCATTGGCTGGAGTAGTGACAGGCAGCATGGACCCATTGTTTGGTTACAAGCTCAAAGGTAGACCCTCATATGAGACACAGACCATTTGCTGTTCCCAGCTCCCTCATTCTATGGAAATGTACCTATTGCAGCTTTTCAGCTCCCCTATTCTATGGAAATATACTTTCTGCTGCTCTGCAGCCCTGTGCTTCTTCCATGGCCCTCTTAATTTCTAAAATTTCCTAAACCTGTCTTTTTTACCCCTAAAAATTCCTGTTTCAATACTAAAGGAGGCAGAAAACATAGGGGAGATATCAGGGAGACGGTCAAAGAAAGCCCTGGTAAAAACACTGTCATCCTAGGGTGACTGTGTGCATGCCCATGACTGCACCATCTGAGGAGGGACAGCAGAGGTTGTGCACTGCAGGACAAAGACGCTTCACTTAAACAGTCCAATCAAGGCACTGAACAAAGAGGCTAGCAACAACAAATCAAGCTCCAGAGAAGGGTAAAGCAAGTCATTACCCAGAATTGCTATAATATATTATTACCTAAAGTATTGAGTTTAAAAAAAAGGGGGGTGGGGGAAGAGACATGGGAAAAAACAGCAAAGTGTGACCCAATACTGAAAAATAAGCAAGTAACATAAATTTAGTGGGAGAGATTAGATGTGTTGGATTTAAGAAAAATCTTCAAAGCAACTACTATAAAATTTCAATAAACTAAAGGATGCTATGCTTAAAGAAGTAAAGGAAGCATGATTACAATGTCTCATCAAATAAAGAATACCAGTGAAGCCCTAGCTGGTTTGGCTTAGTGGATAGAGCATCAGTCTGTGGACTGAAAAGTCCCAGGTTCAATTCCAGTCAAGGGCACATGCCTGGGTTGAAGCCTCGATCCCCAGTAGGGGACATGCAGGAGGAGCCAGTCAATAATTCCCTCTCATCGTTGATGTTTCTCTCTCTCCCACTCTCTTCCTCTCTGAAATCAGTAAAAAATATATTTGGAAAAGAATACCAGTGAAGATATAAAATTTATAAAAAAAGAACTAAATGTTTATTCTACAGCAGAAAGTAGAAAAGTACAGTAATTGAAATAAACAAAAAAGAATGAACTTGAAGATAGATTGCTAGTGGGGGGTGGGGGTGGAAAATAATGAAAAATGAACAGACTCTGAAAGAAATGTGAGACTTCATTAATCATATCAACATACATGTAATAAGAATATCAGAAAGAGGAGAAAAAGGAAAAAAAAGTATTTTTAAAAATGACTGCAAACTTCCAATTTGATGAGAAATATTAATCTATACAACCAAAAATACAATCTTCAATATGATAAACATAAGAAATACATACTCATATACATTATATACAAATATTAAAATCTAAAGATAAAAACTTTTGAAAACAGTAAGAGAAAAATGATTTGTCATAGAAAAGGAATTCCAATTAAGAAAAAAGAACCCACTATTTCTTAATAGAACAACAGAGAAAAGGCAGCAAAGAGATTCCCAGCTAAATAATAAAAGCTGAGAGAATTTGTTAGTAGAAGGTCCATCTTACGAATACTAAAGAAAATTATTTAGGTTGAACCCTCCACCCTCACACACACACACACACACACACACATACAACAACAGTAAAGACAATTGTGTGATTATAAAAGGCAGTACAATGCATATTTCTTCTTTCTTTTTCTGAACTGATTTTCAAGCAATTCTATTAAATAATATGTATATATTTGTAGTGTTAGGCCTAAAACATTTAGAAATGTAATCTATGTGTAATCTATAAAAATAATATAGCACAGTTGAATGAAATAAAAAATGTATTGAAATAAGGAAATTCCACCAGGTTTTAATTCACATCAAATCATAGTAAAATTAAGAGAATAAGATATGGGAAAGAAAAAAAAAGGTTAATATAGCAAACTATAAAAAAAATACTTGTTTCCCCCTGCTCCTCCAAAACAGTAGTTAAAATCTTCTCAGTTGAAATGTTAGAGGTACAAGCCACCAAAACAAACAAACACACTGATTATATATTTTTTTGTATCCCCATTCCCTATTCATGGAGAAGGGACTTATTGACTTGGCTAATTTCAGGTTCAACTTCACTTCTACCAGCCAAACTGAGAATGACTATAGAGACTGGTTCGTGTTTTCTAGAAGGAATGTTAATTGAAGTACAGCCACTGAAATCAGGGAAGAAGCATCTTACCCCTGAGGGAAAATTGTTCTTTTAGGATTATTCTGATGAACTGAGATGCCCAGAAGTCTGAAGACAGCCTTGAATGTTATGAATATTTTTTTTCAAAGCTTGCTTCTGGTACACTATTTCCCACCTGCAAGCCCACTGGGTGATTCTGTGCACACAGAGCAAGGGCAGCTCTGTCTGGAAGAGGGCTGAATGACTTCCCAGACAAGATGACATTGAGTGGAGTGTTGAGGGATTCACAAGAGCCAAGTAGGATGGAGATGCTTTTTTCAGGCAGGGAGAAAAATAGGCAAAACGTCAGAGATAAGAACAAACATGTGCAAGAGGTAGGATATAAGACTGGAAAACTAGTTTGTCTTTGCATGCTTCTCAAATTTAGGATACCAACCCCAAAGTAATGATACTTCAAGATAGAGACTGACGTTATCAGATTTATTTATTTTTTCTTTTTTAAAATATATTTTTTCTAGTAGCCCTGCACATGAATCTGTGCACCAGTAGCTTGCCAGTAGCTGGCTGCAGTAGCTCTCCACCACTGCCCCGTCCTCTTGTAGCTCCCCCCGCCCCTGTCTCCCCGACACCCTCATAGCTTGCTGCCCTGCCCCCTCCTGTAGCTCTCCCCTGCCCACTTGTAGCTCGCTGCCCCACCCTCCTGCTGATCTGTGATCTGGTCATTATGTGGTTGGTCATTACGTTGTATGGCGTAAGGACCATTTGCATATTACATCTTTATTATATAGGATTGATTTTAGAGAGGAAAGGAGAGAGAGAATTATTGATTGGCTGCCTCCTGCACGCTCCCTACTAGGGATGGAGGCCCCAACCTGGGCATGTGCCCTTGACTGAAATCGAAACTGGGACCCTTCAGTCCACAAGCCAATGCTCTATCCACTGAGCAAAACCAGCTAGGGCTGACATTATCAGATTTAAATTGTAGAAGATTATAGAAGCAACATCATACAGCAAAAAAATGAAAGATGGTGGAAGAATTATTCAGGAGTCTGTGACCATGACTCCAATGATGTGGTGCCATGCTCACAAATCTCCACGTTGTGTGCAGCAGTGAGCCTGCAAGTGTTCATCAAGAGCTCACTGTCTCTAGGAACCTGGGCCTGATAACTTGGGAAATGCAAATAAAACTTTATTTCATAAAGTTTGTCTGTCTGTATTATATGTAATGTATGTATAATTCTTGTTGAATATTTAGTACCTCATGAAAAATTCATTATTATTTAATTAATTTAATATGATCTATATTTTAATTACTGAATAATTATTATTATAGTTCGGTATTTTAAATTAAACATATTAGAAGAAAATATGAGAGAGTAGGTAGAAAAATACCTACCACAATTCATGCAAGGAGAACCAAAATTTATTTATTTATTTTTAAATGTTTTTATTGATTTCAGAGAGAGAAGGGAGAGGGAGACAGAGCTAGAAGCATCAATTTCGAGAAGGTCATTACTGAATGCCTCTTGCATAACCCCTACTGGGAACTGAGCCCACAACCAGGCATGTGCCCTGACCAGGAATTGAACCATGACCTCCTGGTTCATAAGTTGAATTTCAACCACTGAGCCACACTGACCAAACCCAAAATGTATCTTAAATAATAATTTTAGTAATCTATATGAGAAATAGCTTCAGGCTTACCAGAAAATTTTCACATGTTTGAATCTTTTATGTGACTCACCCTCCAGCTTATCCACTGAGAATTATGTGAACAATTCTTACTAATTGATACAATGGTTTTAGTCAGATCTAAATTTAGATCTAGAAATATGATGGACTTGTAATTTTATCTTATTTCCTACGTGAAAAATAAAAAAAGACAATTGTTAATAAAGAAACATTCAAGCTTTTGTTTAAAAATGTTTGTAGTTCTTAGCAGAAATTCATTTCAAATCATGCTGGAAATAACAATTCTTATATATCGCAATCTGTAAGAGCAGTTGCTGCACTAGAAGATTATGTTTTTAACATTTAAAAGATTTCAGCTTATTTCCATTTGTCCATTTCTTTGTGTACTTTGAGAAAGAACATATTTCATAAATTGTATTAATTGTGAAACAATAATGTACTTATTGTAAACTATGTCACAACTAAAGAAAGCTGTAGACACTTTTAACTTTTATGACTTCTAATGAAAACTCTTACAATTTATGGTATCATGAATTTACTATTGTGTTTCAATAACTACTATTCACATGCAGACATTCAGATACCACTAAAATGTTAATATATGTCTAAATTTTAGAGTTCATATTAAATTCTTTGTTGAGTCTTATTATGCAAATGCATTAACTTAGGACTTGACTGTTATACAGTTGGTCATAAAATGAGTAGGTTATAAAATTTGATTATGAGAACAAAGTAGAGAGCTTTGCAAATCACAACTAGAAAGCCAGGTTCAAATTTTCTATTCCATAAAATAATGGAACAAGAATTCAAACTATATAGATGTCCACTCAAATTTTTTCAAGTGGAAATAAAATGTGTAGGTTTTGAAACATATTACTAAGGATAGCTTAAATATTGGTGTATTTTGTTAGCATTTCCTTAAACTTCAAAAATATAAAAGAACATCTGTTTTATCAAAAATAGTGAACTGTGTAGGGCCTAAGGAACACTTTCCTGAATAGATTGTGTGTGCTTAATAGAGTTGATTGGCCCTTGACATTCAATCCTAAAATTATACTTTCAAACAAATTTAAGATTTTTTCTCACCCTTCAATATATATTCAGAAAATATTATTGACTACATAGAAAAATGTTTTTCATATACAGTATCTTTAGTAAATTACATTGACCAAATGTTTGACTTAGGTTTATTCTGTGGCCTGAACTAATTAAATCTAGTGTATTCAATGTGATCCATGAGCATCAAAGTTATTAAGATTGCTTTGGGAAATGACATTACTCATATCAAAAGTGGCCATAGAGACAAAGCCTTATTCTCATGATATGATCTATTATACATACAATTATATTTGTTCAAAGATGTACAAGGAGCTAATACCAAATTGTGATGTGCTCTTAAAAGGAAGAGGCCATGTTAATTGTCACACATATAAACAGGAATGACCCCCTTTTTTCGCTTCATTTAGTAAAATGTTCTATTTACTGATATATTCATTCTTTAAAAAAAAAGAGAATGCACACTTTAAATGTTATCTTTAACTAGTAAATATACATCTCTAAATAATAACTGATATTTTATTTTTTTAATTATCTTTATTGTTTAAATTATTACAGATGTCCTCCTTCCCCCCCCCATTGACCCTGTCCAATCTGGTCCCACCGCCTCCAGCCTGCACTGTGTCCATAGTTATGCGTGTATGTTCTTTTAAATTGATACATTATGTTATAAATATATTTAAAAATAGCTGAGAAAATATGAACTCATAATATGAGATGAATTTTAAATATTTCTACACAAGAATCATAACTATTGTATAGATAAACATTAGGAATTTCTAACTAATTCCAATGTGTAATTGATTTAAAAATTACTCATCCTTTTACTAATAAAAGAGTAATATGCAAATTGACTGTCATCCCAACACACAAGATGGCCGTCCCATGTGGACACAAGATGGCCACCACAAGATGGCCGGCAAGGGAGGGCAGTTGTGGGCGATCAGGCCATCAGGGAAGGGCAGTTGGGGGGGACCAGGCCTACAGGGGAGGGCAGTTAGGGGCAACCAGGCTAGCAAAGGAGGGTCATTAGGGGTTACCAGGCCAGCAGAGGAGGGCAGATGGGGGATACCAGGCCTGCAGGTGAGGGCAGTTAGGGGTTACCAGAGCCGGCAGAGGAGGGCAGTTGGGGGGGACCAGGCCTGCAGGGGAGGGCAGTTGGGGGCAACCAGGCCTTCAGGGGAGGGCAGTTAGGGGGGACCATGCCTGCAGGGGAGGGTAGTTGGGGGGAAACCAGGCCTGCAGGGGAGGGCAGTTGGGGGGTACCAGGCCTGCAGGGGAGGGCAGTTGAGGGGCAACCAGGCCTTCAGGGGAGGGCAGTTGGGGGGGGACCATGCCTGCAGGGGAAGGTTGGGGGGAAACCAGGCCTGCAGGGGAGGGCAGCTTGAGGGGACCAGGCCAGCAGTGGAGGGCAATTAGGAGTGACCAGACATGCAGGGGAGGGCAGTTAGGGGGGACCAGGACTCCAGGGGAGGGCAGTTGGGGGATACCAGGCCTGCAAGGGAGGGCAGTTAGGGGTGACTGGGCCAGCAAAGGAAGGCAGTTGGGGGCAACCAGGCTAGCAAGGGAGGGCCATTAGGGGTTACCGGGCCAGCAGAGGAGGGCAGTTGGGGATGACCAGGCCTGCAGAGGAAGGACAGTTGGGCACGACCAGGCTGGCAGGGGAGGGCAGTTAGGGGTGACTGGGCCATCAGGGGAGGGCAGTTAGGGGCAATTGGACTGGCAGGGGAGCAGTTAGCCCTTAATCAGGCTAGCAGGGGAGTGGTAGTGGTCGATCAGGCTTGCAGGCAGAAGCGGTTAGGGGCAATCAGGTAGGCAGGCAGGTGAGCAGTTGGGAGCCAGTAGACCTGGATTGTGAGAGGGATGTCCAACTTCCTGGTGGGATCAGGCCTAAATGGGCAGTCAGACATTCCTGGAGGGGTCCCAGATTGGAGAGGGTGCAGGCTGGGCTGAGGGACAACCCCCCACACACCATGCACGAATTTCGTGCACTCGGCCACTAGTAATTACTATATTTTTAGATTATTTTTAGTACAATTTTTCATCCTATTGCAAAGGCAAGGAAAGAATAAACTGTCATATGTATGAATAAAAAAAATTGAAGTGAAGTAGTTACTTTCTTTAAACAAACAAGTTGTGAATTGTAGAAAAACATATATATTTATATATGTAACTTTCATTTAATAATTCAAACATTTGAAATAGAAACAAATGCTGTAACAGGTTATACAGACACTACCTCATTGCTAGAATATTGAGATAAATAATCTACACATTTATAAATCCCTGTTTTGATACTGCTGACTATGAGTTTTCAGCTTATAATGGCTGGACAGTGATTTTGTCCTAATTCTGATTAGAACCTCTTTTATTAATCCTTGTAACTCTACCCTGTTTTGTTTCTATAACTTCTGCCTTCCACATCAGGACACACTAGATTTCTTATGTTCTTGGATTAGTGTCAATGTAGTGATTTCAGAGCATATCATATATTCATGTGATGCAAAAGACATTTGGCCTACCAGACATTCAACCTTCACAGGTCTCAGCCCAAACCCACTTTGTTCAGGATGCTTCTCCTCCAGGAATAAAAAAATTGGATGACCTTCATCTGAGTTGCTGTGAGAACCTATATTTATCCCATCTAAGCCAGGTTACAATGTCTAGTGACTGTTAACTGTTACTGGAGGATTATATTAGTGGGATTTCTCCATTGCTAGGAGAAGTAGGGTTTATGGGGCGCCGCTAGAATAAGCATTTCTGGAGGCCCCCACAGGAGGAGGAGGAGATATGGTAAAAGGCTTTATTTTTGTTGGGGTTACATTCCTTGGGTCCAATGTCCCATGTTCCTTAATCCAGTCCTGAAAAAAGGTATAGCTGGGGCTCCCACAGGGTCAAAAGCAGGGCCAAAAACAAGGCCATCGTCCAGAGTTTCTGTTCCATGGTGGAGCTGAGTCCAATGTAGCATCAGGCTAGATTTAGTCCATTAGTCCATTGTGTGGGTCCCACATGGCCATGAGCCACATGTGTGAATGCAGGGGAGTGCACCCCCTGCAATGGGAGAGCCAGGAGCCTGGGGTGCAAGAGAGCAAGAGAGAGAACTTCCTTTGTTTAGGAGCTTATATATTAAATCTTCCCATGTTTGCAGTGGCTACGCCTATTCTGGCCACTGACTTGTTCCCAGATGTGACTGACAGGTAATCATCTTCCCGCTTCACCCAGACCTTACTGGACATGTGTCTATCGTCCTGTCCCTTCTCCCAGTGATTTATGGGAAATAGACTTGGAGAATGTTAACTGCAGCTTCCTCGCAAAGCTGTATAAATGTCATGCCTACATTATCTAGTCTCCCCTTTACTTATTTCCTATTAAATAATAACCAAGTTATTATAATGATATCATAACCAAGGTTTTGTTGTTGCATCCTCAATTAACAGGGCCTGTGTATTTTATCATTACTGGCTAGTGATTCACAAGTGTATGGATTGAAGCTGATCAAACAAATGTTTGTAGGTGAATTCACAAATAAAGTAAAATAACACAACCACTAATCTCAAATTGCTTAGTATCCAGAGTTGACAGACAAGAAAACCAATAACAGTGATGAGTGCTAATGGAACTATGAACAGGTGGGAGCATGAAGAACAGGCACCTACCAGTCTGAGGGGCATAGGGGAAGCTTCCCAGAGGAGAGAAAACATGAACTGAATCTTAAGAAATGAATAAAAGGTATTCAATCTGAGAAAATAGAAAATAGTTTCCAGGTAGAACAAGTAATACCTGCAAAAGCATAGAAGCTGAGAGACCATAGAGAGTAGGCGAATATGAAATATTCAAGTATACCTTTTTGTTCCACATTTCAGAGTTTGAATGTAGCCCTTTATTGGGGGAGAGAGTTCATGTTAATTTTAATTACAGAATGCTGTTAGCAGATGTTATGTTAATGAATTTTAATTAAATGTATTTAGTCAGCAAGGCAGAAGCCTAGGTTGAAAGAAAGATGAGATGAAGATGGGGAAATCACAGGTGTCTTATGCAAAGTAAGAAATAATCAGTGTCTTGTAGGAAATGGTGGCATCGGGAATTAATGCTATTGAAATAGAATCAAATGGTGGCACTGGATTTCAAGATATTAAAATGGAATGATTTATATTAATCTTTAATTAGATGTGTAATAACTATAAATCTGAAGACTTACTCACCCCTGATATTCATAGAGTCTGGGTCAAGATGGCTCATGTCCAAATACTTAAAAAGTTTCATTCAAGGTACAAAACTAGTAAATACAATATATCAAGTATTCTACCTTGAAAATATACCTTAACAATGACCTGGAAGGCTAGGTAAAAGATTGAACTCCATCTTACATGGTTAAAAGTCTGTCATTCACATATGGACCTACAAGCTTTATCCAATCCCCTTTCCAATAAAAAGACCCTTTGGGGGTCAAACCTTTGACCTCAAAAGTCTGTTCTATGAAAAAGTGCGTGGCATAAGCCCTCAAAGCAGATTAAAGGCCAAATGGGTGGGGATTTGAGGATTTCAGGTACTAAACACAGGATCTAAAAGAGAGCTGTAGTCTCCTTGGAGTCATACCCCTTTATTCCACAGACCTGTTGTCCTGACCCTGCACACCATTGGTACTATGGAGTGGTCTTAGAATTGGTACACACGTACAGAGGTTTTTAATAGTATTGCATAAATTTCAGAGAGCACTTTGCTCTTTCTTTCTGTTCAGTGTCCTATTTTCTGTCCTATTACATGCTGGAGGTGAGGTGAATTGTTCTCTTTGAATGTGTTCTCTGCTAATGCTTTCTACAAAATTCCTTAAAAAAAGATTGCATCTCCTGAGAATCGCTGCCACTGCTGCAATAAAAAAGGTGAAATACTCACTTGTTTTAAGCAGGTAAATACGATCTTGCAGTCTGTTTTTGTCCTTTTAACTCATTCCTGATATTCACTATTAAATGCCTTAGCTGCATGAACTGAAGTTAAAAGCCTTGTGCTTTCTCATTGTGTTTTTCCTGTTTAACTAACTTCTAGCCAATTACATGTATGTTACATTAGTCCAACAATTATTGTTTCCATTCAGTTCTCTATCATTAATTATCTGGATAATTTTGGATAATTTATTTAATTACTCTGTTTCTACCTTGTTCTCTTATTACCTGCTTTAGCCATTTCAAAGAGATACTATACTAGGAGAAAGTTAGGTATAAAACCTTAATTTTAGAAGTCTTATGAGGGGTGTACAAATGCTGTGGTAATTATAATACAGAATGCAAAAAAAAAAAGGTTTTAAAGGAAAGTTATTTCTCTCTATTATGAAGAATGTTTATTTGCTAGTCTTTAAGGAAGCCTTTTTGCCTTACTTACTGAAATGGGTGGAGATTCATACACACTATAAAATTAAAACCTGGGTATCTGGAATGGATTAGTAGATGACTCCAAACCAAATAATGATTATCATTACCAATAATATAAACATGACTTAATTTGTTAATTTACTAAAATTAAAACAATCTAAAAGTACTTAGGTTTCACATTGATTTCTCTCTTATTTAAGCAGATACAAAGACTAAATTTTACTAAAAATAATTTTAAATGATTCAAAAGTATGTTCAATTAATTAAAAATTCTAAAATAAAAGTATTTTAAAACTTTCAGAGATTATAAAACCAAAATTGGTGCTTAGTACTTTATATTAGTTTTATTATAGCTAATTTTATACAGATCATAGCAATTATTTCATCAATATTGATTCAAATTATCAAAGAGCTAAGTATAGACAATTATAGGTGTCCCAAATTTTCTAAAAATATAAAATACTTTAGGTACATAAAATTTGTGATGTTATTTAAATTTAACTTACTCAGTCTCTCCCCTCTTTTCTAAAATATTTTATTTACAGAAAGTTTTTGAAATTCATGCTATTGGAGATTCTATATTTAGTTTGAAATTAAGGAGAAGAGTCATGTAATAGATTTAGGTCAATTTGTTTGATATAGGGGTTGTCCAATGTAATTCTGAAAAAGTTTCAGAATCAAGAGCACACTTTTTCAAGAAAATACAACTTTCACTTCTCTGATTCAGGATAGATAGTACTTTTACTTTTACTATCTATTGACTAAGCACAGAGCTAAACAAACAAACAAAAAAACAGAGAAGCAAAAATATACGTCAGAGCCAGCAAGAGCATTGCTTAGCACTGCTGCTCTGAGTTGCTCCGAGTCCATATATTCTTCTAAATTCTTCCTGACTATGCCAGAGCAGGTTCTTTCTCAAACCCTGCCCACTGTACTGACTGTTAAGAACTTAGTCCAAGTTCCTCCTTTATCCTCTGCTCACTAGCAACAGGATCTGGGTCTGAGACTCTCTGCCTGGGGCTGGACCTCCTAGGATGCCGGGTCTTAGATGGAGAAGCCATGAGAGGTTGTGCATGTATAAGAACGAGTCTTTATTGCAGAAGCCAGTGGCTCAACAGTCCCATACAGGCAAAACAGTCCTTCACAGCAAAGTCCATACAGGCAGGCAGCTGGATACTGGCTAATAAATATCTTTCCCACACAGTAGCAGCAATCTCTGTACTCACAGTTATTATGTGAGCAGCCACACGCTGCCTCTAAACTCACTTTCTTACACTGTAGCAGTACCTGAACTCTCTCTCAGCACACTGGCTGGTTAACATGGTAGCTATATCTGAGCTCTTTATGAGCTCTTAGCCTTACATCATGGCAGTACCAGCTCTCAGCTCCATCTGAGATCTCTCCTGCACACATAGGAGCTACATTCTCTGTGCCTACCGCCTCTGCTTCTCAACTAGCTGATCAGTAACCTGTATATTACTCCAGAGACAAAGAAGGCTAGTTGCCAACAGTGACATCAATAATATCGCCTACAGCAAGGCACTGCATACTGTGATATCACTGTGGCCTTGCTGCTGTTTATGGTATCTCAGCCTGATTAGGATTCCCATGTTCAGGGTGGCCTTGGACATCTGGTGTATTCACAACAAGGCTTCTGTGCTTCACTGGACTGGACTATCAGGCTTCCAGGCATCTCTGGCATGGTTCCCACATATATGTTTATAGGGTTTGACTTTAACACAATGACTTAGACATCTATATACACTGAGTGGCCTGATTATTATGACCACTTGACATTTGTAGGCAAATTAGCCGTACACTGCATCGTATGGGATAAGGAAGCTGAAGGCCTGTTTGAACACCTTTGCTGTCTGCAGTTACCAAGATAAAACGTCTCCAATTCACACAGGAACACAAGGATTGGACAGTCAAGCATTGGAAAAAAGTCATGTGGTCCGATGAATTACGTTTCTAGATGCATCATGCAGATGGCAAAGTGAGAATTTCACAGAAACAGCATGAAAGCATGCACCCCACATGCATGAGTACAACCCTTCAAGCTGGTGGGGGCAGTGTTATGGTTTGGGGCATGTTTTCCTGGCATGATTTGGGCCCTTTAATTCGTGTGGAACAACGTCTGAGTAGCACAACATACCTAAGTATCGTTGCTGATCAAGTTCATCCTATCATGTTGATGGCGTATCCCAATGGAGATGGCTTCTTCCAACAAGACAATGCACCATGGCACGGTGCTCGTATTGTGCAGGAGTGGTTTCAAGAACATGAGGGAGACTTTAACTTGCTGAGGTGGCCCCCACAATCACCAGATCTCAATCCAATTGATTATTTGTGGGACGAAGTTAAAAGAGCCATCAGGCAGCTGGTTCCACAACCATCAAATCTCACAGAACTGGACAGTGCTATTCATCAGGCATGGTGTCAGATTCCTCGCATCACCTTTCAATATCTCGTGGAGTCAATGCCAAGAAGAATTGCCGCAGTATTGAAGGCAAAATGTGGCCCAACGAAGTACTGATGGGATGGTCATAATAATCTGGCCACTCAGTGTATATAAAAGCCTAAGTGACCGAACAACCAAACGACCAGTCGTCCGGTCTCTATTATGTGCGCTGACCACCAGGGGGGAGATGCTCAACGCAGGAGCTGCTTCCATTCAGCTGACTGATGGGCGCCAGTCCCCAGGGTCACGGCTGGCAAGTGCAGCTGCAGCAGCGTAAGCCTCTCCCGCCTCTGAGGCAGCACTATCGAGTGGGAGTGGCCCAGCACCCAGCCCTGGCTTGGGCTCCTCCCCCGCCGCCTGCCACTTCAGGCACTACTACATCCGCACTACTGCATCCGTCATGGGATGTCAGACTGCCAGTTTCGGCCGATCCCTGCCTGGCCTATGGGGTTCAGGCTGAAACCGGCAGTCCAATATCCCAAAAGGGGTCTCGGATTGCGAGAGGGCACAGGCCAGGCTGAGGGACCCCACCGGTGCATGTGCATGAATCCGTGCACTTGGCCTCTAGTAACATATAATGGGATGAAAGATTAAAGTAATTACCGAAACTTTGTTTTTCACCTATAATTTATCTTGTCTTTCAGTTTATCTACAATGCCTCTGCTGGGGTAAAAAATGTGGGAAAACTTGTTCTTACTATTTTTCTTTAGGTAAATGTTCAGATTTTCATGATTTCTTTCAAATAGGCACCTTTTTAATTTTTCCTTGTGTGGCATCTTGGTAAAGTGAGAAGGTTATGCAAAATCATAGTGGTGTTAGAAGGGTATCTAGTTACATGTTGTCACCTGCTATCTCTCTGGATAGTCAGTGGTGATGAAACCACATCTCACCTCCCTTCAGGCATTGGTCTCAGTCCTATAAGCATCCACTAGGAAGTGCCTATGACTAGTGTAGTTGATTGTTCTCCTGGAAGGAGAAACACATCATAATTATTCACAGGAGTTGGCCATTACCCACTGCTGACTGCTTATTTAACGAGCACACGTATAGTGCTAACTGTGGACCAGATGCTATTCTAAATATCTTATAATTATAGTTGATTTAGTTTAATAACAGCCCTAAAAAAAGGCACCATGAATAATCTTATATAGATGATGGGATGGAGGTCCAGTGAGATTAAATAACTTGCCCCAAATCACAGGTCCATTAGAGGCAGGGCTGGGTTTAAGCAATCACTCCTGAGTCCCTGCCGTTAACACTTTGCTATGATGCCTCTAGGCTCCTTTCACAACCTCTAGTGCTGCTAAAACCAGAGACTCCACTGCTTCCTCCTCTGTGGCCTAGATCTGCCCAGATAGGTGCCTCTGTTACAGGGACACTTCTCTTCATCCTGGACCCCAGGCAGACCCACCACTCATTCCTCACTACTTAGAGGTGACATAAGAATCTGAGTGCTTATTCAATGCCATGTTCAGTCTATTTGTAAATAGGACCCTCGTCTCAGATTTTCTTCCTGCCTAAACATGCCTTATTACTTGTGTTTTAGACAGCTAATTTATGAGCACCAAAGAGCAATTAGGACAAGATCTCTATCTACTTTAGGTTTCCTGTTCAATTTACGTGGAAGGGCACCAGTGGAAAAGGGGGCAGTTGGTTGGTGCTGTTACTTTATTAACTAGCTAGTTAATATTAATAACAGGAAAGGAGCAAAGGGGAGGCCAGACATCGTAAGCATGGTCATCTGGGCAGCGTCACCAGTAAGCTGCAACTTTACACTCCCCAGGGAACCACCAGTCCTTTCCCTGCAAACCACTAGGGGATGGGGCCAAAAAAGGGAAGATAGGCTCATATGCAATGAAGCTGGGGTGACTTAGGGAAGATGCTGGCCTGTCAGCCTAGCCTGGGGAACAAAATTAGTTAGATAGGAAGTTGGACCCCAATGCAAGCCCGTGAAAATTTGGGAATACATAATCCCCAGACAAAGGAATCTTTCTCTTTTTTTCCTCTTGTTTGGTCCTACTTCCTTGCACTTGACTGTGTGCTAGCCTGATATGTGACCCTAGAAGTCACATGGCCTATGGCCATGTAGACCCCACAGTGGTGCAGACTCCATACACAGTGAAGTGCAACAGGGAACACCAACTAACCTAGCCAGATGTGGGACTGGGCTGTGCAAATATTGAGTGGAAACTCTGGGCACTGGCTTTTTTTCTTGAAGATTTATATCTCTACAAATAGCCTATTTTGGGGACTGGTTATTTTTCAATTGACTAAAAAAATGGAATTAAAATTCAAAGTTGAGCAATTCTCTGCTTATAGTCCTAGGCAATTCTTGACAATAACATTCTCCCCATTCAGGTGGGAAAAGGTAGGGTTATGAGAGTAAAAATGTGTTAGCTATATATCTCAAATATCTCTATAACTCCACTGTATATGAGGCATCTCTTTTAAATGTATTTCTATATTTTTTTACAAAAGTATTTTCTCATTGTTGACAGTGTGTGATACTTAATGAAGCTTAATGCTTCTTTTAGTCTATGATTCATATTGGTGGACACAGATATTGGAAGACTCCTTATAATTATCCTTGGCCACCTCCTTTGCTCAGAGCATCTAGCTTTCAGGTATGGGACACGGGTAATATGTGGGCCTGGGTGGTACGAAGCAATTTCACACTGTGGGGAATTTGGCTTCCTGTGACAAACAAAGGATGAAATGAGGGCAAATAATTGCATCCTTAAAGAAAAGGTAGAAGGATAATGGACTAAAGTTTACTTTTTCCCCACTATTTGGAAACTATACTTTTGAAATAAGAGTTCTAAACCTGGCCAATATATACTTTAGAAAACTAATTTATTTGGGTAAGAAAGAATGTAGAAACCATAGTTTTATATTGTCAAAGTGGCCCTGGTAAGTGACAGCAGAGACAATAGTAGCAACAATTTGATGGCAGTTCTCCAAAGATCTTGTTCCTGTTTAGAGATCTCAGAAGGTTCCAAATGGTAAGAATGCATTATTAGCATTTATGCCTCACAAGGTGGCTTCTTTCTGTGGATTTAAAACAAAAGCTCTCAGGGATTCCAGTTCCACTCACATCTGTAGCTTCTGCTTTTGTCTAAATTTGATATTTTTGACAATAGCCCTTCAGCAGAAAGCTTCAACAGCTTGTGTAATTATTAACATGAGTGCTGCAAACCTTTTGTACTGTACTTAAGAGTTGCCAACCTGCACTGTCAGGAAAATCATGGAAAATTAAATTAGGACAATAGATGGAATAATGGATGTGAGGGAGTGAAATCACTAAGTGGTCTGGTCATGCTGCTAATAAAGAAAGACTTCTACCCCCTTTTTTCTCAGTTGTGAATGTCAGATTTCAGCTATAAAACTGTTCCTTATATGCTATTTTCTTTTTTATATAAGCTGCTAATGATTTATTGAGTGGCTACTTTAAAATAGTCTCTTAATACAGTGTTTCAAAACCACTCTTGCATTAACACAACTGCTTTAAATAAGCTGACTTTCCAATTACCAAAAAAGAAGAGACTAAGAGAAATAAAGGGAAAGAGAAAGATGAAAAGGAAGCTATTGGATCTAGCCTATCTTTAGAATATGTGTCTAAAAGGATTTTTATATGGCCTTCTATTAAAAATGATGAAAAGTGACCAATATAACTATGGTCCTACAGAACCTATTGCATGACATAATATATTACTGAATCAGTCAGGAATAAAAACAGCTTTCTACAAAAACACTGAAAGAAATAATTCATGTAATAATAAACATGATGATCAGAAATTACTGTACCCATTCTAGAGCCTGATTCATTTAATTTCTAACTTATGTGAGCCTTTATATCAATTTTATCAATTTCTAATTAATTGTGAATTGTCAGTGAAAGACAAACAAATTTAGTTGGTTATCAATATTCATAAAAAAATACCTAGAAACATAACTGGAAAGTTCAAAGAAAAAGATATAGAAAAATCATTGAGGAAAGGGACAATATTCATGCTTCAGAAAAACAGACACATCCTGCTCATTACCAGCATGGCCTGAGTTAACATAGTATCCTACTAAGTCAGTGTCCTTGACACAGCTTCTAGAGGGGGCTTAAAAGTGCAAGCCTGGCACTTAGCAACATGCTTTGTTTTGTGGGTGGCACAGTGACAAGGGAGAGTGTTAAGGATTTTAGCATAGTAGGTTTGATCGCATTGCTCTGCCAGACACGTGCATAGTCTAGGGCAGTGGTCGGCAAACTCATTAGTCAACAGAGCCAAATATCAACAATACAACGATTGAAATTTCTTTTGAGAGCCAAATTTTTTAAACTTAAACTTCTTCTAATGCCACTTCTTCAAAACAGACTCGCCCAGGCCGTGGTATTTTGTGGAAGAGCCACACTCAAGGGCCAAAGAGCCGCATGTGGCTCGCGAGCCGCAGTTTGCCGACCACGGGTCTAGGGAAATAGTTCTCAAGTATCTCATAACAAAAGCCCTCTTTTTAATAACAAATATATTGTAACACTTAACTTATTGCACACATATTAAAAAATATAACCACTTTAATGTAAAGGAGAAAAAATAATGTAATTTATAACAAAATAGTTTTAATTATAAATGCTTAAGTGTGACTACTAGTATACTAGAAGATCTAATGAATGATGTCTACACACACAAGCACACTCATGCACATGCGCATGCACGCGCGCGCACACACACACACACACACACACACACACACACACACACACACACACACAGACATTCACAGTCAGCATGAACCCAGCCAGCTACAAATGCATAGGCACAGGAATGTTGTACTGTGTACTCAAGTACCATGATTATTGTTCACATCAAAGTTACAATTTCTTTAAATGAATACTAATTCTTAGTAGTGCTAAAAAATAACAAGCAAAATATATTATTTGTTTAAACTTATATCATAGTATCCAACACTGAAAATTATATTACATATTTAAAACTCTGAAAAATATACTTTAACTACAAAGCATGTGCTGTATCAAGTAAGAATTAAATTTCAGAATGTACAGCACACTTGGACTTGGCCATTGAAAGCCTTTAGTACCTGGCACTTCTCCCTTCAGTCATTGTAACAAAGCAAAACAAAAAAATAGTCCCTACAAATTTCCAAAACTCTTTAGGATATGGTACCTTTCTTGTTGACAATCAATACTTCAGGAAAAACTGAAACATACTATCATTTGAATTTCAGTTCAAACCATATAAAATATATAGTGAATAGACATTCTGATGCTGTTAGGCAGCTACTCTTGGTAGAAGACAGCTGCAATGTGCCACATTTATTACTCCACAAAACGTTCCCTGACTACACTTAACAAATTGTTCAGCATTTTAATGAGTATTTAGTGCATGCCTTCCTGGGATTCTCAAAATCAGAAGGAAGATTTATCTCTACTTGCTGTTCATAACACCACACCTGGGAATTCTAGTCTTTGTTACTGTGCCACCTTCCTGGGGGTACAGCGAATGAGGATCTCTGACCGTGCCTTTAGCTCTATAGTGTACCACTGCTCCAACACACACTGAAGCTCTCTCCAATTGGAGGAGATGGGGCAGTTACTCCCACCCAGGAGCTTCCTTTTGCTTTTCCTTCCTTCCTCAACCTGATTGCTAGGAATCAATGAAGTGAATGCCATCTAAACTCAGATACATGTCAGCTGCAACAAACCAGATCCACCTCTCTTGTCTTCCTAGCTTCTATTTCATACATAAATACATACAAGAGAAAGCAGGGTTAAACAATACTCCCCAGGCAATAGGTGAAGAAGCAAAATCATAACTGAAAAATAGTTCCAGTTGTTTCCCTGAGGCTGACCACAGGGTCATCATAAGTACACAAGTAAAAGTGTAACATATGTAACCATTATTTTTGACTACATCATAAATTTCACTGTATATTTCAGGGTTATCATAAGTATCTTATATAATATCAGTGTAATATGAAATTGACCAAACTGTGGAACAACCGGTTGGTGGGGGGAAGGGCTAGCGAGCAGGCCGTGCCAGGCCAGCCAAGGCACATGCCAGCAGGCAGAGGGAGGGGATGGCGATGGGGGGGGGGCGGGGCCTTGCTGGCCGACACCTAAACCGGAGCAGGCCTAAGCCGTCAGTAGGCCATCCCCTGAGGGCTCTCAGATTGTGAGAAGGGGCAGGCTGGGCTTAGGGACCCCTGGAGTGCATGAATTTTTGTGCACTGGGCCTCTAGTACAAGTACAAGTGTAATACCACCTAGGTTATCTGAATCAAAAAATGTTTTCCATAAAATCACTGAATAAGAGCAGTTGTGTGTGGTCTCAACATTCACCAGGGATGGGGGGGGGGCAGGAAATACCATTTTCCATTCCTTATACTCCCATACCTAGACTTTTATTCTTTTCCAACACTTAGAGAAAAATTTCCCCAATGATATAAAAATTTCCCCATGTACCCCAATGATAAAGCTTTAAATTTCAAATCCTTACTGGCTTTTTCAGACTGATCTGCTTTCTGAGGCTATTTCTTCTATCTTAAAAGGGTTCTAGTTGGTTTCCTGTCCTAGTTTTTTCTACGTCTTTTGATGTTTAGATAGGTTTACCTTATTTTTTGATAAAATTACTTATATCAATAAAAAAACTAATAAATTATAAATCAGTCTGACACAAGGGGTAATGAAGTCTTGAATTCCAACCCATTACCACTTCAAAGTCAAGTTCATTCAAATTTTAGATCACCCTTGTGTTTCTCAGTGTCCAAAACATTCTTTTCTTGTTACATTCGACTTCACTTAATAAAATTTCAAATCCATCTTCTCTCGGCACTGGTATGTACTCTCCACAATTATACTAGTTACCACTATCCAGAAAGGATTGTATCATTTGTCATATTACTTGAAATTTGGGTGAAGAGGTGGCTGTCAGATTTAAGACTGCTTAGGCCATCTTACCAGCTTCCCTCTTTTGCTCAGTTGCCTGCCTTCAATTTCTATAGCTATTTAACTACCTATCAAACCCATCAGCTATCTTATCAGGATATTTTCAGTGGTAAGTCATCTGTAGAACTTGTGTTGTAATGGTCGGTCTTTGGTTAAAATCCATATTTCTAAATGTTAAATAATTTATATTCTATGGTAGAGCAACTTTGACTTAGTTCCATTGCCCCATTTGTCTTAGGCACAGTCAGTATAATCAGTAGTTTAATATGAACAGATCAGAATGCCCGCTTTCCTCCTTAAACTAACACAGAAATATGCCCATTCTTAGTAGAAGGTAAGAAAATGGTACAGGCAAGCTTCTAATTTCTCCACCAAGCATCAACACCAGGTTTTGAAGGATGTGCAGAGTCCTTTACATAACCTTGTATTCAACCCATTTAAAACTCTCACATGATAAGGGATTGGAGGTAGTGCTTAAACTCAGTTCTACCAGTGTCCACTCCTCAGCATCTTAGAACTTTAGACAGCCTACATAGCCACACTAATTCAATGCTAGTAAAGTCTCTCCTACTTAAGTCAATTCAATATTCTTGCCATCCTCCAACTTATTCAGTCTCTTTTCCAATTCTTGCCTCGTAAAATGTCTGAGATGTTACTCTACCTCTCAGAATACAAGTAATGTGCTACAGTTTGTGGATGCTGAAGAAGACACCAAACTCCTGGATCAAAGACAAAGGACCTTATTACCCATGACACAAAAAGCTTCATGCCGTGTTTATTCCCTTCAACCCCAAGTCTTGGGTCCATTGTGGAGGAACCCAAGTGAATGTTATACACAGAGTAGGTTTGCATCACTGCTGAATAACCTCAAGCTTAGGAAACACAAATTTTTTATAATGGACTGTAAGTCTGCTTGGCCTATATCCTAGAAAAAGATATTATCTTTATTGCACTGGACAATAAACATATTAGTGTTTGCTCCAAATGTAGGCATTACAGATATTCTTGAAAAAATCGTCCAGAAGAAAGGCCATCAAGACACTGCTAACAAGACATGCAGAAATGCGAGATACCTATGGAAATTGTTTTTTATGTGGATGCTCCTTGCCATAGAATTTCAATACTTCTAACTAGCCCTTCCCCTTCTTGAAGACAGAGAAGCACTTGGATTCTATAATTGATATAATTCTGTCCAGATTCCATGACTATGAGTACATTTCTATTTAATGTTACCCTACAAAAGTTCCTTTTTTTCACAACCTTAAGTAATAACAAGTAATGCTGTATTTTTGTAAATGTTTTATACATGCAAATAAAATAATATATTTCAGTAAACACTCTTTTACATTTTCTATTATTTTTGAGAAGGTTATTATGGTAAAATCTTCCAAATGGATCAAATCATCTCTGCTTTGACCTTAAATAATGTTTTCTACATATATCATTTCTTCCTTCTATTATTGTTATATATTACATATTGTTCAGATAGTCACATATTATCCTAACTAATAAAGAGGGAATATGAAAATTGACCATCACTCCAACACACAAGATGGCCCACCCCCATGTGGTCAAAGATGGCCACCCCGATGTGGACACAAGATGGCCACCACAAGATGGCCAGCAGGGGAGGGCAGTTGTGGGTGATCAGACCAGCAGGGGAGGGCAGTCGGGGGAATCAGGCCAGCAGGGGAGAGCAGTCAGAGGCAACCAGGCTGGCAAATGAGGGAAGTTAGGGGTGACCCAGCCAGCAGAGGAGGGCAGTTGGGGGTGACCAGGCTGACAGGAGAGGTCAGTTAGGGATGACCAGGCTGGCATGGGAGGGCATTTGGGGGTAATCAGGCCTGCAAGGGAGGGGAGTTTGGGGGTGACCAGGCCGGCAGAGGAGGGAAGTTGGGGCAACCAGGCCTGCAGGGTAGGACAGTTAGGGGCAACCAGGCCTGCAGGGGAGGGCTGTTAGGGGTGACCAGGCCAGAGGAAAGTTGGGGGTGACCAAGCCTGCAGGGGAGGATAGTTAGGGGAGACCAGGCTGTCAGGGGAGGGATGTTAGGGGTGATCATGCCAGCAGGGGAGGACAGTTAGGGGCAACCAGGCCTGCAGGAAAGGGCAGTTGGGGGTGACCAGGCCTGCAGGGGAGGGCAGTTGGTGGTGACCAGGCCGGCAGGGGAGGGCAGTTAGGCGTCGATCAGGCTGGCAGGGGAGTGGTTAAGGGGTGATCAGGTTGGCAGGCAGAAGTGGTTAGGGGCAATTAAGCATGCAGGAAGGCGAGCGGTTGGGAGCCAGCAGTCCAGGATTGTGAGAGGACACTGGGATCGGGCCTAAATGGGCAGTTGGACATCTCTCAAGGGGTCCCAGATTGGAGAGGGTACAGGCTGGGCTGAGGGACACACACCTGCCCCCCTATGCATGAATTTCATGCACTGGGCCTCTAATATTACATATTGTTCAGATAGTCACATATTATAATATATATAAAATAATATATAATATATATAATTATAATATAACATATATATAATTATAATATAATTATCTACACTAATAAAAGAGAAACATACAAATTGACCATCACTCTGCTATGCCCACCTGCCAATCAGGAGGGAATATGCAAATTAGAAGAACAAAGATGGCGGCCACCTAGTTGCTCCAGGCATGGAGTGGCAGGGCGGGGCAGGACACCTGCTATGAGAGGGAGGGCAGGGGTGAAGGGATCTACAGGAGCAGCACTCCGGCCACAACGAAGATGAAGACTGCAGACTCCAAACTCTGCAGTGAAGACGAAGATGGCAGACTCTGGCCGGAGTGAAGGCCTGGGTCCCGGGTGCTGGAAGCCAAGGGAAGAAAGGCCTATTGCACGAATCTCTTCATGCAATGGGCCTCTAGTAATATGATATATCCTATATAATAAAAGGGTAATAAGCAAATTGACCAAACGGCAGAACGACCGGTTGCTATGACACACACTGACCACCAGGGGGCAGATGCTCAATGCAGGAGCTGCTTCCTGGTGGTCAGTGTGCTCTCACAGGGGGAGCGCTGCTCAGCCAGAAGCCAGGCTCATGGCTGGTGAGCACAGAAATGGTGGCAGGAGCCTCTCCCGCCTCTGTGGCAGAGCTAAGGATGTCCGACTGATGGCTTAGGCCTGCTCAAGGAGTGGGCCTAAGCTGTCAGTCAGACATCCCCCAAGGGCTCCTGGACTGCAAGTAGGCACAGGCTAGGCTGAGGGACCCCCCCCCAAGAGTGCACAAATTTCTTGCACCAGGTCTCTAGTAATATTATAATATACAATACTATATATATACTGTATATATACATGTATATATATATATATATATATATATACACTATATATTCTATATCCTCTCTAATCAGATAAAAGTATCTAAAAAACAGGTTCTATAGAATATATATATTTCTGCCTCAACTTTCATATTATAAAGTATCAACTTGATAGGTAAATGTACGAATAAATAATCTTACCTAATAATAGACAAACATGTAAATTGACTGTACCTCCGCTACGCCACCTGCCAATCAGGAATTTTATGCAAATTAACTCCACAATAATGGCAGTTAATTTGCATACATAGGCACCGAGTGACGGGGGCAGGATGCTTGCGTCGTCGCCATGGCAATGATGCAGGTGTTCTGCCCTAACCCGGGTCTCTCAGGGCCTCTGGACAGCATGGGAAGGTGGGGCCAGAGCGGAAAGAGGTGGCTCTAGGGCCTGAGCAGAAAGGGGCTGGGCAGGAGTGGAAAGGTGGTGCCGGCAGCCAGGGAAAGGAAAGCCCATTCTAGCACAAATCTTCGTGCATCGGGCTTCTAGTAAATAAAATAAATGTAATTGACTCTAATTTCTTAGTAAGTGAGCTCATATATCTTTTGAAGTAAGATATCTAACTTCTAAATAAAGTGCCTGAACATTGAAAAAATTAATTGCATAGGATAAGCTTTAAATTCTATAAACTCCATCTACCAACCCCTTTATCTGCATTCAACAAGTTATAAAATGTAATATTTTCAGAAAATATAGAAGGATGTTTTGAAATCCTGCCTAACCCTGATAGTACAGAATGAAGACAGAGACATGTGCTATTAAGAGATAGAGAGGAAAGGGAGAGGAAGAGAAAAAATGAATTAAAATCAAGTGAACTTTATTACCTTTCCATGATAAAAACTAAACAAACTAGAAAGAAAACTTCCTTAATCAAAAATTATTTACAAAAAGTACATTCTACTACAGCTAATATCATGCTTAATAGTGCAATATTACAATAAGCTAAGGACATTTTCTCTCACTAATTCAGTAAAAATGCCACTAAAGGTACTAACCAATGCAGTAATGAAGGAACTAAAATAAATTACATAAATATTTGAAAGAAAAAAATTAAACATTTATTCACAGATGAAATGACTGTCTACTTAGAAAAGTCTAAAGAATCTACCAAGAAATCAAGTGTAACTAGAGACCCGGTGCACAAAATTCGTGCACTGGGGGGGAGGGGGTGTCGCTCAGCCCAGCCTGCTCCCTCTCCAATCTGGGACCCCTCAAGGGATCCCAGTTCGAGCCTAAATTGGAGAGTCGGACACCCTCTCACAATCCAGGACTGTTGGCTCCCAATTGCTTGCTTGCCTGCCTGCCTGCCTGATCAACACCTAACTGCTCCCCTGCCAGCCAGATTGCCCTTAACTGCCCTCCCCTGTAGGCCTGGTTGCCCCTAACTGCCCTCCCCTGCCGGCCTGGACCCCCCCAACTGCCCTCCCCTGCTGGCCATCTTATGGCAGCCATCTTGTGTCCACATGGGGGTGGCCATCTTGTGTGTTGGAGTGACTGTCAATTTACATATTACCTCTTTATTATATAGGATAAGCTTATTTAGTGAGGTTACAAAGACAATATATAATTTTTTCTGTAGTTCTAAATACTAACGTAGAAGATTTACTCAAGACCTCTTGCATATACTAACTTTGCTCAAGGTAAGTTAAAACACAGATTCATAATGGCCAACATTTTAAAACAATCCAAATGTCGACAAACAGGAAATGAAAAAAAAAGTGTTTTATTCATAACAGTGGGACAACAAATGAATTAGAGACATATACAGCATCATGGATGAATCTCAAGGATAT
The DNA here is from genome assembly GCA_025583905.1 of Ia io. Classification (NCBI taxonomy): domain Eukaryota; kingdom Metazoa; phylum Chordata; class Mammalia; order Chiroptera; family Vespertilionidae; genus Ia; species Ia io. Next base: position 18,746,661 of record JAJQQW010000009.1, on the reverse strand, counting down.
TAAGTTAAACCAAAGAAGACAAGCATAAAATTTCCACTCTAAGTGAATCCAATTATGTGAAGTCAAAGTCAAGCAAAATCAATCTATCATAATAGAAATCATAGAATGGTTGGCCCAGATAGGAGAATGCTGGTAGGAATTGGCTGGAAAGAGGAATGAGTGAGCAGCCATGGGTGATGGAAAAGTTTGAGTGATGGTTTCAGAAATGTATAAAATTTCCAAAACTCATTGAACTGAACACAATATTCATGCATTTTATTAAAGTAAATTATAGCTTACTTTAAAAAGGGGATAAAGCTCTCAGTGTGAGAGACTAAGTTACTCATTCAGTGGCAGAATTTTAAACTACAAATTTGTTATGCTCATTACTGTGGGATTTAAAATATGAAATATCAACACATGTTAAATGGCAATATCATACTTCAAAAGATTTAAAGTGGCTGCACTTGATTACCTGTCAGTAAGGGGATAAGTACTGTGACTTTGAAACTGGCAGGAGTCACTGTAGGATGAAAAACAAGTAAAATATACATACAACTAGCAACAATTGAAAGTCTGACATTAAGTTGAGCTTTGAAATTTGAGTATGCATTTGAGTTGTTATCCAACCTTTTAATTGTTGCTATTGCAATCTATATTTTACTTGTTATAAGCATATGTTTGCCATTTAAATTGGTCAAAAATAAACAGATTTGGCTCACCTTAGATTAAAGGAGTTTATGTCATAAAATTCAATAAACAACAATTGATATTGCTGGGAAAGTATGAAATAAATTCTTAGTTCTCAATATTTGATATTATCTGCATGTGATGCCAACATAGTGCCTACTAGTACCAGTGAAAGTAATCATGATTAAAAATGTAGAGCAAACCTGCAGGTGCCCTGAAATAACTTGACTCACTCAATAGCTAAATAAAATAAATACATCATATAAGGCAAGTAGCACAGATATGAATACCTTCAGTTTGTTCAGATATAAAAAACTCTATGAGATTTCAGTATTTCTCTTTTTCTGATACCAGAATGTTATTATAGTATTAGATTTAACAACTAATTAAACACAACAGTCACAAGTTAATGGATGATAGGTAGTAATGTTTGAAGCCAAGCTTTAGAACAACATGCTTTACAGGGTACTGTGTCCAATTTCCTGAAGTGACACTTGTAAGTATCTTAATAGCTAAAGGATAGTAAATTGCTCACCTCATGAGCATTTTTGGCACAGACGTTTAGAAGCAATTTTCAAGAGAGTCATCTAGGATGAATGATATAGTGCTTAGTGTATCACTGGAGCACAACATTGAACAATTGCTGTGTGCAGTATATGACATGATATGACCTTAATTGCAAACTGTGTGTAAGGAGAGCAAGAGGTGCTCATGTTACATCACATGTTTTATCCCTGTGACAAGAGAATATAACATTCAACCACTGAATCCTTCTAAATGATAAAGCACATTGACTTAAAAGTTTAACTTCCTATAATAGGGATTTTGAAATTACTTTATATCATTATCCAAAGAAAGTTCTGTATTATGAAAAAGGGTGGGTGCAATATGTTGCTATTGAGATGATTATACATCTGCCCATATGCCTTAAACTCACTCAGTAGTGGGGCTGCAGTGCTGAAGGAGTCATTTCTCATGTTTTCTCTGGGAAGCTCTTCCCTCTTACAGCTTCAGCCTCTAAGGAAAATTTGTTTAAAAGAATGAAAATTGTGGAGCATAAATTATTCTCATCTACTAAGATATTTAATTCAGTGAGAAGGGGCTCTGTTTCTTTTTTTGAACTAAAAAAGACAGTATATTAATACTTTCTCATACACTTTCTCTTTTACTTAACTTCCAGCTCATCTGTTACACAAAAATAACTCCATTGCAACATTACTTTCAAAGCAACCTGAAATATTTTGAGAAATATAAGCATTTGGTAATCTTTAGAAGGAATTAATATGGGTGGTTAAGAAGTGGGCTTCTGGAGTCATACATCTCTAGGTCTCCCATATGTTATGTTTGTGAATTTAAGTAAGGTTATTTAACTTTTCTGTGCCTCCAATTCCTTCTTTAAATTAAAATACTATTCACATATCCGCCATGTACAAAGAGCCTGAGTTACCTTAATGTAGTTATAGTTAGGTGAGAATATCCCCTTTCCCCTCTCCAGGTACTCCAACCCTAGAGGGATCAGTCATTGCACCAAGTGCATGGATAAGTATGGGGTAAAAGAAGCCAACATCTTGTTAAAAGTCAGGTAGCCACCAGCAACCAAAATTTAGATGAGAAGGGATTGCAAGATGGCAGTCGGCAGGATGGCAGTGAGGTAGAGAGTGTGAGTGAGGGCGGGAGTGAAAGGGAGTGTGTGGACCTGTGGTGTGTGTGTGTGTGACAGCTAGATCTCACAGGACCTTCAGGGGCTGGCAGACCAGGCTCGCACAGCCGGGCAATCTATGCTAGTGCTTTAATCTCTCTTGGAGTACCAGCTCTGCTGCAGAGGCCATGCCATCTTGAAGGGGAGAGCAGCTGTGACTGGGACCCCAGCCTCACTTCCACCCAGGGTGCTCTCAGACACCACCTGGGATCCTACAGCCACTCCAGCCAGGGTCCTGCTGCCTCAGATGCTGACCCATGGACACTGGGACTCCAGCCCCCCAAAGCTGAGGTCTCTTGTGAGTTCCGGAGGGCACTCCCCTCCCCACAGCCAGACACCTTAGCCCCGGGCACCATGACCACTTGCACGTGTGCAAACAGCTGAGCCTTACGAAGCAGTCCTGGACTCGGCTAACTAGCACACGAACAGCTGAGCCTTACACTGCAGCCCTGGGCTCAGCTACCATACATATGAACAGCCAAGACTTACGGGACAGCCCCGGGCTTGGCAACCATGCAAGAACACCTGAGCCTTACATAGCAGCCCCAGTCACCATGACCACTCTAGTAGCCCTGAGAGCAGCCGCCATCCACAACCACTGGAGGAGCAGCCACTGTCCACAAACACACAGGGAGCAGCTGACCCATGACCACCCACGAAATTGCATGGAGCAGCTGCCCTGTGACCACCTGAGGAGCAGCCGCCCCAAGACGGCCTGAGGAGCAGCCATCGCCTGTGACCACCCAAGGAGCAGCTGCCCCATGAGTAGCCACCGCCCACGACCACCCAAGGAGCAACTGCTGCCCATGACCATGTGAGAAGCAGCCGCCCCATGACCCCCCAAGGAGCAGCTGCTACACATGACGGCGTGAGGAGCAGCCACCCCATGACTGTGCAAGGAGCAGCCACCCTTTGAGCAGCCACCACCAGCGACCACCCAAGGAGCAAAGGTTTCCTGCGACTGCCTGAGGAACAGCTGCCACATGCAACCATGCAACCCGCCACCAAGCCCAATGATGCAGCTACTGGCCCTGTGCGACTCAACACCTAGGTCCTTTGGTGAGAGCAAAAATGGGGAGACAGAAGAACAACCCTCAAATTCAGAATAAGGGTCATACAGTTTATAAAATGAGAAGATCAACAACCTATGTAAGAATCAGGAGGAAATAAAGAGTGATATAACTACAATAAAAAAACAAATTGAACAGTAGACTAGGAGAAGCGGAGGACCAATTTAGCAAATTAGAAGACAGGAAAAGAAAACATACCCAATCTGACATGCAATTGGAGAAAAAAAAATCAAGACAGGAGGAGAGCCTGAGGGAGCTTTGGAAAAACAAGAAATGAAGCAACATATGTATAATAGGGGTGTTAGAATGACAAGAAGAGGAACAAGAAGAAGAACCATTAACAAGAAGAGGAACTATTTGAAGAAATAATGTCAGAAAACTTCCCTGATTTGGGGAAGAAAAAAGTCACACAAGCACAGAGCGTTCAACAAGATGAACCCCATAAGACCAACACAAAGACACATTGTCATTACAATGGGCAAATGTTAACAACAAACAGAGCATTTAAAGGCTGCAAGACAGAGACAGAAAGTTACCGACAAGGGAGCTCCCATTAGATTATCAAATGGTTTCTCAACAGAAACACATCAGGACAGAAAGTAATGGAAGGAAGAGTACAAAGTGATACAAAGCAAGGGACTGAATCCAAGAATATTCTAACCAGCAAGGCTATCATTCAAAATTGAAAGGGAAATCAGGAGCTTCACAGACAAAAGAAGCCTACAGGGGTTTATCACTACCAAGCCAGCAATGCAAGAAATGCTAAAGGGACTGTTGCAAAAAGAAGGGGAAAAAAAGGAAAGAAGGAACACAGGCACAAAAAATGGCTACAAACAAGTACCTATCAATAATAACTTTAAACATAAATGGACTAAATGCTCCAATCAAAAGATATCAAGTGGCTAAATGGATAAGAAAACATAACCCCACCCCCGCCCAAGGAACAGCAGCAGCACAAGCAGCCAGCCCTCATCCAAGGAGCAGCAGCCACATGCAGCCTGCTCCCATCCAAGGAGCAACAATCACGTGAGCATCCCACCACCTTCTGAGGAGCAGCAGCCCCAGGAGCAGTCTGCCCCTGTCTGAGGAGCAGCAGCTGTGCGAGTGTCCCACCACTCATCTGAGGAGCAGCAGGCTCATGGGAAGCTGACCCCCACCAAAGAGCAGCAGCCTTGGAAGCAGCCTGACCCCATCTGAGGAGCAGCAGCCTCGTGAGCAAGGAGCAGTAGCCACACAAGCGGCCCACAAACATCCAAGGAGCGGCAGTCCTGTGCAGCCCACCGCCTTCTGAGGAGCAGCAGCTGTGAAAGCAGCCTGCCCCCATCCGAGGAGCAAGAAACTGCGTGAGCAACCTTCCTTCGCCAGCCAGAGGAGCCATCACTGCTGCGAGCAGCCATGCGAGCAGCACCCACCAGAGGAGTCACTGACAACTGAGAAGCAGCTACTGACACAACCACCTGAGGAGGAGCTGCTGTCTGAGGTGCTGCTGCCACCCAAGGAGCAGCCCCTGCAGAACTCCACACCTAGATCCTTTGGTGCAAGCAAAAATGGGGAGACAAAGAAACCCTCAGGGAAAGAAAAGGAGGAATCACCGGAAAAGCAGCTAAGTGTAATGGAGGCATGCAATATGTCAGAAAAATAATTCAAAATAAGGGTAATACAGTTGATAAACCAGATGGATGAAAAAATCAACAACTTATGTAAGAATCAAGAAGAAATAAAGAGTGATATAGGTGCAATAAAAAACACTATGGAAAATTTCAACAGTAGACTAGGAGAAGGGGAGGACAGAATTAGCAAATTGGAACACGGAAGAAAAACACACCCAAACTGAACTGCAATTGGAGAAAATAAATGAAAAGACAAGAGGAGAGCCTATGGGAGCTTTGGGACAACATGAGATGAAGCAACATATGAATAATAGGGGAGCCAGAATGACAGGAAGAGGAACCAGGGTTAGAAAACCTATTTGAAGAAATAATGTCAGAAAACTTACCTGATTTGGGGAAGAAAAAAGTCACACAAGCACAGAGAGTCTCAAACAAGATGAACTCGAAAAGACCCACACCAAGACATGTAGTAATTACGATGGTAAATATTCAGGACAAAGAGAGAATCTTAAAGGCTGACAGAAAGAAACAGAAAGTTACCTACAAGGGATCTCCCATCAGACAATCAACTGATTTCTCACAGAAACACATCAGGCCAGAAGGAATGGAATGAAATATACAAAGTCATGCAAAACAAGGGTATGAATCCAAGAATACTGTACCCAGCAAGGCTATCAATCAAAGTTGAGGGTGAAATCAGGAACTTCACAGAAACAAAAAAAGGATTTAAGAAGTTTATTACCACCAAACCAGCAATGCAAGAAATGCTAAAGCATCTTCTGTAAAAAGAAGAAATAGGAAGGGAAGAAAGAACAGGCATAAAGAATAAAAATGGTGACAAACAAGTACCTATCAATAATAACTTTAGATTTAAATGGATTAAATGCCCCAATCAAAAGACATAAGGCAGCTGAATGGATAAGGAAACATGACTAATATATTTGCTGTCTACAGGAGACCCACCTCAAAACAAAGGAATCACATAGACTGATGGTGAAGGGATGGAAAAGGTTTTTTCAAGTGAATGGAAATGAAAACAAAAGTCAGGGTAGCAATACTTATATCTGACAAAATAGAACTCAAAGTGAAGGCCATAACATGAGATAAGGAAGGACACATCATAATACCAAAGGAAGCAATTCAACAAGAAGCTATAACTCTGGAAATAATATATGCACCCAATACAGGAGCACCCAATTACATAAAAAAAACAAAAAAACAAAAAACAAACAAAAAAAACTTCTGGAGTATATCAAGGGATATATTGACAGCAATACAGTCATAGTAGAGGACAGTAATACCCGACTAACATGAGGACAAATCCTCTAAACAAAAAATCAGCAAAGAAACAGCAATCCTAAATGACTCACTAAATCAGGTGGAATTAATTGACATCTTCAGAACATTTCACCACAAAGCCTCAGAATATACATTCTTCTCCAGTGCACATGGGTCATTTTCAAAGATAGACCACATATTGGGACACAGGCAAAGTCTCTACAAATTCAAGAAGATAGAAATCAAATCAAGCATCCTCTCATATCACAATGACATAAAATTAGAAATCAACTACAATAAAAACAATGGAAAAAAATCAAACACCTGGAGGGTAAATAGCATGGTATTAAACAATGATTGGGTTACAAAAGAGATCAAAGAAGAAATAAAAAGCATCATGGCAACAAATGACAATGAAAACACAACAATACAAAATCTATGGGACACAGTGAAAACCTTCTTGAGAAGGAAGTTCATAACTCTACAGGCCTACCTCAGAAACTAAGAAAAAATGGTAATAAATTATCTAACCTTACAAGTCAAAAAGTTAGAAAGAGAGCAACAAGAAAAACCTGGGGTAAGTAGAAGGAAGGAAATAACAAAAATCAGAGAGAAAATAAATGACAAGAAACAAAAACAAAAAGAAAAAAAAACAAAGATCAACAAAACCAAGAGCTGGGTCTTTGAAAGGATAAACAAGATTGATGAACCTCTAGCCAGGCTCACCAAGAACCAAAGAGAGAGGGCCCAAATAAACAAAATCAGAAATGAAAGAGGTGAAGTAACAACTGATGCCACAGAAATACAAACGATTATGAAAAAATACTAAGAACAACTCTATTCCAACAAAATGGACAACCTAGACAAAATGGACATAGTCTTACAAAAATAAAAGCTCCCAAAACTCAATCAGGAAGCATCAAAAAACTGGAAGAGGCTGATAACTAGCAAAGAAATTAAAGTAGTGATCAAAAGTCTTCCAGCAAACAAAAGCCCTAGTCTGGATGGCTTTACAGGGGAGTTCTACAAAGCATTCAAAGAAGAACTAAAACCTATCCTCCTCAGACTATTCCAAAAAACTCAGGAGGAAGGAACACTTACAAATTTTTCTATGAAGCCAGAATTACCCTAATTCCAAAACCAGATAAAGACACCACAAAGAAAGAGAACTGCAGGTCAATATCCTTGATGAACATAGATGATAAAATCTTCAATAAAATTCTAGCAAATCAGATTCAGCATTACATTAGAAAGTTCATACACCATGACCTGGTAGGATTTATTCAGGGGATGCAAAGATGGTATAATATCTGCAAATCAATAAATATGATACATCCCATAAATAAATTGAGAGACAAAAATCACATAATCATATCAATCAAATGCAGAAAAAGCATTTGACAAAATCTAACACCCTTTCTTGATAAAAACTTTCAGCAAAGTGGGAAAAGAGGGATCATACCTCAATATAATAAAAGCTTTACATGACAAATCTACAGCCAACATCATACTCAATGGGCAAAAACTAAACTCATTTCCCCCTAAGAACAGGGATAAGACAGGTATGCCCACTTTCACCACTCCTGTTCTATATAGTACTTGAAGTGCTAGCTATAGCAATCAGAGAAGAAGAAAAAATAAAAGGCATCCAAATTGGAAAAGAAGTAAAACTGTCCTTATTCGCAGATGACATGTTACTACATAGACAACCCCAAAGACCACATCAAAAAACAACTAGACCTAATAAATGAATTCAGCAATGTAGCAGGATACAAAATTAACCCCCAGAAATCTATGGCTTTTTTATACACCAATAATGAACTCACAGAAAGAGAAACTAAAAAAACAATCCCATTTACTATTGCACCGAAAAGTTAAGATATTTACGAATAAACTTAACTAAGGAGGTAAAAGATCTGTACTCAGAAAACTACAGGACATTGAAAAAAGAGATAGAGGATGACATAAACAAATGGGAAGAACATGCCATGTTCATGGATTGGTAAGATCAACATCATTAAAATGTCCATACTACCCAAAGCAATCTACAGATTCAGTGCAATCCCCATTAAAATACCAATGGCATATTTCAAAGATCTAGAACAAAGTCTCCAAAATTCATCTGGAATAAAAAAAAGACCTCAAATAGCCACACCTATCTTGAGAAAGAAGAACAAAGTTGAAAGGATCACAATATCAGATATCAAGCTATATTACAAAACCATTGTTCTCAAAACTGCCTGGTACTGGCACAAGAACAGACATATAGACCAATGGAACAGAACAGAGAACCCAGAAATCAACCCAAGCCATTATACACAATTAATATTTGACAAAGGAGGCAAGAGCATACAATGGAGTCAAGACAGTCTCTTCAATAAATGGTGCTGGGAAATTTGGTCATATACATGCAAAAAAATGAAACTAGATCATGAACTTACACCATACACAAAAACAAACTCAAAATGGATAAAGGACTTAAATTTAAGATGAGAAACCATAAAAATCCTACAAGACTCCATTGGCAGCAAAATAGCAGATGTATGTCATAGCTGACAAAGCTCCTAAAGCAATGGAGACTAAGGAGAAAATAAACAAATGGGACTACATCAAAATAAAAAGCTTCTGCACAGCAAAAGAAACCATCAACAAAACAACAAGAAAGCCCACTGCATGGGAGAACATATTTGCCAATGCTATTTCAGATAAGGGTTTAATCTCCAAAATTTACAGAGAACTCATACAACTTATCAAAAGGAAGATAAATGATCCAATCAAAAAATGGGCAAAGGACCTAAATAGACACTTTTCTAAAGAGGACATACATAAGTCCAAGAGACATATGAAAACATGCTCAAAGTCATTAATCATCCCAGAGCTTCAAATAAGATACCATCTCATACATTTTAGAATGGCTATCATCAACAAATCAACAAACGACAAGTGCTGGGAGGATGCGGAGAAAAAGGAACCCTTGCGCTCTGCTGGTGGGAATGCAGACTGGTGCAGCCACTGTGGAGAACAGTATGGAGTTTCCTCAACAAAATAAAAATGGAACTCCCATCTGACCCAGAGATCCCACTTCTAGGAATACATCCCAAGAAATTAGAAACACCAATCAGAAAGGATATATGCACCCCTATGTTCATAGCAGCACAATTCACCATAGCTAAGATTTGGAAACAGCCTAAGTGCCCATCAGCAGATGAGTGGATTAAAAAACTGTGGTACACTACACAATGGAATACTACACCGTTATAAAAAAGAAAGAACTTTTACCATTTCCAACAGTATGGATGAAACTGGAGAGCATTATGCTAAGCGAAATAAGCCAGTTGGAAAAAAGATAAATATCACATGAACTCACTCATGTGGGATATAATGATCAACATAATTTAATGAACAAGAATAAATCCAGAAACAAATGGCAGGGGAGTTGCGGGGTTAGAGAGCAACCAAAGGACTTGTATGCATGCATATTAACATAACCAATGGACACAGACACTGCAGCAGTGGGGGCTTGTCTGGGGTGGGAATGGCTGGGCGGGGGCGGGGGGGCCAGGGTCAATTGGGGAAAAAGGAGACATATGTAAAACTTTAGACAATAAATAAATAAATATAAAAGAAAAGAAAAAAGTTTTATTGCAATTTTTTATATTATTAAAAACTTAAAGGACAATTATGTCCTGTTAGAAATAAGAATATTTCATTTCATTTATATACACCTAATTCAGTCTAGTTGTTTTTGCAGAAAAATCAGTGATGGCATTAGTGATCAAATAATAGAGTTTGTCATATATTTATATTTAATGAAGTTGGTCACTTAGTGTACTTTATAATATTATCCTTAACATGTTAAAATGATTACAATTTTATTGAGAATAATTTCAAATAAAAATAAAGAGAAAAGCAACTAAATAAAATATAGTAACTATTAAATGTGGGTGAAAGAATTATAAAATATTTCCAAAATGATTATAAATTTTTAACATTTCAATAAGAAACATTAGTTTGTTTCTTTGATATTCAAAAGACAAACAATTACACAAACTACAAGGGATGTATCTAATGAATTAATTACCTTCTTACAAACTCCAAAACTGAATAGCTTAGGGATATAAGAAATACCCTCTTATTTTAATTTAAGTGATTATTTAATTAAGTTTTTATTTTGATTCTATTTAAAAGGTAAGTTTTCCTGTTACGTCATTTGTAACAAAAGATTGTCAAGGTGCAAATGATGAGTTAAGACCTCAGTTAAGTCAAGGAAGTTCATATAACTTCATAAATATGTTAGAATTGTTATAAAAGAAGTATAAAGTATTTTGGGAATCCAGAGTAATTATTACTTAGCACAGATTGAGTGAGAGGGCTTGTGAGTTTTTAATGGAACCTGATAGAATATGAGATGTACATTTATAATCTTAGTTGAACATTTTAGGAAAAGGAATTTGAAAGAACAATCCAAGTAGAGGTAAAAACATGAAATTATACATGTTATAAAATCATATATATATATATATATATATATATATATATATATATATATTTATATATATATATAATTAAATGTAATGTCATTTTCAGTGAACTGTGGGGTCAATTTGAATGGACCATAAAGCATGTACTTGGAAAAGATGAAGGACAGATGGATTTAGACCAAATACTTAGAAATCAGAAGTTAAATATTTTTTCATGGCATGCTTAGAAGTCTAGATATTATTCTGTATGCAAACATTATCCAATATTCCAGCACATGCTTTTTTTGAAGAAGAAAAAGAATTAAGAAATTGGGTTGGTGATGAAAAATTGGAAACTGATGTGGAGATGAGAAGCATCACATTAGGAAGGCATCTATGATAGCTATAATAAGTGTATATGATGTCCTGAGCCAAGTTATGTTGGAAGGTATAGAATGAAGAGGTTATTTCTAAGGTAAGAGGGTTCATTCTTGGGCTTTATGTAGGTACTAGAGGTCTGGTGCACGAAATTCGTACATGGGGGTGTGTGTTCCTCAGCCAAGCCTGAACCCTCTCCAATCTGGGACCCCTTGAGGGATGTCCTACTGCCCATTTAGGCCCGATCCCACCGGGTCTGTAGGACATCCTTCTCACAATCCAGGACTGCTGGCTCCCAACCACCTCACTTGCCTGCCTGCCTGATTGCTGTAACTGCTTCTGTCTGCCAGCATGATCACCCTCTAACCACTCCCCTGTCAGCCTGATTGATGCCTAACTACTCCACTGCTGGCCTGATTGCCCCCAACTGCCCTCCCCTGTTGGCCCAGTAACCCCTAACTGCCCTCCTTTGCCAGCCTGGTCCCCCCAACTGCCCTCCCCTGCAGGCCTGGTCCCCCCCAACTGTCCTCCCCTGCAGGCCTGGTCACCCCTAACTGCTCTCCCCTGCAGGCCTGGTCCCCCGCAACTGCCCTCCCTTACAGGCCTGGTCCCTCCCAACTGCATTCCCTTGCCAGTCAGGTCACCCCTAACTGGCCTCCCCTGCTGGCCTGATCACCCACAACTGCCCTCCCCTGCCAGCCATCTTGTGGTGGCTATCTTGTTTCCACATGAGGGCAGACATCTTTGACCACATGGGGGTAGCCATCTTGAGTGTTGGAGTGACAGTCAATTTGTATATTACTCTTTTATTATATAGGATTAGAAGAGGTAGAAAAAAATAATAATGGTTCTGAGGGTGTCTGAACCTAATATAGGTAATTGGGTGGATAATTTTGTCTGCAATTCAGAAATGAAATATTAGATGTAGGTTATGTCACTTCTGGTCCACTAACAACTATAAGTAGATGATAGATGATAGATTCATTGACCGATAGATGATAGGTAGGAAGATAGATAGATAGATAGATAGGTAGATAGATGATAGATAGATATAACTATGTGGAAAGATAAACAACCAATTTTTCTTTCTTATAGATACATTTGTAAGCAGAATATAATCAAGTTCAGACTTAAAATGATTATTATATTATCCTAGACATGAATTGTTTACAAGTACTATGTAAAAAAATTCAGCTAATATTCAAAATTGAGAATTAAAGAAGGGAAATAATGAATAAATTATATTACTCAAAAGTAGTATTGATATTTACATTTGAAAACAGAATAATAATTTCCCACTTGCCCCACCTCTGTGGAGGTTTATTATGTGAGACTGGCTGTCATGTAAGAATATAAAGAATGAAAAATTCTAATATTTTGCACTAGATCAGAATTATAATATTTTAAGGCATACTTTGATATTGAGTACTCTGTGAAGCAGACTATTTTTTTTAATTTTAAGATTTAGTTTTTGACCAAGACATCGAGCATTCAAATAAAAACAAAAACCAACCAAAAATTATAGTAATAAATATTTAGTTATAGAACTACCTCTTATTTTGGAAACTATTATTTTTTTTCAACTCTGTCAGTCTATGAACTAGCAATAAAAAAATGAAGCAAATTATCTTTCTGACTTGTATAATAGGAGCAATAAAATTTTAATTAATTAATTAATTAAATGTTTGCATACAGGACAAAAGATATATGTATATATGAAACAGATTTTGAGAATAAATTGGCATAACTTTTTATAAACTGAATGGGCTTTAAACAAAAAAACTTACCAAAGTTCTAAAAAGAAATATGACTTAGTCCTGGCAGATGTGGTTCAGTTTGTTGCTTATCATCTCATGCACAGAAAGGTTGACAGCTCGATTCCTGGTAAGGGCACATGCCAAGGTTGTGGATTCGTTCCCTGGTCAGGGTGAGTAAATTTTCAGTAAAATTTCCTATTTGAAATTTAACTAACTACATCTTTAAAGGAAAGACTGTATAATGATAACATCCTTTTTAAAATCATGTTCGGCAAAATAATTGTTTTGTCAATTAAATGGTAACTAGAATATCTGTGCAACTATTACTTCACAGGTTTTTTGAGGGACCCACTGACTATTGAAATATCTGTGACTACCGATGGATCAACTGCAGTCAGATGACCATGGTGGAACAACTGACCTCATCCTTATTCCCAAGCCCTACACCCACTCCAAGGCCTCTGTATAAGTCATTTACAAGACCCCTCAGGAAGCTCGACTTCTCTTTTCTGGTTGACTAGCTCATGTACAAGCGCTTTAAAGAAACTCTGTTTAATCTTATACTCAGTTCAGTGTTCATTTCTATGATATTGAGACTCAAGAACCTGGCATGTAAAGTATGGTAATAAAATGATTAGGAAGTCTCTTTCCTTTAAATTTTTAGCAATTTCTAACCATTTTCCATGGAATTGTCCTCACTTTTCCAAAGATAATACCACTATCTATATGGACAAATCCACTTGAAAGTATTGTTAGAAAATGTGGAAAAGCATTGAGATAATTTTTATTTAATTTAACTGCTAATAAATGTGTAAAAACTATTTGGAAATGCTTTTCTATATTGCATTTTTAGCAATATTTGAGACTATGTACTGAAACCTTGAGACTAGAACAGAAACGTTATGTCAAAGGAGGAAAACAAGTTTTCTATACTTAAACAAGTTTCCAGGATTTTTTTTAAAGGTGTGTAATACATACTTTTTAAAATACCAAAATATTTACGAGGAAAAAAAATGTACAATTAAACAAAAAATTCCCCATTGAGTAGAAACTAATACACTGAAGTATACCAATAGGAAACAATTTGAATACACGTTCTCAATATTAATGAAATGTTTAAATAAAAGATTGTTGTAAAGAACACAGCCATGTTTTTTCCAGTTACTTATATTTCAGGTTATTAGTTAAACACATAAAATGGTCTAATAAATTTGTTTAAATTACATTTATGAACAAATATTGTGTCTAATTAGCATGCATTCATTTTCAAACTGATTCTATAACATTTAAAGGTATTTGAAATATATTGTCTTTTATGATTCAAATATCCCCACCACAAAATAATCTTACTCAGACTCTTAATTTATTTAACAAACTCTTTCTTAATAAATAAAATGAAGTAAATATCATTCTAAACTTTATCAAAATTAGCAAAACTCAATATTTAGAGTTCAAATATATGATATTTTATTTTAAAGTGTTAACATAATTACTAATGCAATGCAGCTAAAAGAAGCACTTATTCAGTAAAATTTATTCAGAGAAAGCAGCTGCATGGAATGAATTTAGATAAGGTTTCTTAGAAGATTGCAGCAGTAAATAAATATAGTTCCCATGCTTTGGGAAAGGATGCAAAAATAAAAGGAAGCAAGAACTGTAGAGTTTCAGCTTTGTAGATCAGTATCTCACAGCCCTCTTAAAATAATAGCTCTTGAATCTATTACAGCAGATGTGGCAAATGTTCTAGTCCTTGTTTGGAGAGTCCTTGGAAACCATGGTCAAAAAAACATTTATATTCACTTTAATTTTAGTGTAAATGTGCTCTCTACCAATTAAAGAAGGAAAAACATTATAAAATGACACATCTAAAGATAGATTTATAATACTGAAAATTGTTAGGTCACTGGATACAGATTTAAAAAGGGAAGAATGAGAGAGTAGTCATTCAATGAGCACCTACTATGTGGCAGGCACTATGCAGTACTTTATGTATACTGTGATATTCACCCTTTTTAACAACTTGTGAGGTTGATATGATTGAAATCATGGTACGGAAGACACTGAAGTTTAAAGATTAAATAACCTTCCAAACTAATCCAAAGAAACAGACCTGGAATCTCTCTCTTGCTGCAAATTCCATTTGTACACTGCCATTGCTTGTTTAATTTTAATGTACATTTCTACATAATATTGTTAACCATCATATTGATAACATTGATGTGTAGTGATTCATACTATAACATGTAATTTTTATTACAAGTCTTATTTGGGATTTCTATTTAAAACTCCAAGAATATTTTAGCTGACAAAATTTCTTAGGATAGTATTGCTGTAAATAGGGGTGACAAGATACATTATTATCAAGAAACTATATTTGTTATCCACTTCACACCTTTTAGTTCACATATCTTAAACTATTCTTTACCTCCAGTTACTTTATGCTCAGCATGAAATTTTTATGCTCAGCATGAAATTATTCAATCGTTTTGAAACATCAAAGAAATAGAAAATTGCTCTCAATCTGCAACTTACAACTGTGTCTCCTGATCAGTAAGAGAAGGTCAAAGGGGCTGCTGCATTCACAAAGTAAAGGAAAGGGCATACTGAAGGGGATATACTTAATCCTCAAAGCCTCAAATCATAAGCAGTGGTGATGAATAAAGTCCAATATGCAGTAGCTACAGGGTCATCACTACACTTACTCAAATTCATAAATGAAAGTAAGGAATAATCAGGCTCTGAGCTGGTAACTCAAATAAAAGATTAAATATCTAATCCCATAAAATCTGACAATCATGGTGAAACCACATACTGCCTTTCTGTGCCATAATGCTAATTTTAGTGCTTCAATGCTATAACTTAGTATTGATATTTCATCTGAAAATATTTTAGTTAGCAATCATGTATGTATACTTTCATTCAATAAATATTTATTGAGTACATTCTATGGAATGTGAAATTTAAAATAACATTTGTACTAAATCAACTTAAAAAGTACTATGTAATGCTTTAAAAACCTAGTTTTGTTATTTCTGACCACAGTGTACAAGTACAATACCCACAAAGTATGTTGATCTATTAAAACTATGTCATCGACATTAAAACTTAAGGTTGTTTTTAAACTGCAATTAAAAAATAGCATTGTGATAAGTTTTCTCTGAAGTTCTGTGAAGGATAGCATACATTTTATATTCCTTTTCAATATAAAAAATATATTAGTTAATATATTATTCAATAATACCCTTCTAAGTAAAGTGAATTTCAAACTGCCATTGCATAGTAAAATAGTAAAAATACATATTTTTTTCTATTTCAAAGTTGTTTTTAGGATCAAATGCACATCATATTGTATAATGAAATTATCTTTAGTTTGAATTGTATAAATAGTCAGTAAATCTTCCCCTTCAGACAATGTATAAATATTTAATAACATAAAGATGGTCAATAATTTAAATTCAAAGAGATTTGTACATTGATCTTCCAGATATGCTATTAATGCTATTAAGCTAAACGATTTCCCACAGGTTCAGTTTTCTCTATGACCCTATGTGTTATACATTCAAGTATTGTATTTACAATGATAAGTAAGGAACCAGTCTTATTTAGCAGGTAAAGCAAATTAACTGGCTCTTATAGATTACTTCTAGTACAACAAAGATGGGAACATACTTATTGCTACTTGAGGTCGAATCCTGCCTTAGGCAAATCATGAAATAAGCCCAGGTAATCACTGTCCTCTTCTATGCTGCTCCAGCTCTCCTGACCCACCTCATGACCCTTGTTTTAATCCAGCCTGGGTGGGTGAATCTTCCTTGTTACATTCGTATGCATAGTGCCTACCCAGGGCAACCCTCTTCGGTCAATGTTTCATGCTTCCAGATTACAGTCATAATGTGCCATGCACTAGATACTAGTCCTCAGCTGGAATGCAAGTTGATAGCCAAATAACAGTAAAGTTATTAATGACTATAAAATGATAAGTTTCCTCCTCTGAGGATATTTATGGTTTAGGTGCAAACACTTTTTAGAATGCAAGAAATGTTTCCTGAATAGTGAAATTTCAAGTAACAGTATGAAAATATCTTCTGAAATATGAGCTTTTACCTGTGCCTCCTGATCATAAGATCTATAACCAGTCCATTCAAACTTATCTCAATTCATATTCCCCAAAATTAAGTATTAAACTTAATCCCTAGGTGTCTTGATATTGAAACAATTTAACAGCTGTACTATAAATATGTATTTATATAATCTCATAGATTTCTAAAATTTGGCATCTAAGAAATAAAAATGCTCAGGTCTTATTTATTTTAAATTGAGATATAATTGACATATCTTATTAATAAAAGCCTATGTGGTCGTGACACCTTCATGCTGTGACGCCCTCATGCCCTAATGAGCGATCACCAGGAACCTGCGTGCATAGCGGACACATGTGGGTGGGTGGGGCTGTGTGTGCGCGGGTGGGCAGGGGCTTGAGGCTGCGTGCGTGTGCTGCAAGGAGGTGGGCCCCGCAGCTCTGCATGGCGAGGCCAGGGGACCCACGGCTCCAGCCTACCTCTTTGGGGCAATCCATCTAGGAGCCCTGGATGGGTGGGTGGGGCCTACCTCTTTGGGGCCATTGATCGTGGGGCTCCTACACTGTGAGAGGGCACAGGCCAGGCTGGGGGACCCCCCCCCCCCAGTGCATGAATTTCGTGCATCGGGCCTCTAGTAATATTATATTAGTTTAGTGAATACAACATAATGATTTTATATATGTATATACTAGAGGCCCAGTGCATGAATTCATACACAGGTGTGGTCCCTAGGTGTAGCCTGTGGGGTGACCTGGCACCACCTCCTAACCGCTCCCTCCTGCAGGGCGATCGATTGGGGCTGGGGCCCCCACCTGCCCGCCACCATCGCTGGTCATCATCTGCAGGGCAATCAACTGGGTGATCGGGCCCCTGCTCGCACCTGCCTTGGCCTGGCACCACCCGCTCACCTGCTCCACCATCCCACCGCAGTCCTGCTCTCATCGGGGCCCATTGGGGCCTATTGGGGCCCATCAGGACCGCCAGCACCTCCACTGCCACCCACTGCCAGTGCTGCATCATCAACACCCGCCATGTTCCGCTCCGCCCCCTGGCTGTCAGTGCATGTCATAGTGAGCAGTCAAACTCCCTGTCGAACTCCCAGTTGAGGAGACAGTTTACACATTAGGCTTTTATTATATAGGATTGTGAAATTATTAATATTACTTCAATAAGTTTAGTTAACATCTATCACCATATGCAGTTTTTTTCTTTTGATGAGAACTTTTAAGATATGCTCTCTTATAAACTTTCAAATATACAGTATAGTATTGTTAGTTATAGTCACCATGCTGTACATTACATACCCAGAACTTATTTATCTTATGACTGAGTCTTGATTATTTTTAACCTTTTTATTAAGTCACTGGCATTAAGCCAATGAACATAATACAGAGGACACATGTAGTTCAATATGTGCACTGATGGCTTTATAGATACGACTAAATTTATATTTCATATAAATTATATTGTTAAAATAATATTTTATATTATTAAAATGTATTCTTTTTAATTTTTAGGAGCATAGGTTAAGGGTGAGAGTTGAGGAATATGTTTTACAGAGACTAGTATCATTTTAAATTCCTTAGTACTTTCCTATATCTGAGTCAGAAACATATATGGTTAAGTTTCTCATAATAACTACAATTCAATTTCAACCCATATTTGTCCTAATTCTTTCCTTTTTATTTAATTTATTTTTAATTGAATTTATTGGGTGACATTGGTTAATAAGATTATGCAGATTTCAAGCATACAATTCTATAATATGTCACCTGTATATTGTATTGTGTGTTTATCACCCCAAGATAGGTCTCCTTCCATCACCATTTATGCCCTCTTTACCCTCTTCTAGTCCCCGCCTTCCCTCTGGCAATCACTATAATGTTGTCCATGAGTCTTTCCTTTTTTGAGTCCAAACCAGATTTTGTTTCAATCAATAAAGTGGGACCCTTTTTTTTTGCTTTAGGAAAACACATCGGTAAAAATATAATAACTCACTTTATAGGTCTTAAATAAGGTTATTTTTAAAATTAGAAGTGTTTTTATCAAATACACCCTCTCTATAATTCTAGTCTTAAAAACCTAGTAACTAAGGTGTTAAATATTTCCCCTTTGCTTTTGAGACTGTTCACCATTTCATAGTATATGCCCTCAATCTTCACTTGTCAAGATAAGGGTAATCAATCTCAATTCCCCATAAAATGTAATTTCCATTAGAGACAAGCAATAAACACTACCAATTTCTTGGTAGCACTGGACTTCTACAAAATAACCTCCTTTATAAGAGACCAGGGGAAAAATACTTTACCACTGAGATACTGTTTTGTAGAAGCAAAAAACTGAATTCATCTTCTTATCTTACTGAGATGACTATAATTAATGTTTGTTTAGTCTAGTTTTTTTTTTTTTAAAGGTTAAAACAAAAGTCAGTGAAACTGAGTGTTGTTGAAGGGAAAGAGCAGCAATGTGCACATGGAGATAATTTCCTATTAAGACTGCATTCCACATAATCTGGCAGGCATCCTAACATCCCCAAACAAGGTTGAAGCTCTCAGTTCAAAGTCTGGTCCTTCATATCTTATTATGTAAAAATACTCTGTGTGGAATCAAATTACGGCCTCTATCCTCAGTAAGTTTATATTTTACTAGGGTATAGAAAACACTACAATTCAAGGCAATATATTTTTTTCCAAAACATTCAACATGCAACATGTACTTCCAACAATGAATCTAAATACTGTTAACAGTCATGATGTATATGAATGCTCACTGTTTAATACCAGTGACTTTTCCAAGACAGAAGTCTGGTCCTTACTTTCTTCTTGCAATCTTTCAGAGGTTGTACATTGTTTTCAAGACAGACTTGCAAGGACGATATTAAATGACCCTTACTTAAACATTCACTTTTTTTGAGAATTTTAACAAAATTCTCAAATTTTACTTGAGCTAAACTGATGACATATACCAGGGAGCAAGATCTCAAGTGATCCCAATATTCACTTACTTTTAACATAATTCCAATTCCGGTGTTCTTTCAATGATCCCTTTCTCTTTACTCTTGATCTGCAAGCATTTTACTTCCCTCATCACCTTGTCTCTTCTTCCCAGCACTGTTCTTTCACCTTATGTATCCCCATGAAGTACTCATCTTAGATTCCTCCTTCACTTGAAAAATGTTCTCTTTCTCAGACCTCTACTGAGGATGGATTTATCTCTTCCAAAATTCCTCCATTGTATGTTTTATATTGCATAATTTAGTATTATAGCCTGCTGGTTGACAGTCTCTCATACTATCTTTTTTTAAAATATATTTTTATTGATTTCAAAGAGGAAGGGAGAAGGAGAGAGAGATAGAAACAATGATAAGAGAGAATCATTGATTGGCTGCCTCCTGCATGCCCCACACCACAGGGGATCAAGCCCACAATCCGGGCATGTGCCCTGACTGGGAATCTAACCATGACCTATTAGTTCATAGGTCCATGCTCAACCACTGAGCCATGCTTGCTAGGCTCTCAGACTATCTTTTGAATTCCTTAATGACAAGTTTTTATTTATCATTATATTACCCGACGGCTAGCATGATACTTTGCATAATTGCAAGCAATAACTTTGTGCTTGCTGAATAAAACTTGTATATATTTTATAGAAATGCCAAAAAGACACTAAAAGTAGAATTAAAACATTGTGTCAGACATTGACATTAATATTGTTAAATAAAATTTTTGAAATAATAATTTATTCCCTAGATTATACAGTGTTTTAATTTCCACCCATTGTTGTGATGTTCTCATTTAAAATGAATTCCATTGTTATCAAAATAACAACATTTTTGTTGAAAGATTTAATTCTGTAATTTTAAAATAAATTGATACAAACACATTCATAAAAATATTTCCCTTAATATAAGTATATGCAGTGCAAGTGTTATATATTGCTGCAAGTTCTTTAATTGCTTTTATATTAATCCAACACTCACTACTAACATTATAAAGAGCCATCAAAAAGTGAGATTCTTTATGAAATTAATATTGAATATTATAGAAATAGTGAAAAGCAAAATGGTCTCAGATTATAAAGACACAATCTTTATAATAAATAAATTACATATAACAAAACATTGAGAAAATATTAATTACAGTTTCTGAATTCCCATAGAACAACATTTACTTTAATTATTACATCTTACAATGTTCTATTGAAATGTATCCATTTAAATATGTCTTTTATCCATACACCTTTTAATATCTAAAACCTTGTATTTATTTCATTCTCTTTATTTCTAGGAAAATACCTTGTACACAATGGGCCCTCAAATAGTATTAATAATATTAATAAAAATTCTACATATATATTCTGATAGTAGCATTATATCAAAAAGTAATAAAGAAACTAAATTGAATAGCAGGAAAAATGTATTCATAAGATGAAACTCAGACATTAAAAACCTAAATAATTTTTAAATAACTAGAACAAAAAAATAATCAGATTTGTATGGAATCACAAAATATACTAATAGACAACAATTCTGAGAAAAAAGAACAAAGTCAGAAGTATCAAATTATACTACAAAGTGAAAGGCAAAACAGCATGGTATTGGCAGAAAAACAGACACACAGAGCAATAGAACAGAACTGGAAGCCCAGAATTAAACCTACATTTACAGGGGCAAATAGTTTTTGACAAAGGAGTCAAGAAATACAATTGTGAAAAGAAAGCCTCTTCAATAAATGGTGCTGGGAAAATTAGAAAGCCTCATGCAAAAGAATGAAACTAGACTGCTATTTGTCAACCATATATAATAAGTAACTCCAAATGGATCAAAACCTAAATATATGCTGGTGGGAATATAAATTGGCATAGCCACTATGGAAAAACAGTATTGACATTCCTCAAAAAATTAATAATAGAGTTGCCATATGACCCAACAACTCTTCTTCTTGGTATCTACCCCAAAAATATTTAAATGTCTATTTGTAAAGATATATGTACTCCTATATACAATCACTGCCTCATTGTGCATGGTGGCCAAGACATGGAAACAACCATTGTGTTCTCTTATAGATGATTGAATAAAGAAGATGTGGTACATACAGTATATACAAAACTACTCAGCCATAAGACAAGATTAAATATTATCATTTGTGACAACATAGATGGATCTTGAAGATATGCTAAGCTAAATAAGCAACATGGACCACATGCAGAATATAAAACTGAAAGCAACAAACTAAAGCTTATAGGCACAAATAATGTATAGTGGTTACCATATGGAAAAGATGTAGGGGAGAGGGGTAAAGAGGGTCAAAGATGGTGATGAAAGGAGACTTAACTTTGGATGGTGAACACACAATGCAATATACAGATGATGTCTTATAGAATTATGCATCTGAAACTATATAATTTTATTAACCAATGTCATACCAATAAATTTAATAAAGTTAAAAACTAAAGAATAAGTTCACTCCAACAAGTTGCATCATTCAACATTCATAAATAATTTTCAAATGTGTTAAGTATACCAAATGTTTATTGAAGAAAATGTATCTTTTTTTGAGAATAGAAAAAAATAATTAAAGCATTAAATTGTACAAATTACAAATGTGTTCCAAAATATACTTACATTAAATAAAATACGCATTTCAGTAAGAGATCTACAGTGAATGACTGCATCCTGGGAAACCTCAGGCACTGAGGCAGGGCCTGCATTCCTGGGAGGAAATAAGAGACTGCGCGTCCAATCACAGTTTGCAGGGAGCTCGGAGCCGCCCACCTGCCGGGCCGGGTATGTCATTGGCATTGCCGTGCAGGGAACTGATTTGGGGAAGGTAAGAAGCAAGCTGCTATTCTGAGTTCATTACAACTTCTCAAGCATTTCCTCAGCCTACAGAGTACAGGTTCACAAAGTAAACATGTTAAGGTAAGCAGACAACTCTTTCGAGCCCAAACGCATTTTCTTGCTGCATTTACTAGTGTTAACGGGAAAAAAAAACACTGAAACCTGTAAAGAATTTTAGTGAGTTTATTTGAGCCAAACTGTCGACATATGCCGGGAAGCAGAACCTCAATGAATTGAGATAATGCTCCGGAGAATGGCGGGTTACATCTGTATTTATACATTGCCATCAAAGGAGGGACAGAGGTGGGCTACATGAAATTCATTGGTGACGGATTAAGGAGGTGGGATAAAGTCAAATGGTGGGAAACCCCTGGGATTGGATAAAAAGTAAAATGATGGACACATACTTAGGTGGGTACAGGAACAATTAACATGATAATGAAGGAATTTGAGGCATCTGTCCTGGCGCCCACCACATTTGGTTGTGCCCAAAGGGGTCCAGAAAAAGGGAAGTTACAAGTTACCCAGACATCTCACAGATATGTTATCTTAGAGGCAAAAGGCAAATGGGCTCAGGAAAGATCTAAGGTGATCTTTGTCAGGGAAAATATCGGCCTAGGAATGACTGCCCACTATAACCTGTTTGTAGTTAAATATTTAATGTTTAGACCATCTTTTGTGGTTATTTTAGGTCTCTTGAGTTTTCAAGACTGCCACACAGGCCTCCCCTGAGCTTGTCAGGTTAGCAGGTGGCTTCTTTCGTTCACACTAGTATGTGGAACTCTGTCTGCAATGGGCAGTGGTGAAGAGGTTCCCCCGCAGGACATGTCACAGGACCCCGCAGAGCCAGCGGGTCTGCGGGAAGCCGAGGACTGGGGTGGAAGCGCCCTGAGAGCTGGAGACTACCCTCTAGCACAGTCCGCGCTGCAGGCGCCCCTCCCGACATCTGGGTACCACTTATTGCAGCCTTCCACTTTGTTCCAGAAGTCCTCCTTGTCCCTCAGGTGATGCTCTGCGGCCTCGATATTCAGTGGGTCATTGAAGTTCAGAAGATCAGTAAACGAAGAGTTTAATCCCCAAACTTGTGGGAGCCCAGCCAGTGCCATCGATGGCATGCTCTCTCAGTACACTCAGACATATCCCGCCAGTCTCCGTGATGCTGGGGTGCCAGATCCTGGTCAATCCTCTCACTTTGGGCGGCACCGTTTCAAACGGAAATTGTCCCCCCCCCCCCCCCCCCCCCCCCCCCCCCCCCCCCCCCCACAACACACACACACACACACTTGGTAGTAATCCGCATCTGGGGTTGCAGTTAGCTGAAAGCAGTGAAGCTTGTTGGGGTTAGGAAAATGCACTTTGCATGCGCTAGGTACGTTAGCTTCAAGTTCTGCAACCTCTTTAAGGAGCAGTCTGCGCCTCACAGACACCCTCAGAGCGCAGTCAGAGAGGTGGCTGACGTCCAGGGCCCTTTGAGACCATCATCCCGCTTTAGTTTGCTCGCCAACATCAGCATTACTGCTACCTTTACCCCGGGCGCCTTGAGGCAGGCGAGGCGGCCCGCGCCCAGCGCCATGCCGGCCGGGGCGGCAAGAAGTGGCCCCTCAGCCATACAGTCTCCGTGCGGCGGGACCGGAAGGCAAGAAAATGCATCTTGAAAAAAATCTGTACATTTGACCTTAGGTTATTTTTCAGGTTTTCAAACATAAATAACTTTTGAGTCCTTTTGGTAATTATCTTAATAATAAAAGATGCTATTTTCCAATCTGTAGTATCAAATTAATATCCAAAAGTTTTTTAGAAGGAATTCAATCACATTTTAAAAATATCATCAAGATTAAGTTTTATTATCTCAAATCTAAAACAATATCCTTTGGATACCATATAAATGATTTTATAATAATTTATTATTTTTATAACAGAACTATTGAATAATCTTATCAAAAGAAAGAAATGCAATTTATTTATTTATTTTTAAATACATTTTATTGATTTTTCACAGAGAGGAAGAGAGAGGGATAGAGAGTTAGCAACATCAATGAGAGAGAAACATCGATCAGCTGCCTCCTGCACACCCCCCCCTGGGGTTGTGCCTGCAACCAAGGTACAAGCCCTTAACCGGAATCGAACCCGGGACCCTTTAGTCCGCAGGCCGACGCTCTATCCACTGAGCCAAACCGGTCTCGGCAAGAAATGCAATTTAATTGATTATTCCAGAGAGAAGAGAAAATACAAACCCGTGCACACATATAAGTTAATGTAGTTGTATAATATTTATACCAATATAGTGTAGTATCATATGTACACAGATGATTGATGTGTGTTTATGAGGGAAAAAAAGGTGTAGATGCCATATAACTAGTTTTCACATTACTAAAATGTAAAGTGAAGGATGTCTTTTCTTTATAATTGCAACTATAACATAGTACTACGGGGTACTTTTACAAACCTCCCACCTTCTGAAATCCCTTGAGTTCAGGATATTTGAGATGTTTCAGTAACGTAAGAATCCTACATATTTACAAAAAATTCTACTAAAAATAACAAAATGAAAATAATGAAAGTAGCCTTTCGGTCTTATTTTCAAAGTCTGAAAAAGATCTGACTTATTTCCTACATTATACATTAGAAAAAAATGCCTTCTAAATTACTTAAAAGGGAGGCACTAATTTCTTTTACATTCTTGTCAGCCTTTCGGAAAGTAAGCTATTCAATATCAAGGCATATGATCTGTAGTGTTTCCTCAGGGAAGTTTATTCTTACAGTACAATAAACCTGGCTTGTGGATAACTTTATGCATTAGAGCTAACATTTCTTCAAAGACTTATAAGGATTAAAAGATGAGAGAAAATGAAGATCTTCTTTTGAAGGTATTATTGAGTATTTATGTCAAGTGGTTTAAGTATATCTTGAAAATCATTAAATGTCACCAGGATTGTTCAAAGACAGTTTAATTATATATTACCAAATTATCATTATAAATTTCTGTATTTTCTATTCTATATAATCATGTGATTATTGATATTTTAAGGTCCTACAGGACAAATTTCTAGTTCATTAGAAAGATACTAGGTGAAAAGTAAAACATTGTCTAGGAGAATTAGTTAAGTCAACTTATCAACTGTTCTTTATATTGTTGCCTATTTTATTTACATTTTTTTCCCATTTACCAATCTGAGTCTCTTCTTTCTTCCCTATCCATGACACCACAACTTGGATGGAATTTATTTCCAATAAAATTGAAAGATTACTATATAATTTCTCTCCCATAATGTTATTTAATTGTGTGAATTTAAAATCTACTTTCTACACTTCTGAATGGACCACTTCTGCATGGTCCTACTCGTAACACTTTATAACCTTGCATTAAGTCAAATACGATATTTTCTAAAGAAAGCACACTAGTATTTATTCAATATCTTCAGTGCCAGTCTTTGTCATTTTTATTTTTATCTTTTTCTTCTTCATTGTCATTGATCATCATCAGCAGCAGCAGCAACAATCAATCACCATTCTTTACTACCTACTATGCTTCAAGCCCTGCACTGTTTTTCACAAGTGGTATAAACACTACCTATTCAATTCACAAAGCAATTCTAAGAAGAAAAATATGACTTAAAGTTTGCTGATGAGAAAAAATAAAGATTAAAGAGATTAATCTAATTAATGAATCCCCAAATTAGGTGACATTTAATATTTGAATCTATATTTGTATCTCTTCAAATTTTAGTTTTTCCCCACTATTCATTCTGAAGGCATTTGAAAAGGCTTTTAAAATAGTATTCAAATATTTTTGTTAATGTGTCTACTAATCCAAACATTAAATTTCTAATAACAACTAATTTATAACCCAATACTCCATGATACTACAAAAAGAAAATAGAAATAACTTTTTTTTCTGGATTCCCAAAGCAATATCGTCCATACATATGTTCTAAAATTTGATAAATATCAACTTTTAATTTTTTTCTAGTATCCTGGATGACTTATCAAGACTAGAACATCAGATATATAAATTTTATTCATCAGAGAATTGCCTAACATGTTAATATCCTGGTAGGTAAACTACTAACTTCTGGTGTAACTCTACCCCCATAGAAGAGGGCCTAGCTCTGGGTCCCTAGGTACTTTCTCAGTTGGGCTATTAATCACTCACTTTGGTCAAGACTGTAGAGCATCGTAGAGCTTCAACCCCCATTTAATTGTATGGCTCAACGCTTGCCTAGTCCATCCTTAGAGTAATTGACAATATTTTAAATATCTGAGAGTATGGTTCAGATGGTTTCCTTCCTCCCTTCCTTCCTTCCTTCCTTCCTTTCCTTCCTCCCTTCCTTCTTCCTTCCCTTCCTTCCTCCCTTCCTTCCTTCCTCCCTTCCTTCCTTCCTTCCTTCCTTCCTTCCTTCCTTCCTTCCTTCCTTCCTTCCTTCCTTCCTCCCTCCCTTCCTTCCTTCCTTCCTTCCTCCCTTCCTTCCTTCCTCCCTTCCTTGCTGATTTCTTTCTTGCTTTCTGTATTTCTTTCTTTCTGTATTTCTTCCTTTTATCTCTCTCTTTCTTTCTCTCCTTTTTTGTTCTTTCCACTTACTTTTTAACACCACTCTCTTTATGTAATCCATCTGTCTTTTCCTCTAACCAAGCTCAATATAAACACAAATTATAAAACAAGAAAGAAATAACAGCAGTTATTTCTTGATAAGTTAATTAAATTTAACATCACTCACAGTAAAGATGAGCTAAAGTTTATATGTTGAGTCCACATAATATTGATGATATAAAATGAAAGACATGCATGAATCCAAAGCTCATATAGCAGCATTGTCAAACTTAGTTTGTTTTTACTCCTTTCTTCATATTTGTTCTTTTTTTTATCTTCTCTAACATAATATTTGTTTCTATATAGGAGAATTGCAAGAAGAATGAATAATATTGCCTAAACCGGTTTGGCTCAGTGGATAGAGCGTCGGCCTGCGGACTGAAGGGTCCCAGGTTCAATTCCGGTCAGGGGCATGTACCTTGATTGCGGGCACATCCCCGGTGGGGGGTGTGCAGGAGGCAGGTGATCGATGTTTCTCTCTCATCGATGTTTCTAACTCTCTATCCCTCTCTCTTCCTCTCTGTAGAAAATCAATAAAATATATTAAAAAAAAAAGAATGAATAATACATTACTTTCCATAGCACATATACATTCAAAGGCTGTATTTACAAAGGCTGTATCTTTTATAAATGATTTAGAGGATAATTTTTATCTCATTATATAAGATTTAAATGCTTGTGGTAAAATGGTGTGTTTAAGAAAAAGTATTTATTATCTTACTACATTTCAAATAACTACTGCACTATAGAAAGTCCATCTTCTCTACTTCCTAAGGGTTTTGCTCTTATGATGGATAACAACTATTTTTAGGAAGTTTTATCAATGTATAAAGTGCTTGCGATGAAAATTTCCTATTGCTGAAGAGGTACCAACAAAACTGTCAACCACCTAAAATACAAAGAAATAATAGTGATGGCAAAGATTAGTACAAAATGACTACTATAATAATAAAATCAATAATTTATTGAGCCACAGGATATATGGATTAGTGATGAACACTGCTGATCATACAAAAATGAACACAGTTTTACTGAAGAATATTATTGGTATTTGCAAATGACAAAAATCTTATGTCTGAAACAGTGTGTTTGAAACAGCCAAGAGCTTACAATGCTGAATGGTTTGGTATGTGGGACAGTGCTGCAATAATGTCTCCTACCTTAAACCTGGTTTACCTTCACCTAGCTTACCTTAGCATGATCTTTTATCATTGATTCCA
This sequence comes from Ia io, assembly GCA_025583905.1. Classification (NCBI taxonomy): domain Eukaryota; kingdom Metazoa; phylum Chordata; class Mammalia; order Chiroptera; family Vespertilionidae; genus Ia; species Ia io. The sequence goes on along the minus strand of JAJQQW010000009.1, from coordinate 18,718,014 downwards.
TAGATAGTGTTAGTTCTACCAACACTGCCACTTCATTTCATTCAAAAAGAGGATTGAGTTATTGATTAACATAGGTTATTTATAAAATTGTTGAATATATAGGGGTCTGTTTTCTGAGAATCAAAATGAAATGAATCAAAAAGGCAATCATTTACATTTATTTAGAGTCTTAACCAAACTCTAACACTGCCTTGCCTTGGTAAGCAATATAGCAGACAATAAAAAATATATTATGTGATCTTAGAAAAAAAAAAACCATATAATAAGATAGTATGGTAAAAAGACCAGATATATCTGCATATCTGTGAGAAACAAGAGAGGCCAGGCTCCACATTTCAGCAATACATGGCCCATTGACTTGCCTTATCACCTTCTTTTCCTATTGAGTCCATCTACCACCCTTGCACTGCTCTCCTCACCCCTCAATAGGTAGCTAGGTACTAGTAGATAAGTAGAGATGAGTTGGTAGATGACGGACAGATGATAGGTAGGTAGGTAGGTAGATAGATAGATAGATAGATAGATAGATAGATAGATAGATAGATAGATGATAGATAGGCAGACACACAGGTAGATAGGTATAGCATATCTATGAATATAATGGAGATGGAGCAAGTGGAAAGATTTCTTTTTCCTGCTTTATACATGGACACAAACAAAACAGTCAGTTTCACTGAATCTCACTTAACAGAGAGATTCCATAGCTCAGAGCTAACAATGCATCTTTGATATGGAAAAGAAAATGGGGTGTTCAGAGTTTACTCAGGGAAGAACAAACTCAGGGAGAAAAGAAGGAGAAAGATGGCAGCATTCTGAAATTCTCTATTTCATGCTTTTTGCCTTGGACAAATTTTGCTGCTTAGAAGTTAACTAAACTGACACCACACTGATGTCATAGTGATTAACTTTAGGGTTTGATAGATATGAAGATGAGGCCTGTGTAATCATAAGTTTAGTTATTTTACTGTTATAGCTAATAATATATGACTCATGGAAGATCTTACAAGTGGTAGCTTAAATATTTGCTCCACTGAATGATTTTTCCTGATCCTTAGACTATATTTCCCTCACTTTTTTAAAATAAGGAAATATTTTTTAAACTTATCTTTATTGTTGAAAGTATTACAGATGCCCCCTCTTTTTCACCCCTTCCAACCTGCACTCACCCCTCCCAAGCCTTCACCACTCTATTATCTGTTGCCATAGGCTATGCATATATGCATACAAGTTTACTGATTAATCTCATCCTCCTTCCTCCTCTCACCCCCTCCAACCTACCCCTACCCCCCCCACACACACACACACCTTCCCTCTGAGATTCCTCAATTTGTTCCATGCTTCTATGTCTCTGGATCTAATTTGTTCACCAATTTATTTTGTTCATTAGATTCCACATGTGAGTAAGATCTTGTAATACTTATCTTTCTCTGACTGGCTTATTTCCCTTAGCATAATACTCTCCAGGTCCCTCCATGCTATCTCAAAGGGTAAGAGATCCTTGTTTTTTTATAGCTGCACACTATTCCATAGTGTAAATGTACTGATCAAGAAGGTGTCAACCAAAAACATGGTAGACCTACTAGTGCCTCAAATTTATCTTAAGAAAGTACATAGTTCAGGCTTCTTTTATGACAAGGGAATGTGAAAGTAGAGGGTCAAGAGGTTATTAAGGATGATAGACATTTGGGTGCCATCAGGAGTACAAGGAAAATTGCACTTAGTTAACCCTAGTTGATGTGAGTCTAGTCCCTGGCTTATGAAAATCTTTGAAAAACAGTACATACTTCCCTTATCTCCTTGGTAGAGGCACTTTCTGATAAAGAGCTGTTTTTGAAAAAACTCAAGCCACAAGCAGAATCCCTTTAATGATTAGCATGTCTGTATGTAAAACTAAGCAGAATCTATTAAACAAAGCAGGCTTGGAGTCAAAGAGGCCAAGCACTTTGCTCTGTTACAATCCCCCCTCCACCCCCAATCCCATTTTTTGTTGCTCATCCCTCAATCCTGAGTGAAATAGGGCAACTGGATTCAGGTTCAATTAAAAAGAAAGATTAGCTTTAAGATGGAGACACATGTGTCTGCCTAGTGTACCTCTTTTATCCAGCTCTTATAATATCACACACACACCTTTTCCAGGATGGTCCCTGAACCTTTAAGTGGGCATTCTGGCTGTCCAATTTAGACAAAGAATAAAGAGTAACTTTTGTCATCATGGTGTCCCTGGATATTACTTTACTTTTACTTTCCACAATGCTATATATATTTTCTGTGTATATTTCCATATTAGAATAGTCATCACAAGTTTGTACAGTTACTTATTTAATGAATAACTTTAATAATAAAGTTTAAAATCTCTTAGAATAAAGACAATTATTTTTTACCTCACTGCTATATTCCAGTATATAGTAGAAATCCTGGTACATAGTAGATACTCAACTAATAGTGTATGGTCCAAAACAGTGATACAACTCAGTTCATCCTTAATCAAAAATAAATTTCAGATATCACTTGGATACAAAAAAACAAAAAACAAAAAACTATTGAATGTCTTTCTTCTCCTCAATAGCTATTACAATGTTCTTGACTCAGCATTTTCCTCATAAACATTAATGATGTCTTTGGCATCTCAGTTGTCTTTATGATTTCTTTATTGTCTCTATGAAGAAATTATTATTTTAAGATTTGTGAAACCCAAAATGGGTTCTATAGTAAGTAACCTTACAAGGTGATTTGATTATAAATTCCTAACTGAACAGGACATGGGTACTCATGCCCCAGGTCTATAACTTCTTTGGGGCAAGTTGTTAAGCCATCCCTGTCCATTGTTCTTGTGCATCGAGGTAAACACACCTTTGAAATACCAGAAGTATATTAACTAGCAAGGAAACACATATTCTTATCTCTTCTGTAAGTCAATCTCTGCTTTGCTTTCTCCAATCTTCCTTAGTCCCCTCCTTAATTTCCAATGCGTAAAAGAAGTTGTAAAATTCCTACCCCGAGGAACGTTTGAGATCTTGCTCTCTAGCATATGTCATCAATTTGGCTCAAAGAAACTTATGAAAATTATTTACAGGTTTGGACATTTTTTATGTTGACAGGTTGCTTTTCATTCTAAACTACATACACATTTCTTTATACTAAAATAATTTTTAGTCTTTAAATCTCTTGAAAGTTAGGATTCCCTCTGCTTTTGTTTTTGACATATAGATTCTATGTTTATTTTAAATTTATCATATTCACAGCACATACACCATTTTTTTATTCTATTTTTATTGTTGACACTACTTACAAATGCTCCTACATACTCCTCTTTTGCCCACCTCAACCGAGGCCCTGTCCCTGCTTCCCTCTGTCCATCACCTCACTGCTGTCTATGTCTATTAGTTATGTAGACAGAGCATTTTTATGACACTTGTATTCAAAGTATTGTTTTTTGATCTCCTGCCTCCTCAAATAAAATTATTAATGATAAGATCTGGGGAGAGTTTATTTTATCATTACATCCTATTAGTGGAGAATATAAAACGTTCTGTACTCAATCATCTATATATATAAAACCCAAATATGCAAATAGACCCAACAGAGGAACAACCAATCAACTAGTCGCTATGATGTGCTCTGACCACCAGGGGGTGGGATGGTGGTCAGCATCGCTGACCAGTCGATTAGCCATGGCAGGATGGTTGAGCAGGTGAGTGGGGGTGCCAGACCAAGGCGGGGTGTCAGTTGCTGTCATCGGAGTGAGCCTCTGGTGGTTACTGAAAATTCTTTGCTCCCATGCACCCTGGTCCTGCCTGGCACTTGTACCTGCTGCCGTCGCCAGCCCCACTTGCAGCCACTGC